>CM077579.1:30085989-30568489 GCA_039657325.1 Stephania cephalantha | reverse complement strand
CTCTTACTCTCTGCTGCTGCTGCTCCATTACTGACTTTCGATTACGAGATATGGACATTTTCAGTTCACAGTCATGCCGTTTGGGCTGACCAATGCTCCAGCAGTGTTTATGGATCTGATGCATCGTGTGTTCAGACCGTTTCTTGACCGTTTCGTGATCGTCTTCATCAATGATATACTGGTATACTCGAAGACGATGGAGGATCACGTACAACACCTCATAGAGACGTTGCAGACTTTGAGGGAGCATATACTATACGCCAAATTCAATAAATGTGAATTCTGGCTGTCAGAGGTCAAATTTCTAGGGCATGTTGTGGGAGCAGCAGGGATATCAGTAGATCCAGCCAAGATTCAGGCGATTATGGATTGGCCAGCACCGACTTCAGTAACTGAGATCGAAGTTTTTTGGGTTTAGCTGGGTATTATCGCCGATTCGTGAAGGAGTTTTTGAAAATCGCTTCACCAATTACTAAATTGACTAAGAAAGATGTGAGATTTCATTGGTCTGAGGAATGTGATGAGACATTCGCTCAGCTGAAGAGGTTATTGACGACTGCACCAGTATTAGTGTTACCAGAGGTTGGACAGGGATTCTCCGTATATACTGATGTTTCTCATAGAGGTCTGGGATGTGTGTTGATGCGGGGTACTGATACAGTAGCATATGCATCCAAATAGTTGAAGGTACATGAGAAGAATTATCCTACGCATGACTTAGAGATGGCAGCAGTAGTGTTTGCGTTGAAGATATGGATACATTATCTGTATGGAGAGACATTTACACTATATACTGATCATAAGAGTTTGAAGTATCTCTTCACACAGAAGGAACTGAATATACGGCAGCGCAGATGGTTAGAATTTCTGAAAGATTACTACTTTTCCTTGGAATATCATCCGAGAAAAGCGAATGTAGTCGCTGATGCACTGAGTAGGATACCTATTGGAGATGCGGAGGTTCCTACTGATACTCGAGTTGAGATTTGCGCACAGATGAGAGTACAGACCGTATCTACACAAAGAGTGTCAAAGGGTCAGAGGACCAACAGGTTATACTCCATGTTTAGTGAGTTAGCGCAGAGTGCAGAGTGTGTTGATTGGACGGAGACGTCTGACCAGTGTTTGCGCTTCAGGGGCAGACTGTGGATCCCGCCAATACCAGAGCTGAGAGATGAAATTCTTCAGGATTCATATCGTTCTCGATTCACCGTTCATCCAGGAAGGACCAAAATGTTCCATGATATGAAGATATATTTTTGGTGGTCTAGGATGAAAGAGGACATATCAGAGTTTATCCGTAACTGTGGGATCTGTCAGCAAGTGAAGGCTGAACATCGCATACATGGAGGGTTGCTACAGCCTCTTCCCATTCCACGGCGGAAGTGGGAAGACATTGCAATGAATTTTGTGAGAGGATTGCCGAGAACCGCTCAGAGACATGATTCCATCTGGGTTATTGTTGATCGACTGACAAAGTCTGCTTATTTTCTACCAGTGGCCGTACATTATACGTTTGATCAGTTGAGTATACTGTTTTAGCGGGAGATTATTAGACTACATAGGGTACCAGTGACTATTACGTCAGACACAGATGCTATGTATACATCCAGGATGTGGCGGAGTATGCAAGAGCAATATGGTACGCGCCTACAGTTTAGTACGACTTTTCATCCTCAGACTGACGGGCAGACTGAGAGATTGATACAAGTTCTCAAGGATATGTTACGGACGTGCGTCTTGGAGTTTGGCGGATCATGGGAGGAGTACCTGCCGTTATGTGAGTTTCCATGTAACAACAGTTATCAGGCCAGTATTAAGATGGCGCCTTTTGAGGCTTTGTATGGTAGACCGTGTCGCTCGCCATCGTGTTGGGCTGAGCCAGAGGACCGGGAGACAGTGGGGCCTGAGATTGTTTTCGATCATACGGAGAAGGTACGACTGATTCGTTGGAGACTCAAGGGAGCCCAGGATCGGAAGAAGAAGTATGTGGACATGTATTGCAGCGATCTCACGTACGATGAGGGAGCTTTAGTGTATCTAAAGGTTTCTCCTCGTAAGGGTCATCAACGATTTGGTTTGAAAGGCAAATTAGCACCAAGATTCATCGGGTCTTTCAAGATCAAGAAACGGGTTGGAAAGGTTCCATATGAGCTAGAATTACCTCGACAGATGTCGGGAATTCATCCGATGTTTCATATTTCGATGCTTCGACTAGCCAAGTTAAGGGTAGGCGAGAGACCGATAGTGGATTTGAGTCAGATTGATTTGAGTGAAGATATCTCATATGAGGAGCAACATGTTCAGATCCTTGACCGAAGGGTACAACAGTTAAGAAACAAGTCTATCCCGAAGGTGTTAGTCAAGTGGCAGTTTCATGAAGATTCAGAACTCACTTGGGAACGGGAAGACTATATGCGAGACAAATTTCCGTACCTCTTCGAGTCAGGTAAATTTTAAAATTCGTTTAGTTTAAGTTCGAGGACGAACTTCCTATTAGTTGGGAAGTATTGTCACGGCCCAAATAATTAATACACATTTAATTCGTTACTCAGGACAAAATGACCTGTGACGTGGGACTCGCAGTGAGATACGTGTCACTACCCAGGCACGGTGGCCGAGGTTAATATTATATTTGTCGTGTTGTTTGACTAGTGTATTGTACATGTGTAGACTACTAAGTCATTTACGGATATGCAGATACCGAGAAGAGCGGGGGACGCGCCTCGAGCTTAAACTAAACGAATATATATATAATCGTCTTTTTTTATGGTAAGTGATATAATTCACAATATTCTTGTATAGGATGCAAACGAAGCGTTCGCCATAATTCGAAATGAACATAATCAGGGAAACAGAGAATATCTGGATAGGCGACATATATTTTAATGCGGGGCTAATTCATTAAGTACCAAAGTGCAAGGAGAAGCTTGCCTTCATCTTCAAACCAGTATAAAGCTTGAGTAGCAAATATGACTAATTGATGCCGCTGATAATATAGATTCCACAAGGTGTCAACTCGAAAATTAATGAGCTCTGACATGAGATGATCAATTAATGGATGTTGAAGTGCTGGATTGTCGACTGTCGTCATTTATAAGTCAATAAAATCTGGAGCAGTTGAGTGAGCGTCAGCTTCAGAAGATGTTCTGGAGGAAGTAGATATCTTATATTCAATATGTTTGAATATTTCTTTCATATTCTGTAATTCTTGAAGAATAGTCTTAGCAATATCAGGGGAAATAGAACTGGATTCAGTACTCTGCTTGGCTGGCGAGGTTGCAGGAGTGGTGACATATTTATAAGTTTTGGTTAAAGATGGACAAGAAGTCAGGAGGTCGTTTGGAGTTATTAATTTGGATGGAGTAACCAAAAGGGTTATAGTATTGTCATTGATGGAGGAAATATCGAACTTATCCCACCATTTTACATGGATTTCTTGAGAGAGGTAAGTGAGGGTACAATTATTGACTTGGGTTTTATGTAGACCGTAATTCCATTTTAGGATCCAAGGGATTGTATATTTGTGAATAAACTGAAAAAGAGAGAGATTTTCCTTATCAAACTTGTTATGTACTATAGGAGAAAAAATGCTTGTTATAGGACCAAATGTCTCCCACCAATTGGTCAAGAACCATTTTGGTAGATTGATGCGCAAAGACTTCTTGAACGTTATATACCATGAATGACCAGAAGACGGATCTTTATAGAAAATGATAACTTTCCAGGCTTTAATGTAATCTTTGTAACTAATCGGTAATGCAGGAAGAGTCGGAACCAAAGTCATTAATTGATAGGTATAGGGGCATTGTCGAATCACATTCTGTTGATTCCATTCAGACCAAGTAATTACCTTTTGAATCTTGAATTTGGAGTAGGCAACTTCTTCAGAATTAGGTCGTTTAAAATGTTCAATAATAACTGATTGAGTTTGAGTAAGTAAAGCTTCATAGAATTTTAAAGACACATTGGGGCGAGAAGGAATAAAATGAGAGTCGGGAGGCATAATTAATTTGACTTGAGACTCAAATGACTGATCAAGTAATTCATGTTCAAGAAGGGTAACCAAATGACGATTACTGTACTTGTAAATAGGTTTATGTTCATCAGAAACTTTATTATAGGACTCAAAAAAAAAAAAAACTTGTTTGTATAATAAGAATGAGGCAATACAGATTTTCCTTTGTCAGCCATGATCTGTAGGAGATGAATTTATGGTGTTACAAGAAATTCATGAGATAAGAAGTCAGGGAGAGAATTATTTTCACCCTTTATATATTCGATATCAAAGTCAAAAACACTTAAAATTGCTTGCCATCTAGCAAATAGTTGTTTTGAAACTAAATTTTTGACATATTTTAAAAGAATTTCTTTTGCAGATTTGCAATCAACACGAATCAAAAATTGTTTATTTAAAATATCTGCTTGAAATTTTTGCACACACAAAACAATTGCTAAAACTTCTTTTTTGACAGTAGCATAATTTTGTTGTGTTGTATTCCAAAGTTTTGAAGTATAACAAACTAATTGTTCTGTTCCCTGGGGGGATTTTTGTAGTAAAATTCCACCATAGCCTAAATCTGAAGCATCTGTTTGTATTATTTTTGAATAATCGGAGTTAGCAATATGTAAATAAGGAAGGGATTTTACTTTAGATTTTATTGTCTGGACTGCTTTAGTATGATCAGAAGTCCATAGAAATTTAATATCTTTCTTGAGAAGCGCTTGAAGAGGTTTGCGATCAAAGGCAGCTTGATTGTAAAAATCAGTAAGATAATTTAAACATCCAAGAAATCGTTGCACTTGATTTTTATCAACTAATTGATCAGGAAATTTATCAGCAAAATTAATAACACGATTGACTGGAGTAATAGTCTGATTTGCTAGTTTGAAACCTAAAAATTGTATAGATGTTTGGAATAGTTTAATTTTCTTTTGTGATAAAACTAAACCATTAGATCGTATGATATGTTGAAATGTTGTTAAATATTTCCAATGCTGGTCAATAGATTTGGAGAAGATTAGAATATCATCAATATAAACAAAAATATAGTCATTATACGGATTGAAAATATCATTCATAATTTTTTGAAATTCGGATGGTGCATTTTTTAGACCAAAAGGCATGACGTTCCATTGATATTGACCAAAGAGGGTATTAAAAGCAGTTTTGTAACGATCTAAAGGGGCAATTTGAATTTGCCAAAAGCCTGATTTAAGGTCAAATTTTGAAAATATGATGGCTGATGAAGTTCGTTTAATAAGATCGTATTTATTAGGTAAATGATAGCGTATTGTTTTTAAAATTTTATTAAGTGGTTTATAATTGATGACTAATCTCGGTGCACCGCGTTCTAATTCAGGAGCATTTTCAACATAAAACGCAGTACAACTCCAAGGAGATTTAGAAGGAGATATTAATTTTTTCGCAAGAAGATCTTTAATTTCTTTGTCACATAGATTTAATAGTCTAGCATTCATTTGAGAAGGGTTTGCTTTTGTTGGAATATGTTTTTCAGTAAACTCATCGATATAGGGAAGTGTAACTTGATGTTTTTTTCTATCCCAGAAAGCTAATGGTATATCTGAACAACATTGGTTTTGTAATTTGTCTTGAAAAATAACCACTTTACTTTGAAAAGATGGTGTCTTAATTAGTTGATCTGCTTTTAGAAAATTAATTTCTTTACGTAAAAATGAAATATGTGAGTGTTTATTTTCGATTTGATTAACTAATTGATTTAAATATTTTGTTTTAGGAAGCTGAGAAAAAGAAAATAATTTTTTTTTATTATTAATAGTAGTAGAGATACCTTTTGTTGATACAGAAAAGGATTTGATAAGTTGAAGAAATGGTGTTCCTAATAAAATATAATGTTGAAGATCTTTGACAATTATAAAAGAAGTTGGGATACAAATGGATTGATGACATGTATGTGCTAAAGGTATTTTATATTTAACTGAAGTTTTATTTCCTTCTGCAGTTGATATACGACTATTAGTGGATTCACAATATCGCAGAGGAATTAAGCCTTTACGAATATAATTTAAATCAGCACCAGAATCAATTAAAGCTAAGCATTTATATTTAAAATCTTTGATAATTAAAGTAATTGGCGTAAACCATCTTTGATGAACATAATGAGTAAGAGTTTCTATAAAAACATTATTGTCAAATCCTTCAAATGTTTCATAATTGTTACTTTCTAGATTTGCTATTCGATCTTTTAATAATTGTATTTCATTATTCAAAATATTTATATCTTACTGTAGAGTTGAAATAGAAGTAAAATTTGGTTTTCTTTTATTTGCTTCTTGTAATAGAGTAGTTATAGAGTATTTAGATGGATCTAAACTTATTTGTTTTTTAAATTTGGTTATCTGTTTTAGGCGATCAGGATCACCTTCTATATTTTCTAAGGGAGAAGTAGAAGTTTGGGATTGTAAAATTTCAGTAAAATATTTATATTTTAATGTTGGATCTCTAATATGTTCACCAATTTCTAAAATAAGTTCTTCATGGGTAGTTAAGACATTAATTTCAGATGGAGAAGATGAAGTTGATGTATTTGGAATATTATTAGTACAATGGCAATAGTCAGAATCTGTAGAATCATCTTCCTGTAAATGATGAATCTTTTTATTGGAAGATTTAAAATGACATTTATTGGCATAATGACCAGGCTTTCCACAATTATAACAAATATTTTTTACAGATCGATATCTATTCGATTTTTTAGATTTATAAGAGCGATTTTTGGGTTTAGGTTTTGAAGGAGAAGTTTTATAATAATCTCGTGTAGGTTTGGAACGAAAATATTTTGTGCGGTGAGAATGAGACGCAGGCTGAGCAATTTCGTCGTCATGTCTAAAATCATAGCAGAAATTTCCTAAAGCTTTCTTATGTAATTGTTTTTCTTTATCTACTTATTTTTTGAGACGCATATCATTACATAAAGCTAATCCAGCTTGCTGAACATACTGCATTAATTCGCCATAGGTATGAGATTGGTAATCTAAGGCACCATTATTTTGCATACGAATCCATGTTTTCACCTTTTCAGCAAAATGAATTGGTAAACCAACTATAAATCATTCTTTCCAGAATTGAGAATCGGAGGTAGAGAGTTGATAAACCTTCATAATAAATGTATCTTTATACCAGCGATAATCATTAAGCGTTTTGCATCGTAAGTTTTGTAATTGTTCGCGAACCCTTGTATCAATAGAGGCGAGGCTTCCAAGAAAATGCCAAATAATATTGGTGGGTAAACAAGTAACTCCATTATGTTGTTGTCGTCCAACATTATCTAATAATGGATTTCCAATTTCATCTTTCATTACAGAACCTAGAACATAAAAAAATTATGAATGATATTTTCAATCCGTATAATGACTATATTATTGTTTATATTGATGATATTCTAATCTTCTCCAAATCTATTGACCAGCATTGGAAACATTTAACAACATTTCAACATATCAGACTATCTAATGGTTTAGTTTTATCACAAAAGAAAATTAAACTATTCCAAACATCTATACAATTTTTAGGTTTAAACTAGAAAATCATTCTATTACTCCAGTCAATCGTGTTATTGATTTTGCTGATAAATTTCCTGATCAATTAGTTGATAAAAACCAAGTACGACGATTTCTTGGATGTTTACAATTAAGCTGCCTTTGATCGCAAACCTCTTCAAGCGCTTCTCAAGAAAGATATTAAATTTCTATGGACTTCTGATCATACTAAAGCAGTCCAGACAATAAAATCTAAAGTAAAATCCCTTCCTTATTTACATATTGCTAACTCCGATTATTCAAAAATAATACAAACAGATGCTTCAAATTTAGGCTATGGTGGAATTTTACTACAAAAATCCCCCCAGGGAACAGAACAATTAGTTTGTTATACTTCAAAACTTTGGAATACAACACAACAAAATTATGCTACTGTCAAAAAAGAAGTTTTAGCAATTGTTTTGTGTGTGCAAAAATTTCAAGCAGATATTTTAAATAAACAATTTTTGATTCGTGTTGATTGCAAATCTGCAAAAGAAATTCTTTTAAAATATGTCAAAAATTTAGTTTCAAAACAACTATTTGCTAGATGGCAAGCAATTTTAAGTGTTTTTGACTTTGATATCGAATATATAAAGGGTGAAAATAATTCTCTCCCTGACTTCTTATCTCATGAATTTCTTGTAACACCACAAATTCATCTCCTACAGATCATGGCTGACAAAGGAAAATCTGTATTGCCTCATTCTTCTTATACAAACAAGTTTTTTTTTTTTTTTTTCAGTCCTATAATAAAGTTTCTGATGAACATAAACCTATTTACAGGTACAGTAATCGTCATTTGGTTACCCTTCTTGAACATGAATTACTTGATCAGTCATTTGAGTCTCAAGTCAAATTAATTATGCCTCCCGACTCTCATTTTCTTCCTTCTCGCCCCAATGTGTCTTTAAAATTCTATGAAGCTTTACTTACTCAAACTCAATCAGTTATTATTGAACATTTTAAACGACCTAATTCTAAAGAAGTTGCCTACTCAAAATTCAAGATTCAAAAGGTAATTACTTGGTCTGAATGGAATCAACAGAATGTGATTCAACAATGCCCCTATACCTATCAATTAATGACTTTGGTTCCGACTCTTCCTGCATTACCGGTTAGTTACAAAGATTACATTAAAGCCTGGAAAGTTATCCTTTTCTATAAAGATCCGTCTTCTAGTCATTCATGGTATATAACGTTCAAGAAGACTTTGCGCATCAATCTACCAAAATGGTTCATGACCAATTGGTGGGAGACATTTGGTCCTATAACAAGCATTTTTCCTCCTATAGTACATAACAAGTTTGACAAGGAAAAACTCTCTCTTTTTCAGTTTATTCACAAATATACAATCCCTTGGATCCTAAAATGGAATTACGGTCTACATAAAACCCAAGTCAATAATTGTACCCTCACTTACCTCTCTCAAGAAATCCATGTAAAATGGTGGGATAAGTTCGATATTTCCTCTATCAATGACAATACTATAACCCCTTTGGTTACTCCATCCAAATTAATAACTCCAAACGACCTCCTGACCTCTTGTCCATCTTTAACCAAAACTTATAAAGATGTCACCACTCCTGCAACCTCGCCAGCTAAGGAGAGTATTGAATCCAGTTCTATTTCCCCTGACATTGCTAAGACTATTCTTCAAGAATTACAGAATATGAAAGAAATATTCAAACATATTGAAGATAAGATATCTACTTCCTCCAGAACATCTTCTGACTTATAAATGACGAGAGTCGACAATCCAACACTTCAACATCCATTAATTGATCATCTCCTGTCAGAGCTCATTAACTTTGGAGTTGACACCTTGTGGAATCCATATTATCAGCGGCATCAATTAGTCATATTTGCTACTCAAGCTTTATAGTGGACTCAAGATGAAGGCAAGCTTCTCCTTGCACTTTGGTACTTAATGAATTAGCCCCGCATTAAAATATATGTCGACTATCCAGATATTCTCTGTTTCCCAGAAAATTGTTCATTTCGAATTATGGCGAACGCTTCGTTTGCATCCTATACAAGAATATTGTGAATTATATCACTTACCATAAAAAATACGAATATATATATATATATATATATCGCAGCCCATGCCAATCATCCTATCAAGCTCATGCTTCCAGGACGTTCCTGCCATCAAGCCCAAGCCAAACATCTTATCAAGCTCATGCTTCCAGGAAGTTCCTGCCATCCGGCCTATGCCAAACGTCTTCTCAAGTCCATGCTTCCAGGCTCCTCACCTGCCTTATCACCTATACAGTTGTCTCTCTTCATAACATCCTTATCAAGAATCTTATCATGATCCTACTTTACATCCTCTCGCATTATCATGTTTCCACATCAAGACAAGCTTTTTCAAAGAAAGTCAATATTTGCTACAATATAAAGTTGCGACATAATTAAATTATTTGTCTTTCTCTTTTTCTTTTGCTTTTTATCATCAAAGCATCTTATACTACGTGTCAGTTTATTGTAGGGCAATCTTTTCACGATAGCACGTCGGTTTAGCTATAAATAACTCTCCTCATCAGCATAGAAGGCAAAGTGTGTTTGAGTTTGTAAGAGTTTTCTAGCTTCTAGTCTCTCGCATCCCAGTTTGCTTACAAGTTTGTTCTCTAGTTCTCTAGTTTTCTCTATGTGTCGGTCAGTCTCAGTGTGTAAAGAGTCGCAGTGTGGTTAAAGGATCAGGGTTAAAGTGGTATCAGAGCCAAGTTCCAGTTGTTCTTCGCTCTACTGTAAGTATTGCTTCCATGTATCTTGTTTGCTTTTATATATTCGATATCAGAAGTTTGTATTAAAATATTTGAGTGTTATTGAAAGTATTTGTGTTCTTCATTTTTATTGATTTTCTTTTGTTAAATTCTCTGGATTTTTACAATCGACTTTCCTAGTCGCGTAGTAAGTCTAGCAACAAAAGGTAAGTCTAGCTGTAAGTCGTTGACCAAGCCGTTTTTGAAAATCATTGAAATGAAACATGAGTGAATTGATAAATAAAATGAAACGAGTGTTTTCTAATAAAAACTCTACAAACTTTGTCGAGCCTTCTTTTGATATCGACCAACAAACCAAGATTTCTAAACCGACTGCTACCCTTGACCTAAGAAATATAAGTGAAATATCTTACTCTAATATCAAATATTCTCTTCAAAATTGGGATATGCCCAAAATTAAGCCAACTGATATTTATTTACAAGGATCTTTTTCTAAAAATCAAGATTTTATTATTAAATTAGAAGAAGATACTAAATCTATAGATGATGAAGGTCAATAATTATTTCTTATCTCTCTTGAGAAAATTAATAGATATAAAGAAAGATATAAATATTTACGTATAGGACTTATTCAAGTAGCCATAAAGCCATTAACTGCATTAGGATTAAATACTTCAGTATTAGCTTCTGTTCGTGATAAAAGACATTGCAATTTTAATGATTCATTATTAGGCATCATTGAAGGTAGCTTGGCCGAAGGTCCAATATTTTTTAATTGTTTTCCGAACTTCACAATAAGTCTCCATGATCAATTTGCCTATCAAGCAACAACCTTAAGTCTATATACACAAGGATTTCAACTTAAAGGAATATGTTCCAATATTGCTGTTGTCTATCATATTTAGTATAAATTAATGCATACAATTATTCCAGCCGTAGCTTATACAAATCTTCAAAAGATGACATCTACACTATTCCTAGCTAATATCCGACATAAAGTTATTGATAGAAAGCAGTTAAGTTGGAAAGATATAGATATTCCAAAAACATGGCTTATTCAGATAAAAATCATGAAGAACAGTCTCGTACAACAACGTCTGATCAAATAAATAGTATAATCACTCATGATGATGACATCGTTGAAATAAATTTTTAATCACGACGATCTTGTTCGTCTATTCCTTCTTCCAGTCACCTACTGTACATCCATCAACATCGTCATCCCATCCTAAAGTAACCAATCCTCGTCTACCTACGCGAGTTGCTTATCCTGTTGATCAAAATGATGATACAATTAGTATTAATGATTTTGCTGAATACAGAATTAATATGATTACGGAAATAGACAATGATTTTGTAGTTGATTATGCAACATTAAAGCATCAATTCTTAACACATCCTTTAACTCCTATTTTTTGTAAATTATGTTCTAAAAATCAACAAGCTTTGATCAGAGAACGTTATTTTTATTATATCAAACAAAATAAAATTAATATTCCATTTTTTGAATTCTTAGCTCATTCCTGTCCTATTATGATATCAAAAATAAATACTATTTGGGAAGGATCTAATGGAGAAAATATATCCAAAACATCATCCCCTAGCACCTATTAAGATTAAAGAACATATTAAGGCTACTCCACTGAAAACCAATTTTACAGATGATGAGCCAATTACGAAAAAAGATCTAAATCACATAATAGAGCAAAATAATTTTACTAATATATATTTATCTACTTTAATTAAATCTCCTGATAAAGCTTCTATAAGTGCTTCTATCAACAAAGCCAATACATCTTCAAATGCTCCTATTATTTCTCGTACATCCCACGTCTTTTCTCCCCACTTCTGCACCAACACCTGCATTTAAACCAAAAGCTCCATACTCTTTTGAATTACTAGAACGAATTTCTACTCGATTATCCAATCTCTCAACAGTAAAGGACAGGACTTCTGCAAAGGATAAAGCTCATGTTATTGCTACTTTAGATCAAGATCAAGACCAAGAACCAGAAATTAAAACTCAACCTTCTAGTTCTCATGCCTCCGCTAGTATTTCTATCCCCTCTGAATCAGAACCAGACATTGAGACATCCAATCTTGTTATACAACGATTAGCTAAAGCATGTTCTAGTTTTAGATATAAATCAAGATTTCCAAAACAAAAACAATATTATTTTAGACCATCTCTTGCCGATATAATAATAGAAAAAAGAAACCTCGTTTTCAAAAATTTGATGGTAATTCAATTTATGAAAGAAATATAGATGGATTATCTGAATATCAGACAGTCGAAACATTACATCATATGCAAATTTATGCAAAAACATGTGCTCTAGCAGATCATGCCGAAGGCAATATTGCTGGTGCCATTGCTAATGGTTTTACGGGACAACTTTATGGTTGGTGGCAATATGCTTTAAACGCTCAATCCAGATTAGATGTTCTAGGTTCTGTAATGAAAGATGAAAATGGAAATCCATTATTAGATAATCTTGGATGACAACAACATAATGGAGTTACTTGTTTACTCACCAATATTATTTGGCATTTTCTTGGAAGCCTCGCCTCTATTGATACAAGGGTTCGCGAACAATTACAAAACTTACAATGCAAAACGTTTAATGATTATCGCTGGTATAAAGATACATTTATTATGAATGTTTATCAACTCTCTACCTCCGATTTTCAATTCTGGAAAGAACGATTTATAGTTGGTTTACCAAATCATTTTGCTGAAAATGTGAAAACATGGATTCGTATGCAAAATAATGGTGCCTTAGATTACCAATCTCATACCTATGGCGAATTAATGTAGTATGTTCAACAAGTTGGATTAGCTTTATGTAATGATATGCGTCTCAAAAAACAAGTAGATAAAGAAAAACAATTACATAAGAAAGCTTTAGGAAATTTCTGCTATGATTTTAGACATGACGACGAAATTGCTAAGCCTACATCCCATTCTCGCCGCACAAAATACTTTCGTTCCAAACCAACACGAGATTATTATAAAACTTCTCCTTCAAAACCTAAACCCAAAAATCGTTCTTATAAATCTAAAAAACCGAATAGATATCGATCTGTAAAAAATATTTGTTATAATTGTGGAAAGCCTGGTCATTATGCCAATAAATGTCATTTTAAATCTTCCAATAAAAAGATTCATCATTTACAGGAAGATGATTCTACAGATTCTGACTATTGCCATTGTACTAATAATACTCCAAATACATCAACTTCATCTTCTCCATATGAAATTAATGTCTTAACTGCCCATGAAGAACTTATTTTAGAAATTGGTGAACAGATTAGCGATCCAACATTATAGTATAAATATTTTACTGAAATTTTACAATCCCAAACTTCTACTTCTCCTTTAGAAAATATAGAAGGTGATCCTGATCGCCTAAAACAGAGAACCAAATATAATAAACAAATAAGTTTATATCCATCTAAATACTTTATGACTACTCTATTACAAGAAGCAAATAAAAGAAAACCAAATTTTACTTCTATTTCAACTCTACAGCAAGATATAAATATTTTGAAAAATGAAATACAATTATTAAAAGATCGAATAGCAAATCTAGAAAGTAACAATTCTGAAACATTTGAAGGATTTGACAATAATGTTTTTATAGAAACTCTTACTCATTATGTTCATCAAAGATGGTTTACGCCAATTACTTTAATTATCAAAGATTTTAAATATAAATGCTTAGCTTTAATTGATTCTGGTGTTGATGTAAATTGTATTCGTGAAGGTTTATTTCCTTTGCGATATTGTGAATCCACTAATAGTCGTATATCAACTGCAAAAGGAAATAAATCTTCAATTAAATATAAAATACCTTTAGCACATATATGTCATCAATCCATTTGTATCCCAACTTCTTTTATAATTGTCAAAGATCTTCAACATGATATTTTATTAGGAACACCATTTCTTCAACTTATTCAACCCTTTTCTGTATCAACAAAAGGTATCTCTACTACTATTAATAATAAGAAAAATTTATTTTCTTTTTCTCAGCTTCCTAAAACAAAATATTTAAATCAATTAGTTAATCAAATCGAAAATAAACACTCACATATTTCATTTTTATGTAAATAAATTAATTTTCTAAAAGCAGATCAACTAATTAAGACACCATTTTTCAAAGTAAAGTGGTTATTTTTCAAGACAAATTACAAAACCAATGTTGTTCAGATATACCATCTGCTTTCCGGGATAGACAAAAAATCAAGTTACTCGTCCCTATATCGATGAGTTTACTGAAAACCATATTCCAACAAAAGCAAACCCATCTCAAATGAATGCTAGACTATTAAATCTATGTGACAAAGAAATTAAAGATCTTCTTGCGAAAAAATTAATATCTCCTTCTAAATCTCCTTGGAGTTGTACTGCGTTTTATGTTGAAAATGCTCCTGAATTAGAATGCGGTGCACCGAGATTAGTCATCAATTATAAACCACTTAATAAAGTTTTAAAAACAATACGCTATCCTTTACCTAATAAATACAATCTTATTAAACGAACTTCATCAGCCATCATATTTTCAAAATTTGACCTTAAATCGCTTTTGGAAAATTCAAATTGCCCCTTTAGATCGTTACAAAACTGCTTTTAATACCCCCTTTGGTCAATATCAATGGAACGTCATGCCTTTTGGTCTAAAAAATGCACCATCTGAATTTCAAAAAATTATGAATGATATTTTCAATCCGTATAATGACTATATTATTGTTTATATTGATGATATTCTAATTTTCTCCAAATCTATTGACCAGCATTGGAAATATTTAACAACATTTCAATATATCATACTATCTAATGGTTTAGTTTTATCACAAAAGAAAATTAAACTATCCAAACATCTATACAATTTTTAGGTTTCAAACTAGCAAATCAGGCTATCACTCCAGTCAATCGTGTTATTGATTTTGCTGATAAATTTCCTGATCAATTAGTTGATAAAAATCAAGTACAACGATTTCTTAGATGTTTAAATTATCTTACTGATTTTTACAATCAAGCTGCCTTTGATCGCAAACCTCTTCAAGCGCTTCTCAAGAAAGATATTAAATTTCTATGGACTTCTGATCATACTAAAGCAGTTCAGACAATAAAATCTAAAGTAAAATCCCTTCCTTGTTTACATATTGCTAACTTCGATTATTCAAAAATAACACAAACAGATGCTTCAGATTTAGGCTATGGTGGAATTTTACTACAAAAATCCCCCAGGGAACAGAACAATTAGTTTGTTATACTTCAAAACTTTGGAATACAACACAACAAAATTATGCTACTGTCAAAAAAGAAGTTTTAGCAATTGTTTTGTGTGTGCAAAAATTTCAAGCAGATGTTTTAAATAAACAATTTTTGATTCGTGTTGATTGCAAATCTGCAAAAGAAATTCTTTTAAAAGATTTCAAAAATTTAGTTTCAAAACAACTATTTGCTAGATGGCAAGCAATTTTAAGTGTTTTTGAGTTTGATATCGAATATATAAAGGGTGAAAATAATTCTTTCCCTGACTTCTTATCTCTTCAATTTCTTGTAACACCATAAATTCATCTCCTACAGATCATGGCTGACTAAGGCAAATCTGTATTGCCTCATTCTTCTTATACAAACAAGTTTTCTCCTATTTTTCAGTCCTATAATAAAGTTTCTGATGAACATAAACCAATTTACAAGTACAGTAATCGTCATTTGGTTACCTTTCTTGAACATGAATTACTTGATCAGTCATTTGAGTCTCAAGTCAAATTAATTATGCCTCCCAACTCTCATTTTCTTCCTTCTCGCCCCAATGTGTCTTTAAAATTCTATGAAGCTTTACATACTCAAACTCAATCAGATATTATTGAACATTTTAAACGACCTAATTCTAAAGAAGTTGCCTACTCCAAATTCAAGATTCAAAAGGTAATTACTTGGTCTGAATGGAATCAACAAAATGTGATTCAACAATGCCCCTATACCTATCAATTAATGACTTTGGTTCCGACTCTTCCTGCATTACCGGTTAGTTACAAAGATTACATTAAAGCCTAGAAAGTTATCCTTTTCTATAAAGATCCGTCTTTTGGTCATTCATGGTATATAACGTTCGAGAAATCTTTGCGCATCAATCTACCAAAATGGTTCATGACCGATTGGTGGGAGAAATTTGGTCCTATAACAAGCATTTTTTCTCCTATAGTACAAATCAAGTTTGACAAGGAAAAACTCTCTCTTTTTTAGTTTATTCATAAATATACAATCCCTTGGATCCTAAAATGGAATTACGGTCTACATAAAACCCAAGTCAATAATTGTACCCTCACTTACCTCACTCAAGAAATCCATGTAAAATGGTGGGATAAGTTCGATATTTCCTCCATCAATGACAATATTATAACCCCTTTGGTTACTCCATCCAAATTAATAACTCCAAACGACCTCCTGACCACTTGTCCATCTTTAACCAAAACTTATAAAGATGTCACCACTCCTGCTACCTCGCCAGCCAAGCAGAGTACTGAATCCAGTTCTATTTCCCCTGATATTGCTTAGACTATTATTCAAGAATAACTGAATATGAAAGAAATATTTAAACATATTGAAGATAAGATATCTACTTCCTCTAGAACATCTTCTGAAGCTGACGCTGACGCTCACTCAACTGCTCCAGATTTTATTGACTTATAAATGACGATAGTCGACAATCCAGCACTTCAGCATCCATTAATTGATGATCTCCTGTCAGAGCTCATTAATTTTGGAGTCTACACCTTGTGGAATCCATATTATCAGCGACATCAATTAGTCGTATTTGCTACTCAAGCTTTATACTGATCTCAAGATGAAGGCAAGCTTCTCCTTGCACTTTGGTACTTAATAAATCAGCCCCGCATTAAAATATATGTCGACTATCCAGATATTCTTCGTTTCCCTGATTATGTTCATTTCAAATTATGGCGAACGCTTCGTTTGCATCCTATACAAAAATATTGTGAATTCTATCACTAACCTTAAAAAAAATGAATATATATATATATATATATATATATATCGCAGGCCCATGCCAATCATCCTATCAAGCTCATGCTTCCAGGACGTTCCTGCCATCAGGCCCATGCCAAACATCTTATCAAGCTCATGCTTCAAGGAAATTCCTGCCATCCGGCCCATGCCAAACGTCTTCTCAAGCCCATGCTTCCAGGCTCCTCACCTGCCTTATCACCTATACAGGTGTCTCTCTTCAGAACATCCTTATCAAGAATCTTATCATGATCCTACTTTACATTCTTTCGCATTATCATGTTTCCACATCACGACAAGCTTTTTCAAAGAAAGTCAAAAGTTGCTACAGTATAAAGTTGCGACATAATTAAATTATTTGTCTTTCTCTTTTTCTTTTTCTTTTTATCATCAAAGCATCTTATACTACGTGTCAGTTTATTGTAGGGCAATCTTTTCACGATAGCACGTCGGTTTAGCTATAAATAACTCTCCTCATCAGCATAGAAGGCAAAGTGTGTTTGAGTTTGTAAGAGTTTTCTAGCTTCCAGTCTCTCGCATCCCAGTTTGCTTACAAGTTTGTTCTCTAGTTCTCTAGTTTTCTCTATGTGTCGGTCAGTCTCAGTGTGTAAAGAGTCGCAGTGTGGTTAAAGGATCAGGGTTAAAGTGGTATCAGAGCCAAGTTCCAGTTGTTCTTCGCTCTACTGTAAGTATTGCTTCCATGTATCTTGTTTGCTTTTATATATTCGATATCATAAGTTTGTATTAAAATATTTGAGTGTTATTGAAAGTATTTGTGTTCTTCATTTTTATTGATTTTCTTTTGTTAAATTCTCTGGATTTTTACAATCGACTTTCCTAGTCGCGTAGTAAGTCTAGCAAAAGAAGGTAAGTCTAGCTGTAAGTCGTTGACCAAGCCGTTTTTGAAAATCATTGAAATGAAACATGAGTGAATTGATAAATAAAATGAAACGAGTGCTTTCTAATAAAAACTCTACAAACTTTGTTTAGCCTTCTTCTGATATCGACCAACAAACCAAGATTTCTAAACCGACTGCTACCCTTGACCTAAGAAATATAAGTGAAATATCTTACTCTAATATCAAATATTCTCTTCAAAATTGGGATATGCCCAAAATTAAGCCAACCGATATTTATTTACAAGGATATTTTTCTAAAAATCAAGATTTTATTATTAAATTAGAAGAAGATACTAAATCTATAGATGATGAAGGTCAAGAATTATTTTTGATCTCTCCTGAGAAAATTGATAGATATAAAGAAAGATATAAATATTTACATATAGGACTTATTCAAGTAGCCATAAAGCCATTAACTGCATTAGGATTAAATATTTCAGTATTAGCTTCTATTCGTGATAAAAGACATTGCAATTTTAATGATTCATTATTAGGCATCATTGAAGGTAGCTTGGCCGAAGGTCCATTATTTTTTAATTGTTTTTCGAACTTCACAATAAGTCTCCATGATCAATTTGCCTATCAAGCAGCAACCTTAAGTCTATATACACAAGGATTTCAACTTAAAGGAATATGTTCCAATATTGATGTTGTCTATCGTATTCAGTATAAATTAATGCATACAATTATTCCAGCCGTAGCTTATACATATCTTCAAAAGGGGACATCTACACTGTTCCTAGCTAATATCCGATATAAAGTTATTGATAGAAAGCAGTTAAGTTGAAAAGATATAGATATTCCAAAAACATGGCTTACGCAAGATAAAAATCATGAAGAACGGTCTCGTACAACAACGTCTGATCGAATAAATAGTATAATCACTCATGATGATGGCATCATTGAAATAAATTTTCAATCGCGACGATCTTGTTCGTCTATTCCTTCTTCCAGTCACTCTACTGTGCAACCATCAACATCGTCATCCCCTCCTAAAGTAACCAATCCTCGTCTACCTACGCGAGTTGCTTATCCTGTTGATCAAAATGATGATATAGTTAGTATTAATGATTTTGCTTAATACATAATTAATATGATTACGGAAATAGACAATGATTTGTAGTTGATTATGCAACATTAAAGCATCAATTCTTAACACATCCTTTAACTCCTATTTTTTGTAAATTATGTTCTAAAAATCAACAAGTTTTGATCGGAGAACGCTATTTTTATTATATCAAACAAAATAAAATTAATATTCCATTTTTTGAATTCTTAGCTCATTCCTGTCCTATTATGATATCAAAAATAAATACTATTTGGGAAGGATCTAATGGAGAACAATATATCCGAAAATATCCTCCCCTAGCACATCTTTACACACTGTGACTCTTTACACACTGAGACTGACCGACACACAGAGAAAACTAGAGAACTAGAGAACAAACTTGTAAGCAAACTGGGATGCGAGAGACTGGAAGCTAGAAAACTCTTACAAACTCAAAAACACTCTGCCTTCTATACTGATGAGGAGAGTTATTTATAGCTAAACCGGCGCGCTATCGTGAAAAGATAGCCCTACAATAAACTGACACGTAGCATACGATGCTTTGATGATAAAAACAAAATAAAAAGAGAAAGACAAATAATTTAATTATGTCGCAACTTTATACTGTAGCAACTTTTGACTTTCTTTGAAAAAGCTTGTTGTGATGTGGAAACATGATAATGCAAAAGGATGTAAAGTAGGATCACGATAAGATTCTTGATAAGGATGTTCTGAAGAGAGACAGCTGTATAGGTGATAAGGCAGGTGAGGAGCCTGGAAGCATGGGTTTGAGAAAACTTTGGCATGGGCCAGATGGCAAGAACTTCCTGGAAGCATGAGCTTGATAAGATGTTTGGCATGGGCCTGATGGCAGGAACGTCTGGAAGCATGAGCTTGATAGGATGATTGGCATGGGCCTGCATATATATATATATATATATATATATATATATAATCGTCTTCTTCTTTTTTATGGTAAGTGATAGAATTCACAATATTCTTGTATAGGATGCAAACGAAGCGTTCGCCATAATTCGAAATGAACATAATCAGGGAAACGGAGAATATCTGGATAGTCGACATATATTTTAATGCGGGGCTAATTTATTAAGTACCAAAGTGCAAGGAAAGCTTGCCTTCATCTTGAGACCAGTATAAAGCTTGAGTAGCAAATATGACTAATTGATGTCGCTGATAATATGGATTCCACAAGGTGTCAACTCCAAAATTAATGAGCTCTGGCAGGAGATGATCAATTAATGGATGCTGAAGTGCTGGATTGTCGACTGTCATCATTTATAATTCAATAAAATCTGGAGCAGTTGAGTGAGCGTCATCGTCAGCTTCAGAAGTTGTTCTGGAGGAAGTAGATATCTTATCTTCAATATGTTTAAATCCTTCTTTCATATTCTGTAATTCTTGAAGAATAGTCTTAGCAATATCAGGGGAAATAGAACTGGATTCAGTACTCTGCTTGGCTGGCGAGGTACCAGAAGTGGTGACATCTTTATAAGTTTTGGTTAAAGATGGACAAGAGGTCAGGAGGTCGTTTGGAGTTATTAATTTGGATGGAGTAACCAAAGGGGTTATAGTATTATCATTGATGGAGGAAATATCGAACTTATCCCACCATTTTACATGGATTTCTTAAGAGAGGTAAGTGAGGGTACAATTATTGACTTGGGTTTTATGTAGACCGTAATTCCATTTTAGGATCCAAGGGATTGTATATTTGTAAAAAACACTATAAAATAGAGAGTTTTTCCTTGTCAAACTTGATTTGTACTATAGGAGGAAAAATGCTTGTTATAAGACCAAATTTCTCCCACCAATTGGTCATGAACCATTTTGGTAGATTGATGCGCAAAGACTTCTTGAACGTCATATACCATGAATGACCAGAAGACGAATATTTATAGAAAAGGATAACTTTCCAGGCTTTAATGTAATCTTTGTAACTAACCAGTAATGCAGGAAGAGTCGGAACCAAAGTCATTAATTGATAGGTATAGGGGCATTGTTGAATCACATTCTGTTGATTCCATTCAGACCAAGTAATTACCTTTTGAATCTTGAATTTGGAGTAGGCAACTTCTTCAGAATTAGGTCATTTAAAATGTTTAATAACTGATTGAGTTTGAGTAAGTAAAGTTTCATAGAATTTTAAAGAAACATTGGGGCGAGAAGGAAGAAAATGAGAGTTGGGAGGCATAATTAATTTGACTTGAGACTCAAATGACTGATCAAGTAATTCATGTTCAAGAAGGGTAACCAAATGACGATTACTGTACTTGTAAATAGGTTTATGTTCATCAGAAACTTTATTATAGGACTGAAAAATAGGAGAAAACTTGTTTGTATAAGAAGAATGAGGCAATACAAATTTGTCTTTGTCAGCCATGATCTGTAGGAGATGAATTTGTGGTGTTACAAGAAATTCACGAGATAAGAAGTCAGGGAGAGTATTATTTTCACCCCTTTATATATTCGATATCAAAGTCAAAAACACTTAAAATTGCTTGCCATCTAGCAAATAGTTGTTTTGAAACTAAATTTTTGACATCTTTTAAAAGAATTTCTTTTGCAGATTTGCAATCAACACGAATCAAAAATTGTTTATTTAAAACATCTGCTTGAAATTTTTGCACACACAAAACAATTGCTAAAACTTCTTTTATGACAGTAGCATAATTTTGTTGTGTTGTATTCCAAAGTTTTGAAGTATAACAAACTAATTGTTCAGTTCCCTGGGGGGATTTTTGTAGTAAAATTCCATCATAGCCTAAATCTGAAGCATCTGTTTGTATTATTTTTGAATAATCGGAGTTAGCAATATGTAAACAAGGAAATGATTTTACTTTATATTTTATTGTCTGAACTGCTTTAGTATGATCAGAAGTCCATAGAAATTTAATATCTTTCTTGAGAAGCTTGAAGAGGTTTGCGATCAAAGGCAGCTTGATTGTAAAACTCAGTAAGATAATTTAAACATCCAAGAAATCGTTGCACTTGATTTTTATCAACTAATTGATAAGGAACTTTATCAGCAAAATCAATAACACGATTGACTGGAGTAATAGTCTGATTTGCTAGTTTGAAACCTAAAAATTGTATAGATGTTTGGAATAGTTTAATTTTCTTTTGTGATAAAACTAAACCATTAGATAGTATGATATGTTGAAATGTTGTTAAATATTTCCAATGCTGGTCAATAGATTTGGTGAAGATTAGAATTTCATCAATATAAACAAAAATATAGTCATTATACGGATTGAAAGTATCATTCATAATTTTTTGAAATTCAGATGGTGTATTTTTTAGACCAAAAGGCATGACGTTCCATTGATATTGACCAAAGGGGGTATTAAAAGCAATTTTGTAACGATCTAAAGGGGCAATTTGAATTTGCCAAAAGCCAGATTTAAGGTCAAATTTTGAAAATATGATGGTTGATGAAGTTCGTTTAATAAGATCGTATTTATTAGGTAAAGGATAGCGTATTGTTTTTAAAACTTTATTAAGTGGTTTATAATTGATGACTAATCTCGGTGCACCGCGTTCTAATTTAGGAGCATTTTCAACATAAAACGCAGTACAACTCCAAGGAGATTTAGAAGGAGATATTAATTTTTTCGCAAGAAGATCTTTAATTTCTTTGTCACATAAATTTAATAGTCTAGCATTCATTTGAGAAGGGTTTGCTTTTGTTGGAATATGTTTTTCAGTAAACTCATCGATATAGGGAAGTGTAACTTGATGCTTTTTTCTATCCCAGAAAGCTGATGGTATATATGAACAACATTGGTTTTGTAATTTGTCTTGAAAAATAACCACTTTACTTTGAAAAGATGGTGTCTTAATTAGTTGATCTGCTTTTAGAAAATTAATTTCTTTACGTAAAAATGAAATATGTGAGTGTTTATTTTCGATTTGATTAACTAATTGATTTAAATATTTTGTTTTAGGAAGCTGAGAAAAAATAAAATAAATTTTTTTTATTATTAATAGTAGTAGAGATACCTTTTGTTGATACAGAAAAGGGTTGGATAAGTTGAAGAAATGGTGTTCCTAATAAAATATCATGTTGAAGATCTTTGACAATTATAAAAGAAGTTGGGATACAAATGAATTGATGACATATATGTGCTAAAGGTATTTTATATTTAATTGAAGATTTATTTCCTTCTGCATTTGATATACGACTATTAGTGGATTCACAATATCGCAAAGGAATTAAACCTTCACGAATACAATTTAAATCAGCACCAGACTCAATTAAAGCTAAGTATTTATATTTAAAATCTTTGATAATTAAAGTAATTGGCGTAAACCATCTTTGATTAACATAATGAGTAAGAGTTTCTATAAAAACATTATTGTCAAATCCTTCAAATGTTTCATAATTGTTACTTTCTAGATTTGCTATTCGATATTTTAATAATTGTATTTCATTTTTCAAAATATTTATATCTTGTTGTAGAGTTGAAATAGAAGTAAAATTTGGTTTTCTTTTCTTTGCTTCTTGTAATAGAGTAGTCATAGAGTATTTAGATGGATCTAAACTTATTTGTTTTTTAAATTTGGTTCCCTGTTTTAGGCGATCAGGATCACCTTCTATATTTTCTAAGGGAGAAGTAGAAGTTTGGGATTGTAAAATTTCAGTAAAATATTTATACTTTAATGTTGGATCGCTAATCTGTTCACCAATTTCTAAAATAAGTTCTTCATGGGCAGTTAAGACATTAATTTCAGATGGAGAAGATGAAGTTAATGTATTTGGAATATTATTAGTACAATAGCAATAGTCAGAATCTGTAGAATCATCTTCCTGTAAATGATGAATCTTTTTATTGGAAGATTCAAAATGACATTTATAGGCATAATGACCAGGCTTTCCACAATTATAACAAATATTTTTTACAGATCGATATCCATTCGATCTTTTAGATTTATAAGAGCGATTTTTGGGTTTAGGTTTTGAAGGAGAAGTTTTATAATAATCTCGTGTAGGTTTGGAACGAAAATATTTTGTGCGGTGAGAATGAGATGCAGGCTGAGCAATTTCGTCGTCATGTCCAAAATCGTAGCAGAAATTTCCTAAAGCTTTCTTATGTAATTGTTTTTCTTTATCTACTTGTTTTTTGAGACGCATATCATTACATAAGGCTAATCCAGCTTGTTGAACATACTGCATTAATTCGGCATAGGTATGAGATTGGTAATCTAAGGCACCATTATTTTGCATACGAATCCATGTTTTCACCTTTTCAGCAAAATGAGTTGGTAAACCAGCTATAAATCGTTCTTTTCATAATTGAGAATCGGAGGTAGAGAGTTGATAAACCTTCATAATAAATGTATCTTTATACCAGCTATAATCATTAAGCGTTTTGCATCGTAAGTTTTGTAATCGTTCGCGAACCCTTGTATCAATAGAGGCGAGGCTTCCAAGAAAATGCCAAATAATATTGGTGAGTAAGCAAGTAACTCCATTATGTTGTTGTCGTCCAAGATTATCTAATAATGGATTTCCATTTTCATCTTTCATTACAAAACCTAGAACATCTAATCTGGATTGAGCCCTTAAAGCATATTGCCAGCAACCATAAAGTTGTCCAGTAAAACCACTAGCAATGGCACCAGCAATATTGCCTTCGGCATGATCTGCTAGAGCACATGCTTTTGCATAAATTTGCATATGATGTAATGTTTCGACTGTCTGATATTCAGATAATCCATCTATATTTCTTTCATAAATTGAATTACCATCAATTTTTTGAAAACGAGGTTTCTTTTCTTCTATTATTATATCGGCAGGAGATGGTATAGAATAATATTGTTTTTGTTTTGGAAATCTTGATTTATATCTAAAACTAGAACGTGCTTTAGCTAATCGTTGTATAGCAAGATTGGATGTCTCACTGTCTGGTTCTAATTCAGAGGGGATAGAAATACTAGAAGAGGCATGAGAACTAGAAGGTTGAGTTTTAATTTATGGTTCTTGGTCTTGATCTTGATCTAAAGTAGTAATAACAGGAGCTTTATCCTTTGCAGAAGTCCTGTCCTTTACTGTTGAGAGATTGGATAATTGAGTAGAAATTCGTTTTAGTAATTCAGAAGAGTATGGAGCTTTTGGTTTAAATACAGGTGTTGGTGCAAAAGTGGGGAGAAAAGATTTATTTAATAAAATAGGCTCGTGGGATGTACGAGAAATAATAGGAGCATTTGAAGATGTATTGGTTTTGTTGATAGAAGCACTTATAGAAGCTTTATCAGGAGATTTAATTAAAGTAGATAAATATATATTAGTAAAATTATTTTGCTCTATTATGTGATTTAGATCTTTTTTTTGTAATTGGCTCATCATCTGTAAAATTGGTTTTCAGTGGAGTAGCCTTAATATGTTCTTTAATCTTACACTACAAAAAAACAGCCGATCAGAAACGGAAATTTTCGTTGCTGATTAGCATAAATTTCGTCTCTAATTCAATTCTGCAATGGAACAAAGACGGAATCTATTCCGTCTCTAAAATTGTCGTCGCTAATATAGTCACAACGGAAATGTGTTTCCGTTGCTGATTAGAGACGGATTAGAGACGTAATTCAGAAACGGAACAGAGACGGAACATAAATGTACATTCTTCCAAAGTGAATGGTTTTACTTGCATTCCGTTGCATAAATTTCGTTGCTAATTTGTTGCTTATTAGAGACGGATTAGCAACGGAACTTATAAATTTCGTTGCTAATCCGTTGCAAATTAGAGACGGATTAGCAACGGAATTCATAAATTTCGTTGCTAATTAGAGACGGATTAGCAACGGACTTTACGAATTTCGTTACTAATCCGTCTCTATTCCGTTTCTAAACTCTGTTTACCCAGTTTTCACAAATTAGAGACGGATTAGCAACAAAATTTATAAATTATGTTGCTAATCCGTCTCTATTCCGTTTCTATGCCCAATTATTTTTTAAAATATTCACAAGCATCAAATTGGTTCTCCAAAACTTCTAAAACTAAAAATAACAACAGGACCTGCTCCATCGCCTGCACCCCCTCCAACAACTCCTTGGGGGTGCTAACATCCCCAAAAAAGAAAAATTTCACATACATACACTAATCAACAATATATATCAACAACTGAGACTCAAATGAGAAAAAACATACAATTCGATATTAAAAAAGATTTATATATTCACGAAACGTAGTCAAGTATAATAAATGTCTAAGATACCAAAGTATCCACAAAAAAACTACAATTCTCATTGTTCTACAACAACCATAAAAATACCTAAGTATCATAAAGTTGACCATCCCTCGTTGTGCTAGCACCTGGGATGTGCTAGCATCAGCATCTGCGTATCTTCTCTTCTTTCTCCCAAACGACCCGAGATCGTAGACACGTCCTTTGGGACACTCACCCGACACCTTGTAGTACACCGCCTCATCATCCATCGACTGGTCCGGTGTAGTCGGGTCAGCTCCTGACGTCTCATTTGGAGCTTAGCCTGCATGGATCAACAATAAGCAACTAAAATGATTTGCTTGTAAGATCAAACAATGGCGGCTACCACAGACTTCTCAATTTACACAAGTTGAAACAATTCTCTCCTACGCACATCTACGAGCCCTCAAAAACATTCAAATCAGTTATAGCTTAGATTACATCTATTCACATTATTTAAGTCTTCTTTTCCACTATTGTTACCATGAATTGATGGTATTTGTTGTCTTTTACATTAATTCACTACCAATATTGAAAAGAAAAGAAAAACACACAAACACACATAATGGTAACAATATAATAGTAGCATTAAGTTTGTTTTCTTAAGTAGGCCTTAAGCTTTACTGCTCATTTTCGTGATTTCAATAACTCTACTTTTGATATACGTCTTCCTGCATAGAAAGATCAAAGGTATAAGTAATTACTCACAAAAAATCATAAATGCACAAGGAAAAAGAAATAAAGATTTGAGGAATGCTTGCGTGACCCTTAGAGAGGCATTACAGTACAAACAGTCCAAAATAATTAAGTTACTAGATAGCAACTCGAGTGGTTGTTGACATGTGAAGCTTACAAATGATCAATGGCATAACTCAGTTAAACAATTCCATTATAGTTTTCTACCATAGGCAACCCTTGGCCAAAGCCCAATCTACACTGCCACCTAAACAACAAAATATAGGTATTTAACTAGTTATGAAACATGAAATTGAATCATACTATGAAACATAACCAATAGATAAGACAACCAACATAATCAAGAGACATTGGATAATAGAAATGCATTTTGACTAAAATGATCGCACCCAAACAGTAAAATACAGATGTTCACAATCTCAATTTGTTGCAAGAATTTCACATGCCATTTATATAAATATGGATCATATAGATTGGTTCATGCACAGTAAAGAATGAAACATCCAACAAATAGCATGAGGCATATCAATTACGAGTTTTTTTTCCTTTTCATTAATGTGCAGTAGATTAAGGTTAGAAAGTTGGTGTTCAGCAAGATCACGCCCATCTTCTTTGTCTTTGATAAGCTTTAAAAACTCTACTTAACACAAGCTCTTTTTGATATACGTCTTCCTACATAGAAAGATCAAAGGTATAAGCAATTACTTGCAAAGTGGATTAGTAGGTAGGTAAGATGCAAGGACGCTCTCTCAGGGTGAGGAATTATAACTAATAAATGGAAAGCTTAAAGGCTTTAGTCCAACATAAAGCTTTAGAGACAAATCAAGCCATTTGGTATTAGTAGTGGTTGTTGTTTGTTCATTTTCTTAATTATCAGTCTCTAATTATAAGAACTTTTTAAGTAAGGCAACACACTGCAACTCGTTAAGTAAGGCCAAGCACCCAGTATTTCATTTCCAACAAATCATGAATAGATGTACCTACATTACTATCAGCCATAACACACTGCAACTCATTAAGTAAGGGCAAGTACAAAGGTTGGCTCCTTAAATCATTCCTATCGAAGACTTCATGTTTTAGAATTTACAAACAAGCATCACACCATAAACATATTGACATATGTGTGTACATTCACCAATAAAGGTTGGTCAAGTGGTTTTCTATACTAAATCTTAGCTTTAAAACTCATGATTTTCTAACCAAAGCCTAAAAATATTTCCTTCAACAAGTTGTTGACTTTCTCCTCAAATCTCTTTTTTGTTGAATTTACAAAGTGATGTGTGGTACAAACATGAGCGGTTGTCTCTGTAGGCTAATTGAACCTTAATTTATAGAAAATGACAACTAGGCCTTAGAGTGTACTTGAGATTTTGATGAACTTAAACATTATGCAATGCAAAGACTTAGTATTCACATAGACATATACTAAATGTACTCAGGGTAATCTATTTACTTTTGACAACTGCATTGTAGTTCAACCGAAAGGCAGTGGTTTGTTATTTGTGGTTAAAATGCTTATGTTGATTGTCAAGTTTAATTGTATAAATTTACAAGAATAATTAATATAAAAGCTAGACTCATTTTTTTTAAGGGCTTGTTGCGCTGACCATGATTTTAGAATGAGGTTTAGTTTAGGACATTGAATGGTTTACCAGATATTACAATGATTGATTAAGTTTAACCAAATGTTCAGTTGTTTCTTAACATGTTATCCTCCTATATTTCAAGATATAAATGTATTTAGAATTCTTAAGGGATCTAATTACAAAAACTTATGCAAGTGTTTGCTTAAAATGAACCAATCTTCATTACAAAATAACTATACATTTAAATTCATTCTTAATGACTCCAAAACTAATGTGTACACCAAAAGTAGTCTTAAAATCGTAAAGAACTTATCATCATTTCCTTTTTTTATTGATCTTATTCAGTTGCTTTCTCCTAATATGATTGACAAAGGGGCACAAGGGTATCAAAAATCTATACATTTAAAGTCATTCTTAATGACTCCAAAACTAATGTGTACACCAAAAGTAGGCTTAAAATTGTAAAGAACTTATCATCATTTCCTTTTTTATTGATCTTATTCAGTTGCTTTCTCCTAACATGATTGACAAAGGGGCACAAGGGTATCAAAAATTCTATACATTTAAAGTCATTCTTAATGACTCCAAAACTAATGTGTACACAAGTAGGCTTAAAATTGTAAAGAACTTATCATCATTTCTTTTTTTATTAATCTTATTCAGTTGCTTTCTCCTAACATGATTGACAAAGGGGCACAAGGGTATCAAAAATTATATAGTTTAGCCAAAATATGTGTTCTTATTTTGGTTCTATTATTTGCGAAACTGATCGAAAAGGGTATAACAATGGAGAGATTACCTCACCTGGCAGCGACGAACAGCGACGAAGAGCGGCGAACAGCGGCGAGCAATGGCGCAGGCTGCATGATGATGATGACAGAGGCGGCGAGATGGCGATGGTTTCCAACGCAAGACGATTTAACAATGGCGACAGCAATGGCGGGTGACACTGGCGGCGACGGTAGAGAGGGCCCGGCCAAGCGGCGATGGTTTCAACGCATCGACGAACAATGGCGATCAGCGATTTGGTCGCATAGGCGCAGCGGCAGAGGGCCCACCAAGAACGATGGTTATCGAGGCGATGATGAAGAGCGGCGATCAGCATTGGTCAGACAGCAAATGGTGGAGAGGCAGCCGCCAGCGGCGATGGTTTCCAAGGCAACAAACAATGGCGGCGATGCGCGGCGGCTACACAGCAGCAAAAGCAGCAGCGAGAGGCGAAGCAGACGACGATGGTTTCAGAGGCAGCGACGACAGTCGGCGACGGCTTCGGAGGCAGCGACGGTAGACGGCACCACATCCGGCGGACGCGACGATAACTCGCAGCGACGGCAGACGGTGCAGCGATTTAAGGGTTTGGGAGATAGATTTCGGGGAGAGAGAGAGACAAAGAGATAGACAGAGAGAAATCGGTCGAGAGAGAAAAATAGAGAGTTGACGGGAGGCGGGTGAGGTTTTGAGAGAGAGATTTGAGGTGGGAGAGAGGGGGTTGTTGGAGGTGAGAATGGGTTGAGAGAGAGAGGGGTCGAAATAAACACCCGTCCCATTTTTCAATTCTTCGCATCGAAGCATGCACAAATTTCGAGACGTAACGGACGGTAACAAAAAATTAAACTTTTGGTGGAAATGTTGGCGCAAATATTTAGAGACGAAATTTAATTTCGTCTCTATTCCGTCTCTTTTTCCGTCTCTTATCTCTCTCTATTCCGTCTCTGAATTATTCCGTCTCAATTCCGTCTCTAACCATTTATCTGTAGCAATGGAACTAAATTTCGTTGCTAATTCCATTTCTAATTAACCATTTTTTGTAGTGTTAATAGGTGCTAGGGGAGGATGTTTTTGGATATATTGTTCTCCATTAGATCCTTCCCAAATAGTATTTATTTTTGATATCCTAATAGGACATGAATGAGCTAAGAATTCAAAAAATGGAATATTAATTTTATTTTGTTTGATATAATAAAAATAGCGTTCTCTGATCAAAGCTTGTTGATTTTTAGAACATAATTTACAAAAAATGTGAGTTAAAGGATGTGTTAAGAATTGATGCTTTAATGTTGCATAATCAACTACAAAATCATTGTCTATTTCCGTAATCATATTAATTTTGTATTCAGCAAAATCATTAATACTAACTGTATCATCATTTTGATCAACAGGATAAGCAACTCGCGTAGGTAGACGAGGATTGGTTACTTTAGGAGGGGATGACGATGTTGATGGTTGTACAGTAGGTTGACTGGAAGAAGGAATAGACGGGAAGGGGCCTAGAAGTTAAGGGGGCTTCAATCCTTACTCCAGACTACACTTGGCTCTACACATTTACAGAGCTAACCCCTGTCGAAGTGCTCAGCGAGCTAAGGGGTTCCTTTTTGATCGGTATATTAGCAAAGTCAAGGAGGTTTATCTTGTCGTGTTGTTTTCCCCAGTTTTGGTATTCTCTTCCATCTAAGCTTAGAATCTCAAAAAGGAGAATGCTTTCATTTGTTTGTACTTCTACTTTTTGTGTTTGTAGTTGATATACTTTTCCTTCTCTTGTTATAAAAATGGCTTTTTGTTCTAATAAGAAGTCTACCTCTTCATTCTGTTTCTTTGTTTTTATAGGATTTGCAACGGTAGCTAAAGCATTCTGCATTTTCTTTATTTTGTTGAAAAGCCCCTCCTTTTGTTGTTCCATTGGTAAGAGGATCCCATTCATCATATTATAAGCCAGGCTTACTTCTTCCGGCGTGTTTTTTAGTAGGTAGGGGCTTTTTAACGCTCGTCTTACGATACAACCATAAAGGGTGGCTATTACTCTTTCTTCCTCTAGCTGTTGTATCGTTGTTGAAAATCTTATTCTATAGAACCTTGCCCTGAAGGGCCCATGTTTTTCCATAATTTGTGGTAATTTGTTGGCTATCATGATAATGGGAACGTTTCTCTTTTTCTGTAAAACCTTGGCGTATTTGGAGTCTAGTCTGCACTCCTGCCCATCGAGTACTTTTAAAAGATTGTTTACGAAGGATGTCCCTTCCGCCGTGGATCCAGTGATTTCCCCCCCGTATGCCTGTTGTTCGCAGTGTTCATGAAACTCGTCAAAAGCCCAGAGGTCGTAATAGTCATGTGCTCCCGCGAAGTCGTTTTTCCTGGCACTCGCGAAATAGGTTTTTAGAACTTTTGATAAAAGGTTTATAAGGAGCGTTTTTTGTGTGCTGGGTTCTCCATAGATGAATAATTGCTTTGTTTTGATGGGTCTTTTGAAGCATAGCTGACAAGCAATCCAATCGATAACTAAGTATTTTTCCTTGAGTTCTTCTACATCATACTCCCTGGGTTCCCCCTTCTTTTCAAAATATGAGAGGATTCTTTCCAAAACATTGGTTTCAATTTCCCTTAAGGTTTTTAAATCCTCGAAGGCTTCTTTCATTCTGGGTAACGCTGTTAGAATCTTCTCTCGCAAGATCTCGTCTCGGTAAACCTGATACCAATCCTCTAATTGCTCGAGTCTTTTCATTATGGCTGTGTTTGTTATCTTGGGAGTAGCCTCCCTGTGCTGTTGATGCGCGTTTGCTATTTCTTTAATTTGTTGTAAACTGTATTGTCCCCATACTTTAGGCTCTGTATCCTCCTTTAATAGGTACTTACAAATGGACCCCCATCCCTTATGTACACTGATATCAATAGCTCTCCCTTCCCATTCATGAAATGTGTCTCTTATTTTCTTTCTCATTGTGTTCTTTGAGGCATTGTTGGCCCAAATGCCTATATGGTAGTGTTTTCCTTTGCTTTCATCATGTTTCTCTTCAGCTAAAATTACGGATTTACAATCAAACAATTTAATAATTCTGTATAATAGTATTTCCTTTTCTATTAAATCCCTTCTTTCAGCATGTATCAAAGTGACTAATATAAAAGGTCTTAAGGTGCCTCTTGCCAATATTTCACTTCCGTTCCTTTCCGTTCTTTCACTTCCATTCACATTAAATTCTCTGTTCATTCTAAAAGTAGTTCGTATGTTCATGTTTCTTCTTCTTTTTTATCATTAGTTTTCTTTTTTCTTTTCTTTCTGTGGAGAATTGTCTTCTACGCTAATAACTTAACCCTCTTGTCCCAGAAAGAAGAGGTAATGCTTCGGATTCTATCTAGTAGATGCGAATCATAGTCATAGCCCTAGTTGACCTTTCTTTCCCTTTGTAAAGCCAATGGGCAAAAGAAGGAAGTCTTTGTTTGCAATCATAGGTTCTGGGACTGCTTTACCGATCCTGCGTCGACTTTTTTGATTTGCTTACCGATGTTCTCGAATGCGCTCTTTGAATTGAAAGAAGGTTGATATTTCCCGATGAAAGTGTCGGTTGATAGTTATGTTACAGAAGGGCTTGTTAAGTAACTGATTGATCTACGAATGCCGGGTTATATAATCTCATGTTAGGCGTTCCAGCCCTGTTTACAGGAATTATTGAATCAGAAGCATCTCGATAGTCAATAAACTGTTTGCGACGTGAAGAAGACTCGCTAGACCCCCTTATGAAAAAAGAAATTATAGAGTCAGATTCATATGTAAAGGCTAGGCACCTTCCCGCATTCGCACCTTTAAGTTTAAGAAAGCATTATATAACTAATGCTACATCTGATCTGCTAATTGAATTAGATATTCTATCTCTTCCTTGGAACAGGTGAGTCTGAAATTGGATCTCCATGTCGGAGGAAGAATACATGGTCTAAGAAGAGGCTTAATCAAAAGAATCCCCCTGCATGGCTCTTTCCTGTCTTTGAATGCCTTGTTAGTACGGTGGATACTAACCTTTTCAAGGGCTATTTTGATGCCGAGAATTCATAATAGAATACAGAGACTAGGCTGCACATGAAAAGGAAAGGGCTTACGACTCTCACTAATATAGAGTACGCTCTTAGGGTAAACCTTATGAGACCTAGTTGCTCGTATCGGCTATTACCTCCCAAGCGAGTCCCTCGTCGACGCCTGCACCTACTGCAAAAGGGGAACAGAATGGAAGTCCGGGTACGCTCATTATTTATGGTCTTACTTCTTCTAAAATCAAAGAAGAATAGCTCTGCCATGTCATATAGTTAGGCTTCTTAGTAATCCGGACGACCTAACCTAGAATGACTCTCACTGGTAGGAAGAAGATTTTTTGAGACGAATGAATGCCGAAGAAAGGAAGGTCGTAGTGAGAGCTTCCCCGCTTGTTCATGTGGGAGTCAGGGCTTAGGAGTCGGGGTCAAGGCATGCCTTAAGGCAGCGAGTGAGCCTCGGGCGGGTTAGGAAGAATATGACTTGATTTAACCAAAAATTCACAGATAGGGAATGGCATGTGCGCTCTCCTCTCTCTCGATCTTTCCATTAAGGCAGTTCAGGTTCAGTTCCTTTTCGTTAATTCAATATCTGTATGTCCTGTGAAATCAACAAGAAAGTCATTTTGTAGTTGCTTTAGCAGCTCCGATAAAGGTGAAAAGAGCTTTGATTTGTAAGCAGGAAAGAGAGCAGCAGATTCTAGGCATGAATATGGAGCAGATTCTTGAACAAGAGCAGGGGATTCTTTCGTCCGAACACCGGATAAGCATTCCCAGACGACCCTTCCTATGAAGTTTCAGAGGGAACGGAGCTCCGGTGAGAGAGTTCCGACGAAAATAGTAAAAAAAAAAGACTATGAACAGCCGCCGGAAAGAAACGTTCGATTCGCCGGATTCCGGCGTCCAATCGTCGATCAGCCACCACGGAAAGCCCTCGCCGAGGGCTCGCCTAAGGTCCCACGCAATTCCGACAAGGACAGCCTTCTACTCGATAACCAACATGTGATCAAAACCGGTAAGAGGTAGTAGAATCCGACGGCTCTATCAATCAATTATTTGGCAAGGTGATTAGCTTTAGCTTCTCGATCTGCATCTGGTCAAGGAGTGAAATGTTTTTGATTGTTGAGCTTAGCTAGCTTCTCTAATGGGCTTGTAACTCGAAAGTACAACAGCCAAAGGCTTGTTGAGAGATCAGCCTTCGCTTGATACTCGACCAAAGCAAAGAGCAAGCTTAAAAAAAGATTTGTTCGGGGCTGTTCACTTGGTCGCCTGGTATCTTGAAACCTCTTTGCTTGCGGGGGCAGGAGTGGAAACGTCTGAGAGAGCACTTCGCCAAAGAACCGTGTGGCGCGGTGAAAGGTTTCCCAATGGGAACGTTTCTCTTTTTCTGTAAAACCCTGGCATATTTTGAGTCTAGTCTGCACTCCTGCCCATCGAGTACTTTTAAAAGATTGTTTACGAAAGATGTCCCCTCTGCCGTGGATCCTGTGATTTCCCCCCCGTATGCATTTTGTTCGGAATGTTCGTGAAACTCATCAAAAGCCCAGAGGTCGTAATAATCATGTGCTCCCGCGAAGTCATTTTTTCTGACACTAGCAAAATAGGTTTTGACAACTTTTGATAAAAGGTTTAAAATGAGTGTTTTCTGTGTGCTAGGTTCTCCATAGATGAATAATTACATTATCATTTCACGGTCATGCCATTCGGATTGACCAATGATCTTTCCATGTTTATGGATTTGATGCATAGGGTGATGAGACCATTTCTTGATCGTTTCTTGATAGTTTTCATCAATTATATATTGATATACTCGAGTACTCGAAAGGATCATGAGCAACACTTTAAGGAGATGTCGTAGACTTTGAGGGAGCACCGATTATACGCCAAGTTCAGCAAGTGCAAATTTTGGCTGTCAAAGGTCAAGTTTGTAGGTCTTGTTGTTAGATCAATAGGTTTTGTAGTGGATCTGGCTAAGATTCAGGCTATTATTGATTGGTCGGCACTATTGTTAATCTCATAGATCAGGAGTTTTCCGGGGTTAGCAGGGTTTTACTATAGATTTGTAAAGGATTTCTCAAAGATAGCTTCATCGATTATCAGATTGACCAAAAAGACATCAGATTTGATTGGTCTAAGGAATCGAGCAACCATTTGCTCAACTAAAGAGATTATTGACCATTACAATAATGTTGATTATGCCATAGACTGGACAGGGATTTCTGGAATATACAGATGCTTCTCATATGGGTTTAGGTTGTATTTGATGCACGACAGAGGCATAGTGGCTAATGCATCCAGATAGCTGAAGATAAATGAGAATAAATACCCCACTTATGATTTAGAGCTGGCAGCAGTGGTGTTTGCTCTGAATATATGGAAGCATTATCTATATGGTGAGCGATTCACACTCTACACTGATCCTAAGAGTTTGAAGTATCTCTTCACACACGAAGAGCTTAACATGAGAAAACGTAGGTGGTTAGAGTTTCTGAAGGACAATGACTTTATCAGCCTAGAAAAGCTAACATAGTTGCTGATAGGTTGAGTAGGATATCGGTTAGAGATGTCGAGGTTATTAGATGTCATATGACACATAAGTATGAATTACTTGAGGCAGCAGCGATGATGAGTCAGTCAGATATTCCTACTGACATTCAAGTGATGATTTGTACATAGATGAGGTTACAAATAGTGTCTATAAAGAAAGTGTTAAGGGATGAGAGAGCTGACATCTTGTACCTAAGATTTACAAAGTTAGCCTAGAGTACTGATTTTGCTGACTAGACATAGACGAGGGATCGGTTTCTGAGATTTAAAGGCAGATGGTGGATACTGTCAATGGCAGAGCTGGGAGAAGTGATTCTTCAGGATTTACACCATTCCTGGTTTCGTGTTCATCTAGGGAGGACCAAAATGTGCCATGACATTAAGAAGTATATTTGATGGCCTAGGATGAATGAGGAAATGTCAGGGTTCATTAGGAACTATGGGATTTACCAGCAGGTGAAGGTTGAGCATCGTAGACCAATATGATTATTGTAGCCACTTCCCATTCCACGATGGGAGTGGGAAGACATTGCCATAGAATTTATCAGAAGATTGTCAAGGACTGCCAGACGATACGATTCTATTTGGTTGATTGTGGACAAATTGACAAAATTCACCTACTTCTTACTAGTTGCAGCTCACTACACATTTGGCCAGTTAGGCATATTGCTCGAGAAAAATATTATCAGGCTACATGTGGTACCATTGACTATCACATCAGACTTAGATGTTATATATACATAAAAGATTTGGCGGAGTATGCGTGAGCAGCATGGTACGCGCATATAGTTTAGTACAACCTTTCACCCTTAGACTGATGAGCAGACTGAGATGTTGATTCAGGTTCTCTAGGATATGCTCAGGGCTTATGTACTTGAGTTTGATGGATCTTGGGAGGAGTACTTATTGTTATTGAGTTTGCATACAACAATAATTATCAAGCTAGCATTGAAATGGAGTCATTTGAGGCTTTATATGGCAGACTGTGTCGCTCACCATCATGTTGGACTGAGCCAGAGGACCGAGAGTTAGTGGGGCCTGAAATTATTATTGATCACACGGAAAAGGTACGATAGATTCATCAAAGTCTTAAAGGGGCCTAGGTGAGAGATAATAAGCATGCAGACACGTATCGCAGGGATCTCACGTATATCAAGGGAACTTTTATGTATTTGAAGGTTTCTCCTCGGAAGGGTATCCATAGATTTGGTTTGAAGGGCGAATTAGTACCAAGATTCATTAGGTTTTCCTGATCAAGAAACGGGTTGCAAGGTTACTTATAAGCTTGACTTACCTCTACAGATGTCAGGGATTCATCCACTAGTCGAAGGTAGGTGTACGACTAATAGTGTATTAGGAGGAGCAACCAATAAAGATTTTAGAAAAAAAGGTACAATAGTTGAGAGACAAGTCTATTACAAAGGTGTTAGTCAAGTGACAATTCCATGGTGACTCAGAACTTATTTTGGAATGGGAAGACTATATGCGAGATGGGCTTCTGTATTTTTTCGACTTATTTATAACCTTAACTGAAGTTTAATTTCGAGGAGGAAATTTCAATTAGTTAGGAAGATTTGGCCTAAGTTCCTTATCCTAGTTGAATTCCTTAATCAGGATCATTGACCCGTAACATGGGACCCGCGTCGAGGTACATCCATTGACTGAGGCGATATGACTGAGGTATATGTTAGATTTGTTGTGATGTATACCTATTGTATTGTATATGTGTAGACTACTAAGTCACTCCTACTTGTGTCTAGAAGTCGAGATGTGAATAAGGATGTGCCTCGAGATGTGTGCCAGCGTGGGACCGAGAGGTAGAGAGTGATGTAGTAAGTTGAGTTAAGCTTAATGTGGCTTTAAATAGTAGTATTAATGTCGCTATAGTTGATTACATTAAATGAGATCTAAGTTAGCTTAATAAAACAATAGTCAATTGATATTCTTCGAGATACGTATTGATATATCAAGAGATCAATTGAGTTGAACTTGGTGTTAGCAAGGGAAAGTTAGTGTTTTGCAAGTTATGTTATAAGCCATTAAATTAGTCTCGAGATACATGTGTTCATTAGGATCAATGGCTATTAATCAATCTTATCACAATATAAAAGATTGAGTGGGTAAACTCATGCAAATCATTTACTCAGAGAAGTAGAGAGGATCAGAGAGAAGAAGATCAACAAGTTATGGTGAATTTTTGGTGAAAAGAGGAGGAAGATCAAACTTTAGGTGTTCGACTAGGTCATTCTACTTACACCATTAGCTAAGTTTAATTTGATGAATTTGGTTATATAATTGAAGTACGAGTTGTAGCTGTTGTTGTGGTTGTTGTTTTGGGTATCTGGTGGGGGAGAACAAGGATTCTCAAGGCTTTGGGGTTGGCCATGTAGAGGTAAAACTCAGAATTCTAAGTGCATAATTCTAGGTTTTCTTGCGCATAACGCGCTAAGCATGTTTGCTAGCGCGCTACCTGTGTGTAGCGTGCTAATAAGTTTGAGTAACGCGCTAGTGAGGTCACAAGTGCGCTAGACATGCCACCCAACGCGCTAGGTGCTATGGCCAAACAAATTATGCATTTCCTATCTTAAACTTAAACACTTTAAAAAAAATCTAATATTGTTATTAAAGTTCTAAACACACTTAAAAACATGTTTAATGATATCAAGAACCTAAGGAAGAGTCTCGAGGGTTTGGATACGTGTTTCGAGGTGTCGGGAGGACGGATTAGATAGAAAATTTGCGTGGATTGTAAGTAAATTGCTTGAGATGTTCATTTACATTTAATTCTTGTAATTCTATCTATTTTCAGTTATTTGAACTGAATTGTCTTCTGTACTCTATATGCCATAACTTGTTGTTTCATTTCAGTTCATGAATTTGCTATCATGGCATTGGTTGTTCATTAAATGATTTCATTGACTCTAAATCATGTGTTATGTCATTCTTAGCTATTGGGAAGCTTAGTTATATGAAATAGCATGTATTCGGTAGTTAAATAGTGGTAATGTAAATCCATTTTCTTTTGTGCATTAGTTATGCAATCAAATTGTTGGATTTCGAACATGTATCATTCCTTGAATTATGAAAGTATTTCTTGTATCTAGAACCATTACATGATAGAGATGTGCGCGACACACGGGGTCACTAGATTTTTGAAGTTATCGGGATCTCACCACTGGCTTGTGAAGCACATGAGGTATGGGACTCATTGTTGTTGGCAAGTATACATCACATAGGAGGGGCAATTATGAGTATTCATATATGTGAAGGGCATTTGTCAGGATGTGAAGGCATTTATGAAATTGGTTACACCCTATATAGTGGAAATAGGCTTACGTGATATAACTCATTGTTGATCGGGCCTAGATCATTACTACTTAGCCATATGTCAGTTTCATATTATTTAACTGAAGTATCTTATAGCATGATTCTTTTTTTAGCATAGTTGCTATTTTTATGCTTTCAGATACTTGTATATTTTGAAATGTAGATAAATGTCTCTCAGTGTTACTTTCTATTTTCGTATATTAACTGTTTTTTTATGACAGTGGGTGCAGACCCATCAAGTAGCAGACTAGGCAATGAGAGGATCGATGACTACCGCTGAGCTTGTGAAGAGCTGCAACCTTTGACATTGTAGGTTTTTGGTTTAGTTGTATGACTTATTTATATATGTGTGTTTTTTATACACTCTGGGGTATGTATACTTTAGGAGTTACCGACCAGATAAGTGTTGATATATTGTTATCGCCGCTTTGTTATATATATGCATGTGATTTTTGTTACCTAGTTTTCCACATACTTAGGTTTTATATGAATGGCTTCCCCTAATTTGTCAAGACTTTTGTTGAATAATCTTTGAACTGTATAAATTTTTAAATTGACTTTGAAATACTAATAAGTATGAGAATGGTGTAAGGTTTATTAGAAAATTAGCTAATGTGGTGAGTGTATTAGAAAGGATGACTAATACGTTGTTAAGTCCTACATGGTGGAGGTTGGGGCTTAATGACAAGATTAGGTCGGGCGATGCCTTATTTTAAGAAGGGGAAGTCATAATATTGTATAGTAATGAATAAGTAATTCATTTGCGAAGTTCATGTCTTTAATTGTGGATGGGTGATAATACAAGTATCTTGTTGATATGAAACTCAATAGAAAGTTATCAAATTTTTTGAAGAAAATAAAAAATGTAGCAAACAACGATATAATTTCACGATTAGAAACCTAGAGTTAGGGAAGACAATGAACTTGAAACAAAAAGATAGAAGAATACTAGAACACTTCTTGTGGAAAAAGTTATATCTCTAAAAAATTTTGTAGTAAGTATGAATCTTGCTCGAGTACAAAGTAAATAAAGACTTAGTATCAAAAGGGGAAGAGATATGCATTGTGTTGAAATGAAAAGTCGGAGTTTAAACTTACTTGATAAAATAAAATTGAGAAGTGCTAACAACAGTTTAAAAATAAAATACTAAAGAGTCTTACAAGTTTTACTGGAAAAAGGAATAGATAATTTGATGGTTGGAAAGAAGAAGAAAATATAGAATCAATAGGAAAAGGAGCAAAGACTGTACAACTAAAAAATATAAGGAAAAAAGAGAGATAAATAGAAAGAAAGAAAGGCAGAAATTAGATTGAAACTCTTCAAATAAAAGAATTGGCTCGAGTACAAGTAGCTTAGTTGAGTTAAGTGATACTTGTCGAGAGTGCACAATAGTTTCCCGTATTTTCTTATTATTTGCAGTTATGGTAAGTGGAAAATCGTCTACACAGGGATTTTGCAAACTTCTAAAGAAAGTATTTTTTTCATGTTTTTCTTAATTTAGTTAATCTAATTAAACTGGAATTGAAATACTAAATAACTAAAAACTATTGACTCTTAACTTAATTAACCAAGCTAACTAAACTAATTCAAACGATTCAATGAAAAATTAATTAAACAAAAACTCAAATTCAATATAATATAAATATCTAAACAAACATATAAACAAACCCCCACTAAACAATGTAATATACTTGGATTGCATTCAACCACTAGAACATAACATTACCTCGTAACCTAGTTATAATTATATCACTTGGAATCTTAGAATCATTAAATACTAATTTATAATAGGTTGATAGCCTTTAGCAAACCATCAATCTTCCTATATTCAATGGAAAATAGTCTTATCCTTATCATTGTAAATCCACCTATTAGATAAAAGGGAATAAAATAGAAATATGATAGCACTAACACTGTGACGACCCCCCTTAATCTAGGGCACCGTCTGGCCTAATCCTATCATTAAGCCCTAATCATATCTACGTGAAACTTAACAACATATTAGTCTAGCATATTAACCCTATTTACCTTACCCCATTACCATAATAATAAAAATATTTCTAAGTGAACTAAAATTTTATACAATATAAAGATTATTCAGCGTAAGTCTTTCATATAATACCTAATTATGTGGAAAACAATGTCATAAAGATTACATGTATATATATAACAAAACGGCGATAACTATATAAATACATGTTTGGTCGGGTAACTATCTCACAACCCATAGTACACATCCTCAAAAGTGTATAAACGACATATATATAAGTCATACAACAAAACCAAAAACCTACAACAAAGGTAGCAACTCTCCATTGGCTCAGAGGTAGTCGCCGATCTTTTCCTTCCCTGGTCTGCTACTCGATGGATCTACACCCACCGTCATAAAAAGGATGATGAGTACAATAACGTAAATAGTAACACTGAGAGACATTTAACCACATTTACAAACACAACAAGAAAATATCTCACGATACGTACATTCATTACACCACAATAATCATTGATACATAAACACATTATCAAACAATATAGCATCAGTAAAGTATTCAAATGAAACACATATATTAAATTGTGTACCTAACACATTAGTTCGGTTATTACCCTTTTGATCACATAGACCTTGGATAGTCACTTATTTAGTTGTACACATAGGCATTCTCCTTATTGGTTGTGAAACACGACATTTCAACCTCATGTAATAAGTCCACACACATAGTACTTCGGTATTATCCTAATTGGTCACCGCTTAATCATTTCAAACATTGGCCTTGATATAACATTTATGTAATAGCTTATATATCCTATTTTTTTAGTTGTGAAACACGGCTTATCGACTTCATGTAAAAGGTCGGCACACATAGTACTTCGTATTACCCTAATTGGTCATCGCTTATTTCAACAAATTTATATGGTAGGTCCGTGACACTAACTTGTTAGCTAAACCGACATCACCGAGTCTCATACCATGTATGCCACGTATACCACAAACCATATCAACTAACCTAAACACACATATTTTAGTTTAACTACAATACACAATTAAGTAAACACACAAATCATGGCACTAAGAATTTAACAAGCAAAGCAGTTCCGTCAAGCAATAATGAAAAATGAAATGGAGAGAAATATCTCAATAAGTTTACTTACCTCTACACAAATTCCTAGCTAATTCGGCCTCCCAACACCTCAAAACACGTACCCAAGCCTCTGAGACTCTTCCCTAGGCTCCTAGTACCATTAAACACGTTTTATAATATGTTTAGACCCTCAGTTAGAGTGTTAAACTTGTTTAATGTATTTAAGTTCTAGTTAGAAAATTGTAATTTTGTGTTATCAGAGCACCTAGCGCGCTGGGTAGTTTATCTAGCGCGCTAGAGACCCCTAACGCGCTACACGCAGGTAGTGTGCTAGCAAGCATGCCTAGCGCGCTAGAAGCAGGAAATCCCAAAAATTATGCACTTCAGATTTCTGGGTTTCCACCTTCAATTGGCCTTCATTAATGCCTGAGACCCTTGTTACCCTCTACCAAGGACCCAACACATCCTCCATGCAACTACATCAGCCTACACTTCATCAATTATTATCAAATCATCAATTTATACTAAACTAAAGGTGTAGCTAAACTTACCAAGTTGTAGAATACCCTTAGCTTTATCTTACACCTTTAATTCTCCAAGAATTCACTGTAAACCCACTGATATTCTTCTCTGATCTTCCTCTCCTGGCTTTCTTCTTCCTTAAGTTATGAATTGGAATGATTTGCATGAGATAACCTTTCATTTCTATATACATGTTGATAAGGTCGATTCCTAGCAATTGATCTTAATGTTTATGTGTATTTCAAGACTGATTTAATGGCTCATATCATGATTTATATCCACTAACTCTCCACTAACTCATCCTTAGTGACACCAATTGCAACTTAATTGGTCTCTTGATGTATCAACACGTATCTCGAAGAACATCAATTGGTTATTGTTTTAACTTACTAACTTAGGTACGTTTTATGTAAATCAAACTTTAGCCTTATGAAATTTAACTAGTTAAGCTACATTAACTTAAATTAGCTTACCATATCACTCTCTAACCCAGTCCCACACCGACACGTATCTCGAGGCGCATCCCGGCTTATGTCTCGACCTTTATACACAAGTAGGAGTGACTTACTATGTCAATACATATACAATGTTCTAAGCATTCATCATACCACAAACAATACATTACTCGGTGTTTGTGTCGGGTGTTGTGTTTGTGTACCCGCTCTTGAGTCATGTCACGGGTCGGTGACCCTTAATTATAGACCAAATCTACTATTCTAAATTTGGGTCATTACAATCTCCCATTCAATAGAAGTTTCGTCTCTGAAATTTACTTATTCCCAATTCTCAATCTTAATTTCTTCACTATATCATTGTAGTTACCTTAACAAAAATTTCAAATTATACTAGCCCTAAAGTCCGCTTTTCACAACTACCATAGGTGGATCCATTGACCACTTCAACTTGGGTTCACACATAGCTAACTCTTTTATATTATCACTTATATACAACACTTTGGTCATAGTACCCATGACCATTCAAGCATCAACTCTTCCGCAAATCAATAGTTACATTTAATATCATTCACAAAGCAAACAACACACACATAGTGCAAAAGTAAATAAACTCACTTACCCTCAGTACGGTCGCATATCTTCCCTAGGTCAGATCTTGTCATTGCTTGAGCTCACTCTGGCATGTGATTGTGATGTCGCCTGCTGATAATCCGGTGACTGTAGACACTGACGAACAATATGTCAAACCTGATGACATCTTTAACATGTCGGAGGCCACCTCCGTACTATGGATACAGTCTGGGTCTACCCCTGTATCGGTGCATATCGCCATTTGTTGCCTGATATTTTCTATGCCTGAAGGGCCGGTAACGCTAACCTAACTAGGGCTGGCTAGGTAGGTACATACAAACTATGCTCTATCAAGATAACAGATAATGTTGGCCCTACACCCTGAGATCCCTCAGTACAACTCTTCTATCCTTTACCTTCCTGCCTCCTCCTCTCAAGATTAGTACTCAAATCTGTTATCACTCCTGGGAGGAAGCACGCTCATATATCTCACTAAATTTCCTAGCTCCAGTAGTGACAATATAATATCCAATATCAGTCCTCAGTCCATCTCGAAAATGGTATCCATCCTTTGAGCCATCTTTCACCAAGTCACCGATAAATTGCCACAAATAGTCATATTTATCATGATATTGTATCACCAACTCATTAGCTCTCTGTCTTAAGCCATAAATTCCTTCTTTAATCCTTTCATTGCTACAAGTGGAAAGTATTGATGATAGAACTTTTTCTTAAATGCATCCTAAGACTAAAAATCACCATCTAAAGCTATCGTAGTGCGCCACCCAACATCAACATCTCTCTGCCTTGTATACAATGAAATCTCAGCCCGAAGTCTATCCTCAATCCTCAAAACTCTATGTAACTTCTCCTGAGATAATACCCACTTCTCAATCTTCTCAAAGTCTCGCTAATAATCAAAATACACTGGCTTCAGTCTGATGAAATCCTTCACCATTTGCACCTCTGCTATCGAGCTAGAAGACGTGGGAGTAGGAGATGGTGTATCGACCGTCTCTACGGCTGGTACTATCACTATCGGTATAATATGTACAACAGGAACTACTGGTGTCGTAGTAGGAAGCTTTGACAACGGTAGCATAGGAGTAGTAGTAACAGTAAGAACCAGTGTATGTGTCGGTGGAGTATAATGAGCTATTGTCATATTGATAAAATTAGTCAACTGCTGCTCCTGAGCTGATACACGGTCAGAGAGCCTCTGTAGATCATCCATAGAAATAGAATGTTGACTTCCATCGGCACCTGTAGCCCTGCTATCAAGTTAATTAGCCATCGCTATCTGCAAATCAATAGTGAATGCAATATCAGCTACTACATGACATAACACGTATATATACATATAAAACTAATATTTATATATAAGAAATCCCCATCTCACTTTCACTCACTTCCCAACTAATGGTTTTGAGGTAAGAATCATTTGGTTTCCATATCTAAGTTTGGTTTTATTAAAGTTCAAATGTTGATTAATAGAAAAGTTGGCTCTGATAGCAACTGTGTTGGTATCATAATGCCTTAAACCATAAAGTTCTCCAAACCTATGGCTCTGATACCTATTATGATGACCCCTCCCTTAATCTAGCTCACCGTCACGCCTAATCTTGTCATTAAGCCCTAATCATATCCACGTGTAACTTAACAACGTATTAGTCAGCCTTTTCACCCTATTTACCTTAACCTATTCTCATAATATTGAAAATATTTTTAAGTAAATTAAAATTTTATCAGTTTAAAAATTATTTAGCAGAAGTCTTTCATACAAAACCTAAGTATGTGGACGTAATAAAGATCACATGCATATATATAACAAAATTGTGATAACTATATAAAAACGTGTCTAGTCGGGTAACTATCTCACAACCCATAGTATACATCCCCAAAAGTGTATAAAAGACACACACATATATATAAGTCACACAACAAAACTAAAAACCTACAAAAAAGGCAACACTATCCACTGACTCATCTGTACCGACATCCCCGAGTCTCATACATCATATCCCGCGTATACCCTTAACCATTTCAGCTAACCTAAACACACATATTCTAGTTTAACTATAATACACAATTAAGTAAACACACAAATCATGGCACTAAGAATTCAGCAAGCAAAGCTTTTCAGTCAAGCAATAATGAAAGATGAAATGGAGAGAAATATCTCAATTAATTTAATTACCTCTACGCAAATTTCCTAGCCAATCCACACTCTTGATGCCTTGTAACACGTACCCGAGCCTCCGAGACTCTTTCCTACGCTCCTAGTACTATTAGAAGTATTTTATAATGTGTTTAGGCTCATAGTTAGGGTGTTAAACTTGTTTAAGGTCTAGTTAGGAAATTGCAGATATTGCGCTGTCAGAGCACCTAGCGCGCTTGGCAGTTTATCTAACGTGCTAGAGACCTCTAGCTTGCTATCCAATACTCATTAGCGCGCAACACACAAGTAGTGCCCTAGCAAGCACGCCTAATGTGTTAGACGTAGGAAATCCCTAAAATTATGCACTTCAAATTTTTGGGTTTCTGTAACGACCCGAAAATTTGACTTGTGCCACGTGTCAGGTCAGGGTCGTTTGTGGGATCCATTCGTCGAAATGCGTATGTCCGAATCTCGGGTGGAGACTCCGAGGTGATGTGTAATATCCAATTTGAGATTTTAATGTTAATTGTTGAGAAAAGTATAGTGGATAATGCGGTGAACCGAAACACGAACGGAGACGCGTCTCGAGTCGCGTGCCGACGTGGGACCGAAATGTGGCTACAGTGGATTTATGTGGTTTTAAGGTGGACATTGGATACGCATCGTGATACGTGTAGCGCGAGTATTAAGATTTTGAAAGGAGGCGGGTTGGTGCCTCGAGATGCGCGTTGCTCGATTTTTGAGAACACATATTGATTTGTAATCATAAAGAAAATAAAAAGAAATGTATGTATATATGTATATATATATATAAATGAAAAAAAATGAAAAAAAAAAGATTTGGATAAGAATCGTGAGGTGAGTGAGTGAGAGGGATATAGAGAGAGACAGAGAGAGACGGAGGTAAGGGGCGAGCCACGACGGAGCTCCAGCAGCGAGCGGCGGCTCGCGGGCAACGCGAGGCGCGAGCTGCCGGTGCAGCGCCGGGTTAGGGAGGAGATCGGTGAGTCGGCGGTGTCGCGACTCGGAGGAACGCGGCAGCAGCAGCGGCGGACCGGCGTGACACCAGCAGCAGCTCGGTGAGGCGCGGCCCCAGCAGCAGCAGCTCGCGAACCAGCCACGGACGGTGGTGGACGGCTAGCAAACCAGTAGCGGCGCGTCACTACAGCGGTGCGATGCGAGCGAGCAGCGGGAGTGAGCTGCGGCGCCAGCGAGCCGTGGCGCCGGCGAGCAGCTGTGCCGGCGAGGCAGCGAGTAGCGGCAGTGGCGGCTGGCCGGCAGCGACGGTGCGACAACGGGTCGGATCGGCAGCGACAAACCAGCAGCGCGACGACGCGATGGATGGACTTAGGAGTCGGGTGTCGGGTGCGCAAATCGAGACGCGAGCGAGATGTTTTGAGGTTCGCAATTTCTCGAGGTAAGTAAACCAGCTAGGGACTTATACAGTATTTCATTTCTCTCCATGGGTTGTTGTTGTTTACTGTTTTGTGATAGCTTTATTGTTGTTCACTGCTTTGTGATGATAGCTATCGTTGAAATTGTTGTCAATTGAGTGAATCCATTGGCAAGTGAGTCATGGTTATTGTTTATCTGCGATATGAGAGGGTTAGGGCTGGAAGGCAGGGGCCTCGTCCTAAATCCGATGTCTTTCATGGTCGTCCGTCGATATTATCCGGGTTCATGGATGGTTCATAGTCGTACGGGCTAGGACTGGGAGGCAGGGGTCTCATCCTAGATCCGGGTCTATGGATGTCTCATAGTCGCAAGGGTTAGGGCAGGGAGGCATGGGACTCGTCCTAAACCCGAGTCTGCTGGGATTTTTCCGCGACTCAACGACCTTTTTGTCGGGACTCCTTGTTATTTGGCCTCACTCATTGATGGATTGTTTACAGTCTTGTATATTCATGCGTTATTTATTCCTTTCGTACTATTTGCATGAATTCGACTGCTTTGGATATTGTGAAATGTTGTGTATATGTCATACTGGATTTACTTACCTGGGCTCGTCATTCTTATGTTTGACTGAGTGCCGAGCCGCAGACGAGTAGCAGAGGGAAAGCTCCATAGCTAGGTGATTATTTTGTATATCTTTTAATTACTCTCCTCAAATGATGATATAGTTATGCAGGGTTCCACAATTAGGTTGCCTAACTTTTTAATTACGGTTGAGTTATTTAATGTATTAGTTGCTTCCGCTAAATTGTAAAACTTGAAAAATACTAATAACTCAACTTAAAATTTTGAAATTTCTTGTAATAATGGATTGGAAGGCTGACTAGGCCTGCGTTGACCTTGCGAGACTGGCTCGGGGGTCCACGTGGGCTTAGGCCGGGCGGGGCCCAATTTTATGGGAAATTGGGGCCGTCACAGTTTCCTCCTCCAATTGGTCCTCTCCAACACCTATGACCCTTGTTACCATCCACCAAGGACCCTCCACATCCTCTATAGCAACAACATCAGCCAACACTTCATCAATTATTATCAAATCATCAGTTTATACTAAACTAAAGGTGTAGCTAAACTTACCTTAGCTTGATCTCACACCTTCAATTCTCCAAGATTTCACTGCAAACCCACTGATCTTCTTCTTTGATCTTCCTTTCTAGCCTTTCTTCTTCCTTAAGTTATGAATCAGAATGATTTGCATGAGATAAACTTTCATTTATATATACATGTTGATAAGGTTGATTCCTAGTCATTGATCTTAATGTGTATGCATATTTCGAGACTGATCTAATGGCTCATATCATGATTTACATCCATTAACTCTCCACTAACTCATCCTTAGTGTCACCAATTACAACTTAATTGGTCTTTTGATATGTCAACACGTATCTCGAGGAACATCAAGTGGTTATTATTTTAACTTGCGAACTAAAGTACATTTAATGTAAATTAAACTTTAGCCTTATCAAATTTAACTATTTAAGCCACATCAACTTAAATTAGCTTACTACATCACTCTCTACCTCAGTCCCATGCTGAAATGCATCTCGAGGCATGTCCCCACTCACGTCTCGACCTCTATACACCAGTAGAAGTGACTTACTATGTCTACACATACATTCATCATACCACAAACAATACATTACTCGGTCTTCGTGCTGAGTGTTGGGTTCGTGTAGATGCTTTCTAGCAATGTCATGGGTCAGTGACTCTTAACTACGGATCAAGTCCACTACTCAGAATTTGAGCCATGACAAACACTTAATGAAAATCATGCCTAATATAAACCAAATATTAATCAAAATATGTCAATCAATAAATAAGTTAGAACACAATCACCTAGAACATCCACTTAGGTAATTTTGCCCTATAGACCAATCCTAGTTACTACTTCTATAATTGTTGTCAATAATCATTGACATAGATTCAGAAAATCAAATATCACAATACATAATTGCAATTATGAATAGAATATCAACAAATTTGCCTCCCTAAGAACATACATCTTTGCTCCCTTTAGTATCTCTTCTTCTACTTCTTCCTCCTCATCCTCATATTCTTCCTCAGAATCATATCTTAACGATAAAGGTGAAGTAGGCTTTCTTTGTGGTCTAATCCTTGGTGTATTGAAAGAAATTCACGTAGGTATAATTGGAGAAACTTTGGATTTATCCTTGGGTTTCTCTAATAACTTCCCCTTTCATTTCTCCTCCCTTAGATTTCTACCCCTTCCACTTTCGACTATTTCAATAGGTACGAGTAAAGAAATAAGCATGTAAAACCATATCAAACCAAATTGTCAAAAAAGAATCTGGTAAAGTTTAACTCATCTATCTAATAAGGAGAAATGCATCGAAAATAGTCGTTTATAAATCGAGAGTTTGAAATTTAAATGAAATTCATTGATAAAACATCATTGATAAAAACAATCGTTCATAAGTAATTTAAGTTATACGATATACAAACACAAAACCCCCAAACTCATTTGAACCTTAGTCTTAAATTAGTTTGAGTATAAAATTCAATCCATTCGCCATATACTAAAAATAGTTTAAAAATCTGATATCAATAAACAAATTATCACACAACTCCCATACTAGTATTATAATTGAAAACATTCGACACCAAAACCAATTTAGAGGAAAGATTTCAAAATTTAAGCTCTAACCTAAATAAAAATTCCAAAATCCATGAAAAACCAAAAATATAATCAATAAAAGGCTAGGGTTCTTATTAATTACCTTCTTGAAAGTTAATCTTTTAAGATTGGAACTCTAAAACTCCTCAAGAACACTCATCTAAGCTCCTACTTTGAATTCCCCTTGCTCAAGCCCTAGTTAGCTCAACATTCTCAAAACTCACCAAATTTTGGGTTGAATGTGTGAAGATTGAGGTGGGAATCACTTAAATACGCTAAAATCTAGCTTTTGAAGTTTAAATATAGTCAAGAATTTTGGTCTTTAGGTCAAAAAGTTGCAATGGTTTGTGAGTGTGCAGTGAGTAATTGTGGCGATTTTAGGTTTTGTTTTTAAACATGTGTATTCTCTCTCAGCGAATCAAGGTTTAAATGGATTCGTTGGGAAATCGTTGCTTAAATCGCACTAAAAAATCTACAAACTTTTGCCCATTTTCTCGACGAATTGCATTACAAACTGAAATCGCAGGGAAGTTGCTGGCCTATTTTAACTATTTTTTCAATTTAATTGATTTTTCCATATATTCATCACATATATGTTCAATAAAAAAGTATAATTATTCAAAATTATTAGACTTTGACTATGATTTGTACTAAATAATAACTCCATTACTATAAATAATTGATTAACTTCACAACTAATGCATAAATACAATATAATACATAAAATATTGACTCGATCAACCCTCCTTATATGAAATTGTTTTAGAATTAAATTCTTAAATTATCCCCATTATAAGAGTCGAAAGTTGAGATAATATAAAAACAACTAACTAATCGTAATACTAAAATTGAAAGTAGAGATAGAGTATAGGCTGCATCCCAAATAGTGCTTTTGTTTACTATCGTTGGCTCGACTTAACCACGTAGTTCTAAACTGTTTTTATAAACTTAAATGTAGGATTGTCCACTTTAGTGCCATTCCAGAAAGTGACTGCTCGCCCATGCACCCTAAAAGTGATTGTCTTGTGCAGAGAATCCATGAAAACTTGCGAAATGGTTAAGAAAGGTTGTCCTAAGATTAATGTATGAGGATATTCATTGATGAATTGTGGCATAGTCAAAAAGTATGTGAGAATAATGTACTTGTCAATTTGAACGGATACATTAGCAATCACTCCTATTGGTTTCTCTAAATAATCGTTTGGTGGACTAACTTTTTCAGAAGCAAATACATCCAACTCCAGATGAGTATGATGAAGAAAGAAGTGAATTGGCATGTAGTTTGCTCTAGAACCTGTATCACAAATAACTTGAAAGTAACAAGCCCATTTAACTTTTATGTTAATGTATGTATATCTTTTTGATCATCGAGCTTGACAATTGCTAGATTCTTTTTTTTCTTCTTATTCTCCGTAACTTTAAACTCTTCCATTTTAAGATCATTCTCAATAATGTTCGGTTGCTTAATCCTTCATTCTTAAGTTATTATCTTTTCATTCAATGTACCTCCAACTCGCTCATTCTTTATCATAACATTTTCGTCTTCTATTGTTACTGCATTAATTACATATACTTCAACTTTTAAATTATGATTTTATTCTAAAGATTCATTATCATTAGTTTGTTCATTAGTAGATTCATTAGAATTATCATAAATATCCTCAATATTAAAATGAAAAGTGACTATTTTGTTTTTTTAATTCCATAAACATTGTTCCTTCAAATATATCTAACTTTGTTTTAGCTATTTTAAGAAATGGTCTTCCTAAAAGTATAGACGGAAATTTAAATGATACTAAGTGTCCCATTTTCATGACATAGAATTCAGCCGGAAATGTTAAGTCATTTACTTTTACTAAAACATTTTCTAGTAAACCATAAGGTTTAATAACTGTGTTGTCAACTAAGGTAAAATTAATAGGTGTATTAGTCAATGAACTTATTTTCAATGACTCGTATAGTTTAAGTGATAACATCAATTGATGCACCAAGATCACACATAGTAAAATCTATAAAAGAAGTTTCTAATGTAATAAATATTCCAACATTCCTGGATCAGAACATTTCTTAGGTATTTTCTTTTTAATTATAGCAGACACCTTTTGTCTTAAATTTTCTTTGGATTCTTCTAAAAAATATATCTTTAGATTTAGAGAATTCTTTCAAAACTTCATCATAATTAGAAAATTGCATAATTGATTCCATCAATGGTTTATTGATTTCTATTTTCCTAAATGCCTCAAGAATGTCTTCATTGTTTTTTCCTTCCTATCATCAGCTACTCGTTGTGGAACGGTAGAATATGAATACATATCTTCATTCAAATTATCATAAATCTTATCATTTTCATCATTATCAATTATTTCATAATTTTGTAAAAATCTTCATATGCATTGACTCTGGCTTAATACCATGAGTATAGCTATTCAGGGAAAGGTGTATATTTCAATTGTTTAGCCATCCATTCTCTAGTAGGAATGACATTAGCCATTATTTCTTCTTCTTATTCTTCTTCTTCTTCTTCAATAGTTGTATGTATTTTCTTTTTATTACCTTGTTTAAGTATCTTTCAGTTATAGGTGTGTCTTTTTCATTACTGTATAGAGCATTGATTTGTGCTTGATTAATAGTAGTAACAACTTGAGTAGGTACTTTAGCTTAATTACTCTATTGAGTACTTAACCTATTTATTTGCAAATTCATTTGACTTAACTAATATTCCATTTCATTAATAGTAGTATCAGTCTTAATGTGATTTTGAGAAATCTATGTAAAGTTTTGATGACTTTGGTTCATAAAATTATGCAAGATTTGCTCTAAATTTAGATTCATAGATTGAGCATCTTGTTGAGGTTCTAATTAGGTGTAGATTACATCTGAGCACTTGTTCTATAAGTTTTATAATTTTTATTTTGAGGACGTTAACAAGGATTCGGTTGTGGTCTTCCAGGATAATAACTATTATTATTATATTGATTTCTTGAAGGACCAGAAAATTGGTTCATCATTGCATTAACCTTTTTAGTATTATCTTCATGTAAAGTATGACACGCATCCGTAGGATGTGTAACCTCATTACAGAATCCACAAACTTTAACTTGATTAGATCTACCTTTAATTAATAGCTTGACTATATTAGATAATTCATCAATTTTATCATTAAACGTATTATTTCTTCTATTATTGTGAGACCCCACCTAATTAGGGCATCTGACCGGCCTAAATTACCTTAATCCCTTAATAATCTAGCAGCCTTCATCTCACCATCAATAAATAATTAAGATTAAAATCTTGTAATCATTAATTATAAAATTTTATTAACCACATAGGATTCTAAGGTGAATCTAAAACATCAATGTTCTTTTAAATAAATTAAATAATCTTCAAAATTCTGTAAAAAGTTTTTGACAGCAACTCCTCTATTTTTAAGCAAAAATAGGAATACCCGACCTTCAAAATTTTTCATCAAAACCTGCTCAGCTTTGGTGGAAATGCCGAAGGACTCACAATCCACTCATAACAATATAAATTGTACTAACAAAATTAAATATTCATTCTAACCTGATCTAAATTTTAAAAACCTTTAACTAACATTACCTTAACTCAAAAATTATCTTAATTCGTCCTAAAACCGTTCCATCCCATTTAAAAGAACTCTTAATCACACTCGAACCCAAAAACCTATTTATACAAAATAATATATTCAAAAACCAATACATACAAAGAGAAAAGAACTAAACAAGTTATAAACAATCGGAAAGCTTTCCCTTTCCCTTGTTGCCGCTAGAACTTGTCATTGTCCAATTATAAAAATTCGATAATGTCAGATAAGTAAATCCCACACTATTCAGTACGTCAGTAATAATCAAATGCATAATAATCTAATAGATTAAACACACAATATAATCTAAGGAATTTAAATACAACTGTGAATCAATCTCGTTTTTGTTATCCGGCCACAATTAGATAATGTTCTCCGAAAGTAGCAAATAAACAATAATAAGGACTCATGCCCGAAGAAGATAACCAAACGAGTCTCGTTCATTTAGACTTTGAGAATATGATTTGATTTAACATGATCTCATGATAACCACGTGATATAAAGTATATGTGACTCCAACCCCTCAAGCATAATACAGTGTTCTATAACCATGGTATACTATACATTATAAGGATATTCGAATCGCCTTATCCTCCCTACCCGTATATGCATGTACAACGAAAACGCAATATCAATGATCAATGCAATATATACAAAATTATAATCATACATTATCAAGGTTACAATGGGATTTAATTAACCTTACAAACGCGATACAAAAATTTTCTTGCGCTTCGAGTAGGCAAGTTAGTCCACACATGGTTCCAGTCGTGGTCCTACAATTCACTTATACGTCTTGTAAGTTTCCATTACAATTCTATAATTTTCTCAATTAGTTGTAGTTTAATTGATCCAATCGCATCCCGAAACCCCTAAAATACTTCTAAAATAAATTCTCAGTTGCGCGGATTTCATTTTTTACTCAAAATTATTGTTTGACATCGAAAATTACATTGTCTAGGCTTAAATATAATTTTTTTAATTTATTATATTTTATTTGGTCATCCTCGACCTGAAAACTTCGGAATTCTTCCAAATCAACTCCTCGGATGTTCGAATCCCAATTTTGATGCCAGATTGTGATTCAGAATTGAAAATTAACATAGACTAAGCTTTAAAATAATTTTCTAAATTTCTGACATTTTCGGATATCGTAACAAGTATTACGAGGAAAAACCCTGGTATAATTCCTCGAGAAAATTCCAAATTCTCCATTTTCATAAAAATCCACAATTTCTATTAATTTGGTCAAAAACTCAATTTTCTGAATTTTCCTAATTTTTCAAGGATTCAATTTATTTTTTTATATTTTTAAAACCACTTTTTTAAATGAGGGGTTTGACCCCTAAACCTGACCCGGTTCAATCCAATTTGGGGGGATCAAACCCCCTTCATCTTCTTCCTCGCGAATCGTCTGCCTCTGTTTTTTTATCGATTTCATTAGGGTTCGACTCTCAATCCCAACCTCGCACTGCGACTGGGAAGGGGAGAACACTCCCCTGCCATTAACACCCTCAGACCTCATCGCCACAACAACACAACGACAACAAGATCAACAACCAACAATGGCACATCAACAACAACCCAACAACGACGCACAATACACACACACACACCCACACACCCCTTGGTCTCAATCCCTCCGCCTCTCTCTCGTTAGATATTTCTCTCTCTCCCTCTCGGTCCCCTTTTCCCACCTCGGTCTCACTCCCTTTCTCTCATCATTTCGATCTCCACTGTCGAAATGAAGCTAGTCGATTCTGTTGATTTGTGAATATATATGTATATATTTGATTTCCTTATTATTCGCATTGCACGAATCTTAGACTAATCTAATGGTTCCATTTTCATAATATAAATTTGATATTCTTCAAGATACGTACTACGTATCTCGACATCATTCTTTAGATAAATATAAGATTTTCTCGAGGTTTGTATCACACGAATCTCGAGGCAAATCCAAAAGTTAACAATCATTTGCTATTTCTCATTATATATGTTGATCTCTCTCGAGATACGTGTTGCGTATCCCGAAGTCGATCTTGGTGGCGAAAACAAACCCATCATCACTTAATCGACTTACACAAATTAATTATATTTAATCTCCTCGAGATACGTAAACCATACATCCTTGGTTTTTCTTGAGATTAGACAGCACGCATCTCAAGGCGTGGACAAATCTTCTTCAATAGTTAACGAATCACTCATTCTCTTCCTCAATGCTCATGCTACACGTATCTCGAGGCGAATGTAATTCTTACTTATTTGATTTAAACTATAGGATTGATTTATATATATTTATATAGGTAAACTATATAATATATATATATATATATATAAATACTTATGTATTTTCGCGGCTATAAGTTCACCACGCGCGCCAACGACCACCCTGGAGCGTGTACGCTATTATACATTCCACACATATCACCCTCGACCCCGCATGTCATTAGTCGCCCACCAATTTATTAATTATTTTATTTAATTTTGTGATTATCTTATATTTTTACCTTCGAATTAAATTTCGAAAAATACCCTAAAATTATCAAAATTGGAGAAAATTTCCCAACGTGCTCCAAAACTCGCGGACACCGTGTATACGCTCATCTTGACCCTATTTCGCGTCGAAATAGGGTATAATACATAAAATAGGAACATATCACACAAAAAAAATATTAAATTTTATGATCTCCAATTCGTAATGCATGGTCCCCACCTTGAATACCTAAATCCCAAATTAAATTCAAAAAAATATTTAATTAGCTGCTTAATCAAGTTTATAGAATTCTCGGATGTGGCAATATTTTCAACTAATTAAAAATCTCATCCTCGAAATTTAAACTAACAGGTTACTGAACCAAACGAGATATGAAAAAAATGATCCTTTATATACCAACTTTTTTAATCCACACTAGTAAAACCATTTCCAAGGTGAACCGTTAAGTGGATCCAATCACTTTTGTTGTATTCAATAACTCGGAGGTAGAGATCATAACCATTTTAACTTTTCATTTTCTAACATCTTGGTTTAATAAAAAGTTATCTTCGTTACTTTAACAATCCTAGCAATTTTTGAATTGCTGATGAGTTAAACAATCAACTTTGTGGAATATTCAATAACCTTACTTAATTTCTCATCTCATACATTGAATCTCATTCAAGTATCAACATATAGCAAGACTTAGCCTATCTTTCTTTTCATAACACAATTCTCATTCTAATTTGAATACTATTCCACAAACTGTTGATAATTCTTTCCATATCACACAGACTTTAGTACACATCTCAGTTTACTTTCTCCCACTAATCATCATTTTTTATTTGAACTATCGGCCAACTAATTCTTAAACTATCATCAAACTAAAATTACATATTAATGCAAATAATATTTAAGCACAACATTAGAAACTAAGTAGAGTTGCGTGTCTATCTGATCCCTCACCATTCCAACGTTCCCCAACAGAAATCTGGAATTACAAAAGTTATCATATGACTATAGATCTCACAATACATCTATCACCCCATGACAAGGGATCTCGAATTTCAATTCGATCAGAAATAGAAACCCGACACATCATGCAACTTTCACTCATTCTCTAAATGTCTACTCACAATATTATTTAGATTGTGAACTAGAAAGCAATTACCAATTCCAACTCGTCAGCAAATACACTTAACTTCTTCTTTAATTAGTTAGAAAATTATCGACTTTTCTTACTTCATCAAATCATTCTCTAACGATGAGTTCATCAAGAACCACATTCCTTTCACTTAACTGAAATCTCCAACAAACTCACATCTTAATCACTTATTGTTCATCAACTTCTCTCATTACTTGAATAGAGACAGTTATCTTTAACTTGAGTAGATATACATTTCTAAATAAAAATATCAACATATTCAATGATTATACTCTCATAGTATAAATTTTAACTTGTATTTCATACAAATTCATAAATATCTTACCTCTTTTTCATTTTTACTCAATTACAGTGGAAGAATATTCAATTCTTCAAAGATACCAAGTCAGATACATTGTCCTCTATTCAGCATTTTCAACCAATATGGATAATACTAACTAACTGAGCTGTAAGTCACGCATTTCTCTTCATTTCAATTATATATTCACCAACATACAAGCATCTTATATCATCTCCAATTTACAATAACTAGTGCTTTAAACTTCACCACCAACTAATTAGGTGGTGTAGCATTACAATTAAACCAATGTACAACATATTCATTGATATTAATAGTATATTATTTTAATTCAAAACTTTCAACTTTTGGAGTTTGATTCCTTATAAGATCCTTGTGAAGATATATTAAGTTCCATTGAACTTATAATTTAATATTCTAATTTGATCGGGACTCGTTAACCTGAAATTTTCATTTTCATACTAATGTGAAAATATATTGACCATTTAGTTGCATATACTTCAGCCTCTAATTGACTCCGATGAAACTTCATAGACTCTTTTATACCGACTGTCACTAATTCATTCGATTATTCAAAGATGGGTGGACTCGTCACACCTATCTTCTAAGCTGTGAATGAGTCGTGATTATGAAACGAAGTTACTTAGACTTTTGGTCATGCACAATTACTCTAGTACGTTATCTTGACTAAAGGAGTTCGTCCGTGTCACTTTCAGCAGTCACAAGACATCTCAACATCTCATTTTATTTCATGCATTGAGTCTATTCCATTCAGTTTTTGTCAATCTTAGTTATTCTCACATTGATCGTGATCTTAATCCCTTTACATATTTATTACAATTTTTGTTCAATATCTAAATCACTTACAACTCTTTAGTTTTGACTTAGAAAGATAATTTATATCTCGTCTCTTTTCGAAAATATAACTAAGGACGGTGGGACTTCTTATTGTCATTTAATGAATCGAAGCCTTTCTTAGCTAATCTCAATTCGAAACAAATAAACTTTGCGACTCAAACAGTTAAACTATTTTTATTACCTTACATTATTTCCATTAGTCTCATATATCCCGACTTTTCTTTTTCTCAAAAAGAAACTCGGTACCTTTCAAGAAACTATGCAAGATAACTTTGTATCTTATTATTCATTAAATTACTTTTGATGAATTCACAATTCCAATATTATTCAACTAAAGAGATAGAAGAATTTGAATTTTCAAACTCCGATTAACTTAATGACTAATCAAATACTTAATGGATGGTATTTCAATCCTTTAAGTCCTACAAATAGAAATTCTCGCAATATAAAAACTCATACTGACGTCCTATACAACTCACTTACTGTTACTCAATCAGTATGTCTATCTCTTCATTGATTTTATTTTAAGTTGTAGTGATAAACGTCATTACTAAATTTGATTTAGAAGTGACTATGGGGTACTTTAAATCTCAAAATACAATCACTTGTGTTGATGTTTAATAGCTAATCTAAGCTATTATTAGACCACTTCTTCAATACCTTACTTCTTACACGTTGACCTTATCATTACACTTTTCATTTTTAAGTTAGAAGTTTTTGTTGATCTTATCACTAACTTGTATATTTCATTTGTTTTATCTTTTTTTTTATTTGACTCATAAAACCACTTTACCTAACATTACTTATAGATAAGTAACTTGAGTAATAAACAATCAAAAGTTTCGGCACTACTTTTTAGAAGTCGTTTAATTGTTTTAAACCATAGTTCTATACAAATTTTTGCTTTGAGGTTTGTTATGGAAATGAGACAATACCTTACTTCAAAGTATTTTACTTTTATAGGAATTGACTTAGACAACTTGACTTATCGTATCACAATCACATTGTGAGTTCCAAGTCAAGATTCGATTTGTCTAATCAATTTCTACTTTACATTTTCAATAACCATGTCTCATTTTTCCTTGTTGAGACTATTTTCTGAAGCAACCCTCAATTAGTTATAAATCAAACTAATATTTCATGCAATAAGTTTTACTGAGTTAACCGTGTAACCGATACTAACTTTATTCCAAAATCCAAGATATCCTTATCTCGTGTTTCCCAAAAATCTCAATTTCATATTACGTTTTCCAAACAACTCTCGATCGCTTGAGAATTAATTTAATTCTATTTTAATGTTTTCTTGAGCGTTTAAAAATTGTAATAGTTCGATACTTTCGATTTCCAAGAAATCCATGTTTAGTGTTTACGTAGAAGAATCATTTGGACTTCCCTTTTAACCAATTTTCTATTGGTTTCATAACTGATATTTTCATCAGTTATATTAGTACTGAACTACTTACAACACCTTTGTGAATTTAAACTTCACAAGTATATTTCACATTCATTTACGCTCAGCTTTGTTTCATAAGCCTATTTCTCTTTTAATTATCGATCCGTTTCTAGTCTTACTCGTCATATCTTACGAGTTAAGTGTCAAACAGACATGAAGAATATATTTCACTACAAAAAAAATAGTTGATCATAAATGGAAATTTCTGTTGCCGATCAGCATAAATTCCATCTCTAATCCAGTTCTGCAACGGATTAAAGACGGAATATATTCCGTCTCTAAAATCGTCGTCGTTAATTATGCAGCGACAAAAATAAGATTTCGTTGCTGATTTCGGACGGATCGGAGATGGATTCGAGATGGAACAAAGATGGAACAAAAACAATATTCCTCTAAGGCAAATGCTTTTGCTTGCATTTCGTCTCTAATCCAAAAGTTCTACTGCAACCATAAAAATACTTAAGTATCCTAAAGTTGCTCATCCCTCGCAACTCAGTCCTCTAAATATCCACAAAAAGAACTATCAATCTAAAAGTTCTACAAACAACCATAAAAGATATCCAAGTATCCCCAAACTGTTTAACCCTTGCAACCCAGTCCTCTAACTATCCACAATAGAAAAACTACCAATTGAAAAGTTATACAAACTACCATAAATGATACCTAAGCATCCCCAAGCTACTCATCTTCGGTAATCCAGTCTTGTATCTCCCAATCAACATTGTCTTGCTGCTGTGGTGGATCGGCGAGATCAGTCTGTGACTGCTGCTGCTCATGAGGTGGTGGTGGTGGTGGTGGTGGTGGTGGCGGCTGAGATAGGCCCACTTCGTCCATGATCATTCCAAACTGTTTTTGCATAAACGCCACAACATATCTTAATTGATCGACAACATTATCAAACTCCGAGCGTGGCACCATCGGTGGCACCTGGGATGTGCTAGCACCAGGATCTACATATCTTTTCTTTTTTCTCCGTAACGACCCGAGACCCTAGACACGCCCTTTAGGACAATCACCCACCACATCGTAGTACACCGCCTCATCATCCACCGGCTGGTCTGGTGTAGCTTTGGTCAGCTCTGGAGCTGCGCCTGCATAGATCAACAATAAACAACTAAAATGATATGCTTTTAAGAAAACTGCTTCAAATACCATAATCCACCTCTAATTAATTAGATAAGCTCGCCTATTCATGTACTTATGTAGTTGATATTGGTAGCATATTTAAACTAACAAAATTCGAATTTTTTTATAAGGATATATTTGTTGTGAATTGAGTTGAAACTTGCTAATAACTAGATAAGGAAAATAGAAGACTAAGAACTTATACTACTACAAACTACTACTACAAAGGAGAAGAGAATAAATGAGATAGTTGAAATGAGAGGTTTTCATTCAACTTGGTGTGTGAATTACAATGGGGTTGACACCCTTTATATAGGCCATTTGGTGATGATGATAATTGTACTTATACAATTTGTACAAGTTATACATACACCACAAGTCATACAACACATCACAAGCAACATAGACAATACATTGAAGAGTTGGTGTACATTGGAGAGAATTATAAGTTATATGACAATACATAGACAAGTGGAGATATTATTAAGTGAGAAATACAAGTCACATGACTACACAATATGTTGGTTTACATGCATGGTCATCCATATTCCACAACACTCCCACTTGGATGACACTTGCTTAGAGATTGTGCCTCGTTAAAACATGTACTAGAAAAACCCTGTGGAAAAAATCTAGTATAGGAAAAAGAGTACAATGTTCTCGTCAATCTTGATTTGTAGTATGATATTATTAATTCCCTCATTAAAAACTTTGCTAGAAAAACTCAGTGTGATAAAACCATAACTAAGGAAAAGAGTGCAACACATTGATACACTTTGAGAGAATATATATATGCCTCATTAAAACCTTTACTAGGAAAACCCTGTAGGGAAAAAATCTAGTATAGGAAAAAAGTACATTGCTCTCATAAATTTTTTATACGGAGCATAATAATGTTAGGATTGCCTCATTAAAAACCTTGCTAGGAAAATCCAGTTGGATAAAATCATAGCGAAAGGAAAAGAGTGCAATACACTAATCAATCTAGATAAAGAGTTTTAATATTATTAGAATTGTCTCATTAAAAACCTTTGCAAAGAAAATCCAGTAGGATAAAACCATAGCAAAGGGAAAAAGAGTGCAATACACTAACCAATAACTCATTTTGATTATCCCCCTCATATTCACATGGGTGAGACATCTTGTGCATTTTGTTGCACATGGACATCATTTTCTATATGAACCATTTAATGCTGAAGCATATGATTGTCACTCTTTTATGTATAGTACTTGAATCAAGTAAGTAATTCATAACTTGTTGCTACTGAATGATCATTTGAACTTTGAGTTCATATTAATTTATACATGGATCATAATACAACAAATTTAATGCAATTTGATGTGTTTCAAGCAATTTCACGTCATTCCTTTTGAATTGGCTTATATCTCCCCCTAATAGTGGGAAAATTGCTTCATCAAAGTGACAATTAGCAAAACTTGCTATAAATAATTTCCCTATTAGGGATCCAATGCATCTTATAATATAATTAATGGAGAGTTAAATCAATATAGTCTCCTATTGATTTGCCTTGAGATAATCTCCAGCTGATAAAAAAAAATCAGTTCGATAAAGGATGTCCGTGCGAATTTGCGATATTTTCGCATTATCGATGATTATGGATAATCAAATAGATCTTTCCATATTATGAATGTCATTTGATTTATGACGACATTCGTTTTAATGTGTCTTATATATTCTAGAAGTTAAAGCCGGAAATATTATACTCAGATTAAATCATATTCATATAGATAAATTCTCTATTATTCTGAGTAAACTTCTTCTGAACAAGGCATTAACAATATAATTGTTGTACCAGATATTGTCTGAACATTAGCTTCCGCTAAGTTCAAATTCGAGAAATATTCACTTTTATATTATAATGTACATGCATATAGCACGATACACAAGACATAAACTCATCGCTAATATTTAGGTCACGATTTAAACACATCTCGATGTGCTTATTTTATCGAGCCATTTTCAATGATAAAATTCATAATATTTTGCCTTTGATTTTGAAGGCATGGTAAAGGTCAAAAAAAATATTCGGGTATATATATGACAATATTTAGGCAAAATAGCCTTTCATATATGACCAAAAAATGTCACAATTATGAGCGCTCATTGTCAATAATTATTTGCCCTTTGTAGTGGTGCACCACTTTTATTTCAATTTTTGGTGGAATTGTCAATACGACATTTACCTGATATTTTCACATTTTCCACGTCCATAAAATTATTATTGCGATCATGATCATTATATGCAACATATGCTTCTTAATTTGAAGCTGAACTAATTGGACGAGATCAATATTATATTTATAATATCTCATTATTTTACTCAGCTACCATGAGACAAGAAATCAATCATTAATATTTATTGGATTGACGTGCGCACACGATATTTGTTGCAGCAATAAATCGAGGCGGGTCACGTGACCTTATTTTTATTGTCTTATCAGTCATATTTCCACATAGCCTCAACATATAGGTAATTAAAATTGTAGAATTATAATTAATACTTGACTGATTAAATTTTATAGCATTAGACCCAGACGCTCATTTTGAGCTTTTAGAGCATTACCCTTTTGGTATGTATATATATAACTACATAAGGTGAAAAGATATATAAAGTGAAATATTCACTTTTCAAATCTCTAATGAGAAATTAGCGAATGATTATGTATAACACACAATTTTGCATATATGCTTTATTCACAAATTGTAGTATCTAATTGTCATGACAAGTAATTCTTGTCGGTAATATAATAAGGCAACAAGTTCAACTATGGTTGAATAATATTTTAAAAATAAATTTAATATAAAATAATTTTTTCCTTTTTATGTAAAAACATAACATATGATTAAGTATATGTTACAACTTGATTCATTAATAATCAAATGTACTATTCGTATGAGTTGGTGGGACAACCTCCAGGTTGGGTGGCGAGATAAAGTCTGCTTAATACTATGCCTCCTCGAACGGGATAACCCGTCTCCCTTTCAATGTTTAGCTTTACCAGGGACAAGGCTTACCCACTGTCAACTCAAACTATAGCATTGTTTGTATTATAAAATCAAGAATAGAACAATAACTAATCGTTTGTAGTTTTAAGAGAAAACTAGTTATCTCACATATTGACTTTTGATTTCTGATGTAGAAGATCGTACAAGACGCAACTACAGAGCATATTTTCGCAATCGATGACGTTATAATGTATAGTATATGAATAAAGTATGCGAAGTGATGCATGTAATAAAATGAAGCAACCATGATAATATATAAATAAATTGAACGTATTTAAATAACAAAAGTTATACCTTCCTAGCTTTGTCTCCTTAACAAGCCTTCTTGAACTTCAAGATCTCCTTAATGCTAGAGCAAACTCGTGCTGCTAAGGTGTTGTGAATTGAGTTGAAACTTGCTAAGAACTAGAGAAGAAAAATAGAAGACTAAGAACTTCTACTACTACAAACTACTACTACAAAGGAGAAGAGAAGAAATGAGATAATTGGAATGAGAAGTTTTCATTCAACTTGGTGTGTGAATTACAATGGGGTTGACACCCTTTATATAGGTCATTTGGTGATGATGATAATTGTACTTATACAATGTGTACAAGTTATACATACACCACAAGTCATACAACACATCGCTAGCAACATAGACAATACATGAAAGAGTTGGTGTACATTGGAGAGAATTACAAGTTACATAACAATACATAGACAAGTGGAGATACTATTAAGTGAGAAATACAAGTTACATGACTACACAATATGTTCGTGTACATGCATGGTCATCCATATTCCACAACAATATTGATTTGAATGACTACCCATGCATTATGCCCAAGTGAATTAAGAAGGGCAATTCGCAACTGAGAGATAAACCGTGTCTCAAATTACTACTATTATTTTTGTTTTTTTACATCAATCCTAATTAAGAACAATTCTAATAATTTGAAAAATATATATATATATATATACTAGTTTTGTTAACGTGCTTCACACGTTAAAGCCCAATTCAAGAATCTAACTTGAAAAATGTATATTTCGATCAAAAATAGAAATATCTCATTATCAAATGACATGTGACGATGAAACAAACAACACCAATGTTCAATATTTACTCAATATAAAGATTACAAGTTATCCGTGGGGTGAAAGGAAAACGAAAGAAAATAGGTGAATAAAATATCTTAGCGAAAAATCAAATTCTACAAAACATAGATAATAAAGATACCAGATATATCAGATCTAGAACCCTCAGGGCTAGCATATATTAGACCAAGGAGAAAACCTTGGAACATCTTAAAATGACTCAAAGTTTGATTTAATTTGCTATGGCAGTAGAAATCTGCCCACAAATCAATGGCTTTCTATACCTTAATTATCTAAACCAAACTAAGTCATAAAGTCTTTTGAATCCACAACCTAATAGTTGAGAATCTATAGTGAAATGATAATAATAAGATGAAAACTATGAAGGTAATCAAGTTCTTTAAATGATATTGTTTTTATGGTTAAATCTTTAAATGAGATTTGAATGAGAGAAAACATCTACAAATTCGTTGATACAATCACTCAGTTGAACCGAACTCCTAGAAGAGAAAAAAATGTTAAATAGTTATAGTGGCATCGGAGACGACCCATCTTAATCAGTGTCATTCACTAAAAATGTAATTTAATCAGAAGAGCCAGTAAAGTATTAAACAATTCATGTTTAGTTTTCCTTATTAAAATCTATATTTTAACTGATTCAAAAAAAAAAAGGTTTAGTTCAAAAAAGACCAAAGTTCTCATCAATTTACGCTTCCAATTTCCAGTATACTTTCAAAGATTCAAAAACAACAAATTCCCATCAACAACCCCTTTTAAGAACATAAATCTCAATAGTATAGTGAGCAAGTACATACTTCAAGCTCAAGAAGTGTAGGCACCATTTCAAAGATAAGATCAAAAGGTAAAGAAAACAAATAGTTTCAGTAGCATTTTAATTAGAAAAATTGAGGGCTCCATTCTAACAGAGATTTCCAAATCTAGAATACCCATTTTTGAATTCGAATATCATAAACCAACCATACCTCAAACTAAAAAAAAAAAAAAAAAATCATAAACTGACCAGAGATACCCATCAATTCACAAACTCCAACCATATCAAAATGACAAAATTCAAACAAATTTCCTCTTCGTTTCCAATAGAGTCGAATTAGATACTAAAGTTAAATCCCAAAAAAAAAACTAATTTAGGACAATTGGCAGACACAAAGAGTACAAATTCCCTCATATTGCAACTTTCATTGAATACAATTACTCCACACTGTAAAAATTATAGAAACTTACATTATTAAATAGATAATATACTTAGTTTTAAAAGTTATTCCACATGAGAATCAAATATTGTTGGCGATTTTAACCATGGAACCTGAATTCATACTAATTGCCAGGGTGGCCACGAAAATGATTCAGCAAAGCTAAATTACAGGTTTGATAAGTTAAATAATATCCTATTGATCAACAAAGAAAGCAAAAGTAACATCAAGTGAAAACTTGGTCTAATTACAATATACTTCTTTCGCACGCCTTTCTGTTGAACCATCAAGAGACGCAAATTTGTTTTGTGAGAATTAGATGAAATTTCACCTAGTCTTACTGTTGAAGAATACTAGATTTCCTTTCCAACAATAAGTGCATAAAAGTCTCCATAAGACTCCAATGAGAAATGATAAGGTAGGATTCAATGTTGATGAGAGACTATCGAGAGAATCCACATTACTTTATACAGAACCACATAAGAGGCTGATAGAAGGACTATTTATAATTTTATATCTCTTTTAGATTCAGAAAACTGATTATAACTTAGACCTAGATGATGAGATAATGAGATCTTCACTGGAGATGGGCTAGTGGAGTTGAGAAATGTAGCAATATGCAATAAGGCTTAAAATAGGTGAAATAGGTAAGCAACCAGGGACATTGTAATTCTCATAGTACAAAGAAGATTAGGGCTCTCTCCACTTAAATGGCAATCAATTAGCACATATTCCAAGTTCTAACTAATCCAAAGTCAAGATCCCTTTCACAAAAACACAATCAATAAACCAGGAAAATTGATGATAGCCTCTAACTTATGAGCCAAAAGAAATTACAACAAAAGGGTCATTGCTGCCTCTCAAGGCATGTCTAACAGTGAAAATTGAGATTACCACCTCTTGCGAGCATGCCATTGACGATTGGTACAACAGAGGGAAATTCAAAAGAGATTTGAAAAGTTGAGAACCAAAACTATGAACTTAAATTAGGAGCTGAATAGGGAAATTCAAAAGAAATTTCAAGAATAGAAGGTTACATGAGAATAGAAGGTTATACGTTGGTGTTGGCAGAGTCAACAAACCGCGGTAGAGATAGAACGAGAGATCAGAGAGAGACACATATAGAGGCATTATAGAGAATCATGTACATCTAAATCTCTGCCCATTCAATTTAAATAATTTCTTGAAGTGTTCATACAAGACTTCAACCCTCATCCACTATTTTCCAGGTAAAGTAATACATATGTATACATGTACGATTTGAACATATATTTTTCTTTCTTTCTTTCTAAGGAAATGGTTCAGAAATAGTTTAAGAATTACTCCACTTCAACTTCAACTTCAACATAGCCTCAGTCCCAAATTAACTGGGATCGGCTACATGGATCAAACTTTTCCATTGTGCTCGATTAAGTGCAATTGATGGTGAGCTTTTCGAACCATTCAAATCCCTCATAATTAATGCATCCCATGTTAACTTTGGTCATCCCATGTTAACTTTGGTCTGCCCCTACCTCGTCGAATTTCTACAGTTTCTATTTAGTCAAGTTTTCTAGTTGGGGCATTTGTAGACCGTCTTTGCAGGTGACCAAACCACCGCAACCGTCCTTTCCTAATCTTTGTATCAATTGGCGCTACTCCTACTTGTCTTTGAATTTCTATATTTCTTATTCTATCTTTACGAGTTTTACCACACATCCACCTAATCATCCTCTTTTCTGCTACGTTCATTTTATGTAATTGTTGTTGTTTTACCGCCCAACATTCACTTCCATAAAGCATAGCTGGCCTAATTGCAGTCCTATAAAATTTTCCTTTTAACTTAGTAGGAACATTTCGATCACAAATCACTCATGTTGCACTCCGCCATTTCTTCCATCCAGCTTGAATTCTATGTGTGACATCATTCTCAATGTTACCATCATTTTGTATGATTGATCCTAGGTATCTAAATTGGTTTACCTTATGAACTTCTACTTCCCCTAATTTTACCACTCTGTCATCTCGATGTCTAGTGTTTCTAAACTCATAGTGCATGTATTCGGTTTTCGTCCTACTCAACTTAAAGCCTTTAAATTCTAATGTATTCCTCCAGAGTTCTAATTTCCTATTCACTCCATCTTTAGTTTCATCCACTAAGACAATATCATCTGCAAATAGCATACACCATGGTATATCCTCTTGAATATGTCTAGTTAGTTCATCCATAACTAAAGTAAATAGATATGGGCTTAAAACCGATCCTTGATGTAGTCCTATCGTAATGGAAAATTCTTTTGTAGCTCCTCCAAATGTCTTTATACTCGTTACTACTCCATCATACATATCCTTAATAGTGTCTATGCATCTAGCATACACTCTTTTTCTTTCTAGAACCCACCAAAGAACATTTGTAGGGACCCTATCATATGCTTTTTCTAAATCTACGAATGCCATATGAAGGTCTTTTTTCTTTTCTCTATATTTTTCTAACAATCGTCTTACAAGGAAAATCGCCTCCATAGTTGACCTCCCAGGCATGAAACCAAATTGGTTCTCTGATGTTGTTGTTTCTCTCCTTAGCCTATTGTCAATTATCATCTCCCAAAGTTTCATAGTGTGACTCATAAGTTTAATTCCCCAGTAATTTGAGCAACTTTGAATGTCTCCTTTGTTTTTGAAGATTGACACAAGCGTGCTTCTTCTCCAATCCATTGACATCCGTTTTGATTTTAAAATTTTATTGAAAAGTTTTGTTAACCAAGTCAATCCAATTTCTCCTAAACATTTTCAAACCTCTATGGGTATTTCATCTGGGCCACATGCTTTTCCTATTTTCATTCTTTTCAATGCCTCTTTAACTTCTACAATTCTAATATTGCGTGTATAGTTTACATTTCTTTCATGGTGTGGGTTTTCATCTATGATAGTATCAACTTGGCCATCATTAAATAAACTATCGAAGTAACTTCTCCATCTCTCCTTAATATCCTTCTCGCGCGTTAAAACATTTTGATTTTCGTCCTTAATACATCTTACATGACTTAGGTCTTGTTTCCTTTTATCTCTTAATTTGGCTAGCCTATATATATATATTTTTCGCCATCTCTATTACCTAACCTTGTATATAGATCTTTCATGAAATTTGTTTTAATTTGACTAACTACTTTTTTAGTTTGTTTTCTAGTTTCTCTATATCGATTGTACACATCTTCATCTTGACACTTAGGTATTTTCCTATACGTCTCTTTTTTAGTCTTAATTGCTCGTTGGACATCCTCATTCCACCACCATATTTCCTTCTTTGGTGGTCCCAAACCTTTAGATATACCTAATACGTTTGATCTCACTCTCCTTATGCAACTACTCATTTCTAGCCACATTGTATTAGCATCTAAGTCAAGATTCCAAACATTTTCCTTTAGTAGTTTTTCTCTAAACTCTACTTGTTTACTATGTTTTAGGTTCCACCACTTTATTCTAGGGTCGCTAACTCTTTTATTCATATTATGCCGTCGTGTTAGCTTAATATCAAGTACTACTAACTTATATTGGGTAGTAAGTGCTTCACCAGGTATTACTTTGCAGTCTCTACATATTTTTCTATCTATTTTTCTTGTTAAAAGAAAATCTATTTGACTCTTGTTATGACCACTACTAAAAGTAATTATATGCAACTCCCTCTTCCTAAAACTAGTATTTGCTAAGTCAAGATCGTATGCTGGAGCAAATTCTAAAATTGATTCTCCTTCTTCATTTCTATTACCGTAACCAAAACTTCCATGAACTCTCTCAAACCCATCGTTACTTGCCCTGACATGCCCATTTAAATCTCCTCCAATAAAAACTTTTTCATCTAATGGTATACTTTGCATAAATCCATCAATATCGTCCCAAAACTTGCATTTGATGCTCTCGCTTAATCCTACTTGTGGTGCATAGGCGCTAAGTATATTAATTTTTTCATCTCCAATAATTAATTTAACTAGAATCAATCTATCCCCCATTCTTTTAACCTCTACGACCTTATCCTTATAATCATTATCCACCACAATTCCTACTCCATTACATTTTTTATCTATATCAGTGTACCACAATTTAAACCCTGTGCTTCCTATTTCTCTACTCTTTTCTCCTACCCATTTTGTCTCTTGGAGGCAAGCAATATTGACTCTCCTTCTAATCATGGTATCTACTAGTTCTATTGACTTCCCCGTAAGTGTTCCTATGTTCCATGTTCCTAAACGAATTTTTTCTCCCCTTTGCATTTGTTTTCTTTTTCTATTTCTATTTTTTCTAAAAGATCTAGTGTCCGTATCTATGATTTTGTTTTTGTTTTCGCGTTTGTTTTGAACTAGCTTCTTTACCCACACCCGTCCTTTGTGTGGGAACCCTTGCTCATTTTTCTTCACATCCGGGCGACGATGTGAAGGGACTAGCTTCTTTACCCACACACGTCCTATGTGTAGGAACCCTTGCTCATTTTTCTTCACACCCAGGTGGCGACGTGAAACACACCCTTGCTCATTTCTCACTACACCCGGGCTTCGATGCAGCACGTCGCTAGGTAGGAACGCCCCCAACGTTTATATATGTTTGATCTATTTCATGAAAAGTGACAAAGATTTACGCTGGCTGTCAACCTTTCGCAACCCTCCTCCATTTTCCAATAATTGAAAATGAGTTTGGGGCCTCCCTCCCCCACTTTTCGGGTATGAAAAGTGAGTTTGGGACCTCCCTTACCCATTTTTCGGTATGAAAAAATTCGGTATGAAAAAATGGGCGTCAGAGTCCTCCTTTATCAGGACTTGGGACCGGCTATGTAGCGCATATAGTGTACAACATAGGTGGAGTTTAAGAATTACTCCGCTAAACTATAAAATTAGATTTTCATCACTTCTAATTTGCTATATATATGCTTCAAAGGAATCACAGTTGTGGAACTGGAACATTTATTTTTCAAGAAAGTGTGTTTTCTTTCTCCTTCCAAGAATGGAGGAAAGTGCTCCCTATCAACACTGGTTTTCGTTGAGCCCAGCCCTCCAACTGATTTCTATTCAATTAAGTTTGGATTGTGATACAATTGAAACCTGTTAGTCATTAAAACTTGGCACGTCCTCATCACCTATTACTCAAATTGAGCATATTCTTACCAAATCAAATAACATGGAAGAGATTCTTCGCATCATTCAAGAGGCAACTGAACTGTATTTTTCATTTATTTTCTTTTCCCAAAATGTCCAATTGGATCACAAATTCGCAACACGATACAGTAAAAAAATTTATAGAAATCAAATAACATGGAAGGAACTCGGAAGTTTGATCCAACTTATAAGGGATTTGGGGATGCAGGTAAAATAACACAAAAACAAGGGCAATGCATTTAAGCTAATAAAATAAGATCACGTACCCCCCAGGAAGGTATAAATATGAATTGTCAGTCAAAATCATCATCAATTTATCCAAATTTAACACAACTAAATTGAACTCGCCTCAATCAATCAACGCCTCTACTGGTTATTCTCCACGTTCATAGCTGTGATGAAGAGAGCTCGAACCTGAAAGAGAAATGGGAGGGCATGGAGTCGACTGCCAGAAAGAACATTACAACCCCAAAACAAGAAGGATATTTTAGCCTTGATAAACCAAATAAGAACAAAGCACAATAGAAACTCTTACGAAATGAAATTGTACTAAAAAAAACCCCTAATACGGATGTCTTAGCAACAGTGATTGCAAGGCGTCGCCTAGGCATTTTGGGACAAAATCGCCTAGGCGGTGCCTTAGGCGGGCAGCGTCCTTAGTAATTTTAAGAAATTTGAAGGGGCTTTTTACAATTAAGTTTGATAATAAAATACCTACCTAATAACAAAATCTTGACACGATTAATGTTACATAAGGACCTAAAGACTTATTAGTATTTTTGAAGTATATATTAAATAATAATCACATTGACTAATAGATAATTAGTGTTATTTAAGTATCTATAAATAAATAAATATTTATCTGAGGACCTTTAAATAAATATTAATTTGTTCGCCTAGGCATCGCCTAGGCGCCGTCTAGGCACCGCCTTGCCTAGCTCAGGGAAACCACCTCGGGATCGCCTTAACGCCTTGCAATCCTTGCTTAGCAACAAACAAAAATGGGATAGTTTAGCCTTGATAAAACCAACTGATTCCAAAAATAAGAACAATACAACAAAATAAGAAAAAAGGCAAAGATAGAATCAATGTCAAACTAATCTTTTCGTCCAATACATACTAATGTCAACTGCATATTACTCAACTGAATCGCATCAACTGCAAATATTCTACAAAAATCGAAAGTCAGAACAACACCAATAAGAACAAGAGCAAACCACGATTGGTTGAACTGCAAACCACGATTGGTTCAAGTGACCAATCGATCGAGAAAAAAAAAAAAAAAAAAGTTGTTATTGTTCTCGCCACCGGTTACCGCAACAATGTCCCTTTCGCAAAAAACAAGTCCCTGCCTTACAAAACACAAGGCATGCATTGCCTTGCAGCCTTGATTGGCCTTTCGATGGCCTTGCCTTGGCAAAGCCAGGCCCGCTAGCCATGAACTCCTCCATGGCTCTATTGTCATGTAATTAATTTTTTTTCCAACAGTTCAGTTATTGAACTGCTGAACTACTTTTTTTTAGTGTTTGGTTCAACCAACCACCACCCCATCATCAATAATTCACGACAATTAACTCAACAAAAATCAAATCTAAATTACCAACCAATTGAACCTCGAAAAACCTCATGGAATTAACTGAAAAAATCACATACATGGTCAAAACTGTGACATGCTTCCAAATGGGTGGAAGGGGAAGGCAGGGCTTTATGCAGTTGGGTTCACAAGGAGAGGGCCTGCTGGTGCATCTTCAGATGTTGTGCGGATTGCTGGAGACATTGGAAATGTATGGAAAGAAAAGACTAAGAAGATCAAGCAAAAGAGACGGAACAGAGTCATAGAAGATGCATTTCACAACATTTCTGATTGATTAATTAATCAATAAACAAAACTACCCACATTGAATAGGAACACTACTTGTGTTAATAATAATAGTAATAATGTATCAAAAAATAGAGAAACAGATAGCAAAGGAACAGTACGTACCAGTAGCCCTCTCCGAAGAGCTAGCTGAGTGATCGATGTAAGAGAGTGAGAGAGAAGAGGGCATTGAACTGAGCAAGAAGAAGTAGTGTGTGACGAAGATGATGAAGAGGGTTGAGGCGTTGGTGTAAATCAAAACCTCAAAGCTTCCAACAATTCCGATCCCAAACCCTAAAATAATGGCGAAGGCTCAGGTGGCTGTTGGAGAAGAAGAGACAGAGCAAAATAGAGGCGAGGGCTCCAGCGGCGGCTACAACAGACGACGCGAAGGCTCCGGCTACAGCAGCGGCATTGACAAAGGCAAGAGGGTCGTCGACGCGAGGGTTAGGGCTCGGGAAGAAAATGGGGGTCGATTGGGGAGAGGTTAGCACGAATGAGAGAGGAAAGAAACGGTGTGGGCCACCATAATCCGTCTCTATTTTATTAGATTCCTGCATGAATCTCGAGGCGTTATGTGCGGCGACAACCTACTTGAATATGAAAACTTTTGGTGAGAAATTTAGCGCCACTTTTTTTAGCAACGGAATGAAATTTCGTCTCCATTCTATCTCTATTCCATCTCTATTCCGTCTCTGACTGATCAAACAGTTTACCACCATAATCCTGCATTCCGTTTCTAATTAGTAATGGAATTTTATTCCGTTTCTAATTAGCAACGGAATTTTATTCCGTTGCTATTTCCATTTCTAATTCGCTATTTTCTTATAGTGCTTCCTTTCGCATATCTAGCAAAAATACATACATATAACAAAAAATATAAAATAATAATTTAAATACCTTAGCTCTCGGTCACTTTCCAACTGATCGTATTTAATCACTCTTCGGTTCTCAACCAAAACTTATCCTCAATTGAGCCCAACCTAGGCTCTGATACCAACATTATCAGACCCCACCTCATTAGGGTATCTGACCGGCCTATATTACCTTAATCCCTTGATAATCTAGCAGCATTCACTTCTCCATCGATAAATAATTAAGATTAAGATCTTGTAATCATCAATTATAAAAATTTTGTTAACAGCATATGATTCTAAAGTGAATCTTAAACCTCAATGTTCGTGTAGATGAATTAAATAATCCTCAAAATTCTATAAAACTTTTTCGACTGCACCTCATATATTTATAAGCCTACACCGGAATACTCGGACTTCAAAATTCTTCAATAAAACATGCTCGGCTTTAGTGGAAATGCCAAAAGACTCATAGTCCACCTATAATAATATAAATTGTATTAACAAAACTAAATATTCATTATAACCTGGTCTGAAATATTAAAAACCTTAAACTAACATTTAACTCAAAAATTATCTCAATTCGTCCCAAAACCGTTCCAACCATTTCAAAGGAAATCATAATCATACTCAAACACAAAAACTCATTTATACAATATAATATATTAAAAAACCAATACATACAAAGATAAAAGAACTAAACCAGTCACAAACAAAAAGTATTCCCTTTCCCTTGTTGCAGCTAGAACCTGTCATTATTCAATTATAAAAATTTGATAATGTCAGATAAGTAAATCTCATATTATCCAATACACCTGTAATAATCAAATGCATAATAATCCAAGAGATTAACGAACAATATAATCTAAGGAATTTAAATACAACCGTGAATCTATCTCATTTTTATTATCATACCACAATCAGATAAAGTTCTTCGAAAGTGGTAAGTAAACAATAATAATGACTCATGCCCGGTGAGGATAACCAAATGAGTCTTGTTCCTCTAGACTCTTAAAATACGATCTGGTTCAACGTGATCTAATTATAACTATGTGATACAAAGTATCAGTGACTCTAGCCCCTCAAGCATAATATAATGTTCTATAACCACGGTATAGTATACACTATAAAGAGACTCGAATTGTCTTATCCTCCTTACCCGTGTATGCATATACAACAAAAATGCAATATCAAGGATCAATGCAATTTATACGAAATTATAATAATACAATGTAAAGGTTAATATAAGATTTACTTAACCTTACAAACGCGATACCAAAATTTCCTTGCGCTCCGAGTCGGTAAGCTAGTTCACACAGGGTTCCAATCACGGTCCATAATTCACTTATACGTCCTATAAGTTTTCATAACAACTCTATAATTTTCCAAATTAGTTATAGCTTAATTGACCCAATTGCGTCTCGAACGCCTAAAATACATCCAAAATAAATTCTTCGATGCCCGAATTTCATTTTCGACTCAAAATTATTGTTCGCCATCGAAAATTATGTTGTCTAGGCTTAAATATAAATTTTCTAATTTATTATATTTTATTTGGTCATCCTCGACCCGAAAACCTTAGAATCCCTCTAAATCAACTCCTCGGATGTGCGGATCCCAATTTTGACTCCAAATTGTGATTCATAATTGAAAATTATCTTAAGCCAAGCTTTAAAATAGATTTTCAAATTTTTGGCATTTTTTGAATATCGTTAGATGTATTACAAGAAAAACCTTGGTATAATTCCTCGAGAAAATCTCAAATTCTTTATTTTTCCTAAAAATCCTCAATTTTTATTAATTTGGTCTAAAATCCAATTTCTGAATTTTCCTAATTTTGAAGGGATTTATTTTGTTTTTTTTTCTATTTATAAAACCATTTTTTAAAATGAGGGGTTTGACCCCTGAACAGGACCAGGTTCGGTCCGGTCTGAGGGATCAAACCACCCCCTTCATCTTCTTCCTCACGAATTGTCTACCATTTTTTTATCGATTTCATTGGGGTTCAGCTGCTAACCCCAACCCCGAGTTGAGACTGGGCAGGGGAGACCACTCCGTACTATTAACTCCCTCGGATCTCCTCTCCACAACAACACAACGACAACAAGATCAACTACCAAGAATGGCGCATCAACATCAACCCAACAACAATGCACAATGCACACACACTCACCTTAGTCTCGATCTCTCCGCCTTTCTCTCGTTTGATCTTTTCTCTCTCTTCCTTTTGGTCTCTTTTCCCCACCTCAGTCTCACTCCCTTTCTCTCGTCATTTCAATCTCTCACTGTCGAAATGAAGCTAGGCGATCGTGTTGATTTGTGAAGATATGTATATTTGATTTCTTCAAAATTCGCATTGCACGAATCTCGAGACAAATTTAATGGTTCCATTTTCATAACATAAGTTTAATCTTCCTTGAGATACGTACTACGTATCTCGAGGTCAATCTTTGTCTCAAAACAAAATTGAATAAGCCAGTGTATTTGTTTGAATAAATATAATGTTTCCTTGAGATTCATATCGCATGAATCTCGATGCAAATCTAAAGGTTAACAACTATTTGATATTTTTATTATTAATTAATTATATTAGATCTCAAAAAATGTACTATTATATATCAAATGGTTTTATAACAAACCATGCATCCTTGATTTTCTTTGAGATTGGACAGTACACATCTCGAGGATAGACAAATCCTCTTTAACAGTTAACGTATCACTCATTCTCTTACTCGATGCTCAGGCTACACATATCTCGAGGTGAATCCAACGTTTACTTTTATTTGATTTAAACTATAGGATTGATTTATATATATTTATATATTTAAACTATATTATATCAATTTGGAATAAGTTAATCAGCCTTTTTAAATCAACACCCTTATTTAATCAATTCAAAATATGGACAATTTGGTAAGCTAATCATTAAATCCAAAAAAGTTGGCGGTTCCACCGATTTTAGAATGAATTGAAAAAGAAAATGGGGTTCCTCTCATGGTGGAAAGGGAAAAGAGGCGCAGATCCGAAACTCGACGAAAATAGATCAACAAAACCAGCTCCGCGACTACTTCAATGGCGACCGCATCGTCTTCTACTTCTTCTTCTTCAACAGATTCGTCTTCTTCATCGTCGCGTCGAGACCGCCGTCTTCGCCGAAAGAACAGGGACTCGATCAAGATCCGCAAGAAGAGGGAGTCGCGATCGAAGCGCATCGCAACGGCGGCCACACCTCTTCTTCCTCTTCGTCCGATTACAGGTTCTCTTCTTCAACAGATTCCTCTTCTTCATCGTCGCGTCGCGACCGCCGTCTTCGCCGAAAGAACAGGGACTCGATCAAGATCCGCAAGAAGAGGGAGTCGCGATCGAAGCGCAGAAGAAGGCATCGCAACGGCAGCCACACCTCTTCTTCCTCTTCGTCCGATTACAGGTTCTCTCTATTATTTATGAACGGATACTTATTCTTCTTCTTCTCACCACCAAATCAATCACTCTTCTTCGCCTCATCACTACTACTCTTTTCCCCACCACCGCCACCGCCACCGCCACCGCCACTGGTTCCATAGTACATCTTCAAGGCCTTAGGAAGGTAAACAGGGATCAAAAAGCCAAACAGATTAAAAGACAACGCCATTGGCAACCGCAAGAGCCGTGCCCCCCAAAATCCTTTTAAATTTGGTTAATTTGCAGGGATTTAAGCCGAATCCGATCGACAACAGGTGAAATTGTGCGTGAATAGTTGAGATAGCCTTCGAATATTGAGCGACAGAGAGAGAGAGAGGACTTACAGTGAGAACGCAGAGTTCGGTGAATCGCAGAGTTGACGACCCTACAATAGGTGAGGTAAGTGTAAAATTTATTTTTTTGCCATTGGGTTTATTATCTTCTTTACTTCTTTAATAATTCTTCAACATCATGCAAATCACTTTATAGTTAAATTTTTCAATATATGTTGTTAGATTTACCCAATAATTGAATTTTCATCCCCAATGGGAAGGCATGCGGTTCAAGTTTATGCCAATTAAGCTGATGGTGGGAAGGAACAATTTACTTAAAAGATATATTGATGAAAGGGTCACTTCTGTGGATTTTTTGAATTGAAAGGGAGATGTTATCTGTCCATACTTACATGTATATATTTTGTATAGGGGTTGCAGAAAAAAATTCCCATCCTGTTCTTTTGACTTATCAAATATCTCTGAAAAAAAAAAAAAAAAAATTCTTCCCGTTTCATGTTTTTTTTTTTTTTTTTTTTTGGACTCATAATTTCAATTTTGATTTATAGAGCAATATGAGATCATAGTACCATAGGCGAGCATTTTTGAACTCCCATCCTGTTCTTTTGACTTATAAAATATCTCTGATAAAAAAAAATATAAATTCTTCCCGTTTCATGTTTTTTATTGTTTGGACTCAAAATTTAATTTTGATTTAAAGATATAATTCCATAACCATAGTGACAAAAGGGCTTCAATCAATGTAGCCGGTACGTAATTCCTCGAAACATCGATGTGATTATGAAATAGTTGCTATATATGTACAATACGATAAACACATTAGACTCTATCATTTTTTTCTTTTTCTTCTTTTAATCAAAACTATGGCTTTCTTAGGGTACATTAATAGGTAAACTGTTGAGATAGAGTTACATTAAAAATTCTCCACTAAATTAATAGTTCACACAATAACCATTGATCTACAAAAAATTTATGATCTACAAAAAAATTAGATGTATTTTTTTACAAGTATTTGTAATAAATTTTGAAGTATTTTGTTAGATATACATACTTTTACAATCTAAAAAAGTCCTCCATGTATACCATTACATTATATTGATCAACAATTCAATAATATAGCTGCTACCATGAATGAACAACGGAATCGTCGTCGTTTATCTCAAAGGCAACGACGTCAAAATATGTCAAACTCAGCTAGGGATCACACCGCTTTCGCATGACTCGACGAAATCAAGAGACTCCTGAGACTATTGAACAAAGGAATGTTCGACATCAAAGATATTTACAACGCTACAATTCCATAGAAGGTACATACAATTATATTTTTAAATAATAAATTCACTACTTAATTTATATGTTCTTACTAATACAATACACCATGTTAATTATTATGTATTTTATAGGTACATCTACAAGTAATTTTGCAAAATATAATACAATCGCTTCAAGGTTGACGCACATTCGTCAAATTGCTAGGTCAAGTCTTCGAAATGGAAGGTACCAATGAAACTAAATTTTTTTTCCCAAATAAAATTAATTATTTTATTTTCCTCTGTTAACTTAAATTTTTTTTCTTTACAGGTACCTCTACCAGTAACATTGTCAACCATTCAAAAACCCTAAGATTATCATGTATTCGTCAACAAGCAAGGTTACTTTGCAACCAAAGAGATGGTAATTAGATGTTACTGTCATTTACTATATTTTAAATTATGCTATTTCTATTAATATTATTAATTAATTGTATACAAATTTTAATTTCATGTAGGTTCCATTACTACTACGCAAAGCAATCAAAATTTAACGTTGCTTAATAATTGTCGAGTACCATGTTCAAGTTCTTCTAACGCTAGACCATTTCCTAATAAGCATAATAGTGGTAGAAATTTTCCCGCACATTACAACTTCCAAACTATAATACTTGAACAACCCAGAATTTGTTCATATTGTGGAGCCAAATTATTTGTTCATGAGACCTTAGATTTGTGTTGCTCCAATGGAAAAATAAATTTACCAACACCCGAAAATCCACAAGAATTAATAGACATATTCCTAGATGAAACTGATGAAGGTAAACATTTTATAGAAAACATACGTTCTTATAATCATGTTTTTTGCTTCACCTCTATAGGAGTTAATATAGACGAAAACTTAGCAAGTGGCAGACAAGGAGTCTTTACTTATCGTGCGCAAGGATCTATTTACCATAGAATAGGAAGTTTATTACCAATAAATGAATCAAGACCAAGATTCTTACAAATGTATATATATGACACTCAAAATGAAATTGAACACCGACATCAAGAGCGAAACATAACACGACCAAGTCTATTACATAAATTAAAATTAATATTAGATGCACACAATCCTTATGTTCAAGTATTCGTCAATTAGGTAGACGTGAGGATGTGATGAATTGTAGACTACTGATACAAGAAGTAAGGGTTAATCGACATATTCATGCTTTACCTTCAACACCACAAGTTGCGGCAATACTAATTGGAAATGATTCTTTAGAAGATTTAAGAGAAAGAGATATCATAATAGAAACTAAAAGTGGTAGCCTTCGTAACATTGCTGACACGGCCGCATACTACGATCCCTTACAATATCCTCTTTTATTTCCTTTGGGGCAACACGGTTGGCATTTGGAATTGTGTAACTCAAATCACAGAAGAATCAGCTGCAGACAATACTACTCCTATGTTCTTCAGGTACTATTACTACATTTTACTATATATCGTAATAATTTAATTTATTACTTTTATTCCTACAAAAATTTATTTGTTTCAACAAAAACTAACTTTTTTCATATTAGTTTCGCCCATTACGCATGTCACTACTTCATTACAGTGGACGTCTTTTACAACAATATGTGGTAGACATGTATGTGAAAATAGAAACAATGCGGTTACGATATCTAAAGACAAACCAACATATCATTCGTTCCGAACTATATCAAGGTTTACAAGATGCAACAAATTCAGGAGAAACAACTGCAGGTTTATATGAATGTGATTTTTATATATTATGTATTCATTACAAATAAATTTATTATCTTATCTTGTAATTTATAATATTCGACTTTATTATTTTGAAGGTAATATTGGTAGAAGAATAATTCTTCCCTCATCATATCTTGGTGAGTCAAGAGATATGTATAACCGCTACCAAGATGCAATGGCAATCGTCGGGAGGTATGGAAAACCCGACCTTTTTATTACCATCACTTGCAACACTAATTGGTTGGAAATTACCCAAGAACTATTACCTGGACAAAAGGCTCAAGATAGACTGACATAACAACTAGAGTTTTTCGATCAAAACTAGAAGAATTGAAACATGACTTATTTGTTAGAGGTGTGTTAGGTAAAGTAATAGCTCATGTACATGTTATTGAATTTCAAAAGAGGGGATTGCCACATTCACATTTGTTGCTAATTTTAGAAGAAAGTGATAAGTTAAATTGTCTGATAATTATGACTCTTTAGTTAGAGCGGAAATTCCATGTCCCGTAACCGAGTCTAGGTTGTATTCTATAGTAACAAAACATATGATGCATAACCCATGTGGACCGTTAAACACAAACGCAATATGTATGAAAAATAATAAATGTACAAAATCATATCCGAAAGCTTTTTTCTTTGCATCTACGTCCAAGGTAATGATTCATACCCTATATATAGGAGGTATGACGATGGAAAACAAGTCACAATAGGTAATAGAACTTTAGACAATCGTTGGGTGGTTCCATATAACTCTTACTTACTTTTAAAATATAAGCTGTCATATAAATGTAGAAATTTGTTCAAGCATAAAATCCGTCAAATATTTGTACAAATATGTCTATAAAGGTCAGATCGCGTTGCTTTTGGAGTATCTACACATACAAGTCGAGATGACGAGATAGCTCAATTTGTTAATGCTAGGTGGATCTGTGCTCAAGAAGCTTTGTGGAGAATATTTAAATTTCAATTGAATGGAATTTCACCTTCGGTAGTTGGACTACAAATACACTTACCTAATCATCAACAAGTCCAATTTAATATAGATGAGTCTATAGAAGATATATTAAATGATAGTGATAGATCAAAAACTATGTTGACAGAGTTTTTTAAGAAAAATGCTATTGACTCAGATGCAAGGCAATACTTATATTACGAATTTCCACAAAGATATTGGTGGAATCAAAGACTTAAAGAGTGGACTAGAAGACAAAATATTCGTAAGGTAGTTGGTAGAATGTACACTGTTTCACCATTAGATAGAGAACGCTACTATTTAAGATTATTACTCAATCATGTTAGGGGACCTATATCTTTTGAAGATTTGCGTACAGTTGATGGATTTACATTTGAAACATTTAAACAATCTGCTGAAAAAAGAGGTTTACTAGAAGATGATGATAGTGTCACTCAATGCTTGCGAGAAGCTGCAAATGTACATATGCCACGTACTTTAAGAAGACTATTCGCTACTATTTTAGTTTTTTGCGAACCAATTAGGGTACGTGCGTTATGGGATGAATTCAAGACGTATATGATTGAAGATTACAAAAATGCTAATAAAAACGACCACTCTCTAGATGAATCTTTCTTTATAAATTGTTGCCTTAAAGATTTAACCAATTATCTCTCACAACATCAAAAAAATATTACTGATTACGATTTACCCCAACTAACTTCTGAATCAATAACCAACATTAACAAATTTATAGTTGAAGAAAAATCTATACAAATATCAACAGAAGATTTAGATTCAATAAGAAAATTAAACAGTCAACAACAAAATGCATTTGATAGTGTCATCCATAGTATCGATAGTCATGCACATACAATTTTTTTTATAGATGGACCTGGGGTACGGGAAAAACCTTCTTATACAAATCAATCTTAGCATACATACGTAGTAAAGGATTAATTGCATTGGCTACAACTACATCAGAATTCTTTGCCATGTCATTGCCGGGGTAAATCTTTGCACATTCAAGATTTAAGATCCCTATTCTATTAGATTCCACTTCAACATGTTTCATCAGCAAACAATCGGACTTAGCAGACCTTTTACGACATGCTTCTCTCATTATTTGGGATGAAGCAACTATGGCTCACAGGCACGCTTTAGAGGCTTTGGATAGAACACTACGAGATATTACTAATATAGATGAATTTTTTGGTGGAAAAAACATAGTATTAGGAGGCGACTTTCGACAAGTATTGCCGGTTGTCCCAAATGGTACAAGATCTGAAACCATAGACGCCTCTCTCATTAGAGCACCATTTTGGAAAAACGTAATAAAAATAAAATTAATCAACAATATGCGTGCTATAAATGATTGTTTCTTTGCTGATTTTTTGTTGCGAATTGGAAATGGAGAGGAAAATTCTTTTAAAGAAGATATGATTAAATTACCTGATGAAATAAATATTCCTTGGCGAGGAGATCAAACAATACATGACCTAATAGATTTTACATTTTCATCATTACACGAGAGTTATAATAACAAAGAATACATAATAAATAGGGCTATACTAACCCCAACAAATGAATCAGTTGAACTAATTAATAATTTAGTTGTCCAAAAATTCTTAGGTAAAACATATATTTATTATTCATTTGATAGTGTAGAGGACGATTCCTTACATCTTTATCAACAAGAATATTTAAATTCTATTTCTCCAGGAGGATTACCACCTCATAGACTAATACTAAAAATAGGATGTCCAGTAATTTTACTTAGAAATCTAGATCCACAAATAGGTTTATGTAATGGAACCCGTTTGATTTGTCGAGTTTTTCATAGAAATATTATAGATGCCGAAATAGCTAATGGACCTTTTAAAGGAACTAGAGTTTTTATACCACGAATCCCACTAAAACCTTCAGATAATGTAAAAATGCCTTTCAAACTTATTCGAAAACAATTTCCAATAAAACTAGCATTTGCTTTGACAATTAATAAATCCCAAGGACAAACTATACCTAACGTAGGAGTTTATCTTCCTGAACATGTTTTTAGTCATGGCCAACTATATGTAGCTTTATCTCGAGGTGTGTGTTTAAGTCAAACCAAAATTTTAGTTAAAAATGGAAAAATAGATAGACATATAGGTACATTCACAAAAAATGTAGTTTATCGCGACGTCCTCCACAATTGTACGTAGCTAAGTAAAATCATAAAATATAATATATGAAAATAATTTGTAATATAATAATTGTTTACAATTCTTTGCATCTAATACGATACTGCTTCAACGGATTACGTGACAAGCAACGATGCCTCTATATAACATACGACAAGGTTAGCTTTTTTGTTATTTGGAAACAAAATTACATGGTGGAATTGTTTTCGATAAATTTTTATTTATTTATTTTTAATTCATATTCCTTATAATATTTTGATGAACTCTAATAGCCATGGTGGTGAGGTTTTTGTTTGAAGATGTGGTAGCAGCGGCGTCAAAAACATTTTGACATAGGCATCGTCCGTGAGATATTTCAGAAGTTTTCATAGTTGGTGTTCACGGTTTATCAAAAGAGATGAACTCACTGCCTAGGTAAGTCTTTTAAGGTTTCGTCATTTTTAGTCATTTTACTGTTACTTCTTTTTGCAGGGAATATATTACGTGCGTTGAGGTTGAAAGGGTTTATTATTTATTGCATTTTGGACATCACTACTTGGTTGGGATCTTACATGGAGTTGATTGCGTCTTGATTTGGAGCCACGAATTTCGGCAGGTAAGAGCCCTTATACGATATAGTTGAAATGCCCTTGATTTTGTAAATTTGTGCATTTTTGGAGGATTGTGATTGGTGCTGCTGGCATTTTTTTCTTTAGATGTTCCTGATTATTTATCTCGAACTTAAAAGTGTAGCCTATTTACAAACACTGAATAAGTGATTAATCAAGCATCAATTCCTTGAATAACAAGTTTACATAGTTTTTGATGGCATGCAATTACTTTGTTTTGTGTGCTAACTAACTGTAAGGAATATTAATGTCTGATATTCTTGGCCATTATTTTGTGAACTACTCTCTATCCTCATGTGTGCACTGGTTAGGTATTCTTTCTTCTTTTCATTAATGCGTAAGTGTAAAAATCTTTTTCTTTTGGATTGAAAACTCCTGTATATATGTTGCAACTGGTCAATGTTCTTTCCTTTCCCATCATTATCTTTTGATGACAGTGGCAAAACTTTTTTTTGTGAACTACTCTCTATCCTCATGTGTGCACTGGTTAGGTATTCTTTGATATTCCACAATTAATTAATGAAGTAGTGCTTGATTAATGATTAATTGTCCACCACTTTTTTTTTCACCAAATAATATTTGCTGGAAAGTTTTTCATTCTTCATGCTAGGAAACAATCTCTTATTAATGTTTCAAGACAAGACTCCTAATAATTTTTGATCATCAGCACGCGTGACCGATTATATCCAAAAACATTTGCACAACTATTTTGCTTGATACATGCTACATATTTGTCCATGTTGTTACAGGGCGAGGAGTTCGACTTTGTGTTTGTAGATGCCGACAAGCCTAACTACATCAAATACCATGAAATCTTAGTGAAGCTGGTGAAGGTTGGAGGACTAATCGGGTATGACAACACGTTATGGTTTAAATCCGTGGCTCTTCCTGATGAGGAGGTCCCAGAATATATGATGGAGAATCGAAATGCTCTGAAGGAACTCAACAGTTACTTAGCCTCTGATGCCCGTATTGAAATTTCACAAGTTCCAATTGGTGATGGCATAACACTTTGTAGGCGTGTCAAGTAAACTGTTAGTTTCTTGGTTGAATTTCAATTAAATCTCAAACATTATGCATTTGGTAATAATATGTTAATAATTGGTATGCATTAGTATCTTATTTGAAAAAGAGGTAGCTAGAGTAGTAGTTAAATAGTTATGTTTGCCTCAGCTTATTGTTTTGGAAATGATGAATTCAGCATTGCTCTAAAGTGCCCTTCACGTTACATAAGGTCTGGGATGCGGGGTCGGACGTAGGTTGCATACATTTGAGGGACATGAATCCCCTGTTTACTCCGTTTGCCCTCACTATAAAGAGAATATTCGGGTACTTTCTTCCCATGATTGATGTTTCATTTATGTTACATACATGGTTGTATAAGTTTGAATGTAAGTTCTTTTGACGGATGCAATGTGAGAAGACAATTCATTCCTAATTTCGCAATCTTGAATGATTCACATTTTCTGGGCAGTTCATATTTTCTATCGCACTTGATGGGAAAATCAAAGCATGGCTCTATGATTGCTTGGGATCCAGAGTGGACTATGATGCACCTGGCCTTTGGTGCACCACCATGGCTTACAGTGCTGATTGAATACTTATCCCATTTATCCATTGCCCAGGATCTGTCGGTGAGATCATGTCGAACAGTTAGCTTTATCAAAATCTTTTAATCCTTGCAAAATTAGGTGTATAGAAGGATCTCACGTTGTTCCAATATATTTAGTCATGTCTGCATTGGTATGTAAATCTTTATAACACTTTTATTGTCTTCAACTTTTTATAAGTATTTTTTACAATGATATTGTTCTCCACATAATCAACTTTACTCCCCACAACTCCATCACATCCAAGTACTTACGTGCAGTAACAGTCACGCTTTGCCGTGGTCATCGATGTGCCTCACGTGGGTAATCACACAGCTCTTTCTTGGAATAGCCAGGGCACGTGTTAGCATAAACCATTGATGTTAGATTGTGTAATTGATCAGCATGTATGTATAGGAGTGAAAGTTAGTTAAGGTTGTTATGGTTGTTGAGTTTGTTAGAGGATTGTCCAATGTAATGAAGACATGTGTACATTACTGTTGTAAAATGAAATTCATATATACATATTTGTCATCATATACTCTAAATTCATTAGCACTACAAATATCTAATTTTACCTAAAAAAAATTGTTTAGACCCAACTAAAAATTTTGAGCACTTTTATTGAAATATAATTTTGATACACATTTTTCTCTCTAAATATAAATTCAATAAATTATACAAATTATTAAGACAATATTTTAATATTAACTTTCACAAATGTTTCTTGGTACATTTATTGTTTACGCCATTGACTAGTATATATATATATAAAATATAAAACACCTATGGATTTTCGTGGCTATAAATTTACCGCGCGGGCCAACGACCATTGACTACAGTATATATATATATAGAGGATTTAATCTTTTTACCATATTGCTTAGATTGCTTAGCCATTTTATGCTAAAGTAGGTATTGTTTCAAATAAAGACCTATCATATACTATGTCTAATAACCTTTGTTCAAAGTGATTGAGTCATTCATAAAAATATTATAATAAAGCTCTTTGTGTATATCCATGTTGTGGACAAGAAGAAATTAATCTTTGAAATCTATCTTAGAATTCATTAAAAATTTTCATCATCTTTCATCTTTGCAACTATGATTTACTTTCTACATGAACTAATCTTTCTAGCAAGCATATATTCATCTAGGAAAGCTTCTAACATTTGAGACTATGTAGTTATTGGATCTTGGGGAGATAGAATGATCAATCTTGTGCTTGATCTTTCAATGAAAAGGAAAAGCTGTAAGTTTGACTTGTTCTAGGATACTTTTTTTCGGTTTCATTCCGTTAACTTTATATTGATATTCCTTTTATGAAGTTATGTGGGACTTTATTGTCTTTACCGTAAAAGTTAGTTAAAACACTGATAAATCCATATTTAAGTTCAAATTCAGGAAATCCATCGGGGTATGCTATGCACGTAGGCTCATATGCTATAATATTTTGATTTGCTTATCTAAAAGTAAGTTCTCTATTATTATTGTTATTATTATTGATAACTTTATTAGCATTATTATTATTGATGACATTGTCATTATTATTGTTGTTGTTATCCTCCATCCTATTAACTAAAATTTTCTCAAGTTGTTGTCTCAAATTTCGATTAAAAGTTCTATCTATTTTCAGGATCTAACGAATGTAAGGATCCTGTAGGAATAGAACGACGAAGTGTGTAGACCATACAATGTCTAAAATCCTAAGAAATTATTTAAAAATCCTCGACAACGGCGCCAAAAATTGAAACGTGTCGAGCGTAAATAATAGTTTCTCGTATTTTTTATTATTTGTAGTAGTGGTAAGTGGGATATCGTCTTCACATGGATTTTGCAAACTTATAAGAAAAGTATTTCTTTCTTGTTTTTCTTAATTTAGTTAATCTAATCAAACGAGAATTGAAATACTAAATAACTAAAAACTATGACTATTAACTTAATTAACCAAACTAACTAAACTAATTCAAACAATTCAATGAAAACTTAATTAAACAAAATTCAAACTTAGTATAATATAATATAAATATCTAAACAAACTTCTAAACAAACCCCCACTAAATAATGTAATATACTTAGATTGCATTCAAACACTAGAACATAACATTACCTCGTAACCTAATTGTAATTATATCACATGAAATCTTGGAATTATTAAATCATAATTCATAATAGGTTGATAGCCTTTAGCTAACCATTGATTTTCTTATATTCAATGAAAAATAACCATATCCTTATCATTGTAAATCTGCCTATTGGATAAAACGCAATAAAATAGAAGTATGATAATATTAACACTCAACAAAAATCATGTCTAATCTAAATCAAATACTAATCATAATATGACAATCAATAAATAACTTAGAACACAATCACTTAGAACATCCACTCAGGTAATTTGGCCCTATAGATTAATCCTAGTTATTACTTCTATAATTGTTGTCAATAATCATAGACATATATTTAAAAAAATTAAAGATCACAATACATATTTGCAACTATGAATACAATATAAATCCTCATGCTGGAAAAGAGGGTGAAGAAAGAGAGTTAATTTCAAATCCCCAAGGTCATATTTATAATTTTTTAAGTTATACAAATCATAGATAAACTTAAATTCTTCATAATAATCTTGTTTAATTATTATAAGTAGATGCATGTTTCTTTTATAATAGAATCCATGAATAATTATTGTATTATTCTAAACGTTCCTAGTAAGTTATTATTATGGGAATAATAATAAATTAAGACTAGTATGAGTCTTGATATATAGTCATGTGATGATTATGCGTATACTGATACGGTTTAAGATCATGAAAATCTATTGGGAACAAATGATGGACCGACGCGCTATGAGAACGCTATATAGTCAATGTCATAAGTGCTTCACATGATAGTTATATCATTTAGTCCTTCAACTTGAGATCACCAGAGACTCTAACATTAGGAGCACAATGATTTGACACAATTAAATTTTGTATTTAACCGGATGATTATACAAGTTATGATTGGTCATTGTCCGAGTAATGTGTGGATGTTATGTGATCAAGATGAAATTTGTCCCTCTCTTTTAGACCGAGATATCTATTGGGCCCCTCGATATGTTAAATTGCTAAATGGCCATGTCTAGTGAATTGATTGAATCAATGTCACTTGACAATTTTAGTCTACTCGGAGATCGAGACTAGTAGATTGAACTATAAGGGTGATATTTCATGTCTTATGTTCAATCAAAAGATATCACATGACAAAAAAAATAAGATATACACTTTCTATTAGGTTGTATCGATTTATTGATCTTTGTGCAACTTGAGTAGTCATAATGTCTTGCAAGATGTCGCTTATGATTTGTGTGCCAAAACAGATTTTGGTTTACTGTCAATGTTGTATGAACCTATTGGGTCACTTATAAATAACGAATTTGCGCGGTTTAATGTTGTCAAGGTTAAGGAATTTTATTTGATAAAATTCATTTTGAAGATTCTCATTAAGTGTTCTAGTTTGACTAGGATTCAAAATTCTCCTACATTTCAAGTGTGACTAGAATTTTGTCTCTTAGTAAATTCTATTTTGAATATGACTTTAATTGAAATTATAGTATGACTTTAATTCTTATTTGAGTTTTAGATAAATTACAACTCTTGTTGGATTAGTAATTGATTATTTATGACTCCATCCTTTTTAAAGTTGGACTTTATCTAAGACTCCATTTGGAGTGTGACTAGGAGATAAAGTTCTTTTACAACTCGACATATTGTACTATAAATAAGATATCAGGGTACAGTTGTGGTATAGATTTTTTTAGAGATTTTTTTGAGAACTTTTGTCCTAGAATTTTTTGGGCTAGCACTTCAGATCGTGATCGTTCATTCATGTATGGAATTTTGATTGAGGATGTTTGTCTCCAGTAGCGTCTTGAAGGAATCGATTAACACCAAATAAGGCAGACATAGAATTGTTCTTGTTAAGGAATGATTTTTCTCTATTGGTACATCCGTTTATTAGAATTGATAGGATTTTGGTTCGGGGATATTCGAAAAAGGTTTCGAAAAACTACTGCTGTGCTTGATCCCCGAAACCTGACAGTGGTATCGGAGCAAGATTTGATTCCATTAAATATGTATGCACGTTAAATCATGCCCTTAATCAATGTATATGCGATATGTATTGTGTTCATGATAATCGTTATCACGACGAGGTTGATTTGATTTTATAGACAATATATATCGTTAGGTTTTTGGGGTTCATACGTAGCGAAAAATTCAAAACAATTTTGAAAAACCCTAGCAAGATCGAAAATAGGTTCCATTAAACTAGATCTAAAAAGTATACCATACCTTAATCCATGATTTTCTTCTGTAATTGTACGATCTCCAAGACATTTAAACGCGCATCTTCTATCGAAAATCTACATACGAATAGTGACCACATTTTGTGTTAGGGCATTTGCCCTAGGTCAATCTACAAACATTGTTTATCTTATAATTTTAGTTAATAAAATAGAGGTTTTATTTGCTGTTTTATTTTAAGTAATTGCATGTTTACCTTATAGGTAAGATCCATGAGTATTTGTTGAAATATCCTAAATGTCCCTAGTCGGTCATTATACTGGGAACTATAATGAATTAAGACTAGTGTGAATCGCTATTGATGGTCATGTGATGATCATGCGTATAAGGATATGAATCAAGATCATAAGTATTTATTATGGAATAAGATACTTGGTCACATGTCGTGCGTGCCAAATATAACCCGCAATCGAGTTACCAACCACAAGGGTGTAGTAGTGGTAAATACGGGGTCGAATCTACAAGACTTGAGTTTTACTCCAAGTTAACTAAAAATGGGGGGTTTTCAGAAAGTTCAATGAAATAATTAACTAGACTAGCACAAATAAAAAATTCGCAAAAATAATATCAATGAGAAGAAATCACCTAAGTGTACGGTTCCACAAGCAAGAATCAAGATTCAACGGCATTTAATGGCCCTCAATCATTCCAAAAAGTTATTAATTCAATTTCTCATAGATTAGCTATGGAAAATCGACGCCCGACAGAAATTCCTAGTTCCCCTAATCTCGATAGCTAGGACATGCGCCACTAATTATTTCCCTAATCAATGTATAACCCTAGACATCCGCCAATCGGGTTTAACACAGTAACTGCAGTAATTTGGGTATGTGAGAACACTAATCATAAATAACCGGATCGCATCCGCTCTCGATTTAACCTAGATTCAATTGTTGCACACTCAAGAACCGAAAGTGTTTGACCGCAAACGGGTGAGTGTTTATTATTTTATTGGTCCAAAAGCACAATTACACGGATACTAATGGTCCAAATAACTATAGGTTGTCCACCTAAAAGCATGCACTGGCCACATACACACCCCAGATCTATACCATATACTTTAAAATCAACAACAATGAAATAGGAGAAATTAAATCAAAGTAAATAAAAATCATAGATCTCACATAGTATTTGTCGTGAATCGTGAATCCACTTGTTTCCCCTTCGACCCAGGCGAAGATTGGTATAGCCGGACATCATTTTTACAATCTCCAAGTATGAAAAGTTGTGTGTGGTGGCTCCAATGTGTTCTCCGCGTATGAATATCCGAGTTTCTAAGATGAAAAACCACTAAAAATTGCTCTCTAGAGGTGAGAGAAATTAATTTTGGGGGTTGGTCACGTAACACGTGCACCGAGGAGCATTTTATGGCTGTTTTTGGCTTCAAAAATGCGTTATGTTCACTGGTGTTTTTCCAAAACTAGGGTGGGTTTACAATTTTTTTCACAAAATAGGGTGGTGTACTTTGAAATAACCAAAGTAGGCAATAACGCCTTTTGAGAAGGCGTTATTGTGTGTGATGTTGGTTCGGTGGCGGTGAGGTGGCGGCGATTTGTACAGATAGCGCCTTTTCCTCACCGCCATCCAATAACGCCTTTTGAAAAGGCGCTATTGGTTAAGTTTGTTGGCAGTGTGGCGGTGAGGTGGCGGTGAGGTGGCGGCCAAATGTACAGATAGCGCCTTTTGAAAAGGCGATATCTGTACAATTCCGCCGCCACTTCACCGCCACCTCACCGCCACGTCACCAACCGGACTCACCGATCTGTCCGCCAACGCTGCTGCCGCTGGTCCGCGACCTCCCTGCGGCGTTGCTTCTTGGCTGGCATTGCGCTGCCGTGGCCGTCATGCAATTTCTTGGACCGCGTCGTCCTCGGCCGCCGTCACCGCGAGCTGCCGGACCGCATCGTCCTCGGCCGCTCCATCCCTCGCCACTGGTCGTCGTCGTCGTCGAGCGATCTCGACTAAAAAAAAAACCAATTTTGAATATATATACATTGGTTATAAAAAAGAAACCAATTTTGAAAATATATTAGGGCTGGCAATTCGTGTCAGCGAGTCGTAAACGTGTCGTGTCATAATTATCCTAAACCCGCACACGACACGTTTATTAAACGAGTCACTATTTGTAAACACGACACACGACACGTTTAATAAACAGGTAACCTGTTTATGACACGTTTAACACGTTTATTAAACAGATCATGTTTTAACATGTTTAACTTGACTCGTTTGTGTACATGTTTAACACGTTTATTAAACAGATCATGTTTAACCTGTTTAACTCGACTCGTTTGTGTACCTGTTTATCAACCTGTTAAACATGCTACTAGATTAATGATATCTCACTACAAAATCAATACAAACAACATAAAATATAAAATTATAAACCCATCTAATACAAGGAAAAATTAAAAATACAATACAAGTTCTCAAATAGTCAAGTTCAAGTTTAATAACCCAACTACAAGGTTATATGAAGTTAACATAGAAGTAAGAGATAAATTCAAGGTTAATGAACAAAAAAGGCTTCGAGTTCTCTAGTTTCCAACAGAGTTTGAGCAAGTAGTTGACCGTGGATCATCACTCACACTCAAGTTAAGTACATCTTATGTAATACTCTCCAAATCCAGCTTGACATCTTGCCCTACAACAAATAAAAAAATGGAGTTTATTAATAATTATAAAGCTTGAGATACTAAATATAAATAACAGTAAAAATGTCAAAAATAATATAACCTTCTAATCCTGCACATATCCAATCTCGCAAGCAAATAATTGCTTCTGCATTTTTATGCTTAAGAGAAGATCGATATTGGTCAAGTACACGTCCCCAACACCGAAAGAAGCACGAGCGACGATAAGAGAGACACCGGGATGCTCAATATATCTCGAGCCATTGAAGCTAGATTAGGATAACGGAATTGATTTGACTTCCAAAAGTCTAGGATATCCAACTTCACATGTCTTGGCATCTTTGGTTCATCTAAGTAAAGCTCCAATTGACACTTTAGTGAATTGCATCTAAATTCGTTGGATGACATTTCATCAAATTCCTAAATCACATAACAAATAACATTTTAAAAAGAAATACAACAATATAGCTCTAATCTACATTGATAAAACATACTATATAAAATAAATAAAATAAGATTCTTACCTTGAATGCTTCCATAGTGTCAAAGGTGTCATCATTCCTAACATTAGTAAGGTCATTACCTAATGCATTAGAACTTGAAGGTTGAAGAGAATGACTTGACTTGTAAGCATCAAATAAACTTTGCAACTTGGTGTTGAATCGATGAAATTCAAGAGAACATTCCCCATAAATCTTCATGTAGACAAAGTTGATAAAAGTCATCTTATAACGCGGATCCAACACACATGCAATAGCCAAAGTTGCACAAAATTCAGACCAATACTTCTCAAATTTCAACCACATCTTACTTGCCATAACTTTCAAGTGCTCATTATCCCCTTCTATTTGTTTTTTTAATTCTATGTAACACAAATATACGGCAGGAAAATACAAATTCGCTGTAGGATAATTGGTGCCAGAAAACATTAATGTGGAATCATAGAACACTTTGAGAAAAGAACAAAATTGTTCTATTTTTTCCCACTCCACTTTTGAAAGACAATATTTATAGTTTGAATCAATTAAATCCAAGTGTTGGAATGCCCGACGATGATGAATAACACTTTGCAGCATAAGATAAGTTGAGTTCCACCTAGTTGACACATCTTGACTTAATCCTTTATTCCCACTCGATACCAAGCTAACACATTCAAGAAACTTCTGTTTTCGTGCTTGAGATCCCTTCACATATTTGACACTATCTCGAATTTTGACAATTGATGGATCAACTCCTTTCATTCCTTCTTGAACAATCAAGTTAAGAATGTGGGCACAACATCTCATATGAAAATGATCGCCTTTGCATACAAGTAAGTCTTTAAGATTCAATTCATCTCTTAAAGTGTCAACCGAAAGATCATTAGTATAAGCATTGTCTAATGTGATACTAAAAACTCTCCCTTCAAGCCCCCATTCACACAACAAATTATGAATTTTCGTAGACAATGCAAGTCCTGAATGAGGAGGAGGCATGAACGTATAACTTAAGACTCTCTTTTGCAAAGTCCAATTATTATCAATAAAATGACATGTCAAACACATATATCCATCAGTGGTCAAAGAAGTCCATAAATTTGAAGTAAAAGATATCCTCCTAAGAGCGTCATCCAACAAAGACTTAACAATTTCCTTCTCCTTTTTATACCTATTAATTATATCAGCCTTCGCAGTATTTCTTGTCACAAGTTGAACGTCTTTATTCAAATAAATAAACAACCTTTTTATGCCCTCATAATCAACAAAATTAAAAGGCAAATCATGCATCACTATCGCTTCAGTTAACAACTCACGAAACCTTTCAGGATCAAATTTAGATGAACCAAAAGAAATAGAACCACTATCTTGTGAAAGGAACAACTGACTAATATCATGATGCTTTCTTTTAAGACAAGATGCAATGTGTCGTTGCAAGTTACCTGTGCCGAATCTACTATCATGGATGTACTCCGATTTACGAGTTGCACTTTGCCCTTTTCCTCCCATCTATGCCTTTTGGAAGTTCTTCAAAATGACGCCATACGAGAGAAGTTTTCTTTCTCTTTCATTTGGAGATTTGTATCTTTATCACAAGTATCATCATCATCATTAGTGTGTTCAAGTTCAATATCATCAATAGTGTTGGTGTCAAATCATCATCATTGATCTCATCAAGAATGTTGTTCAACTGCAGCACATTAAAAATTAAAATCAACAACACAAACACAATATTTATAAAAATTCATGAAACCATATATCCCTCATTAAAAAACAGTTGGTACAACTTGGTAGGAACAAAAAACAAACAAGGTTATATATATCAAAGCTCATCACCATATCAAATAAAATGAAAAAACATTCAGTCAAATAAAAGGGTAAAAAACATTCCAAAGTATCATGAATAGAAAACCCAGTGGAAATGACGCTCACAGTGAGGGATGTACCATTGATTAATTCTCCAACTTAAAGTAAATTGAACTGGATTTCTGGAATGTACAAGACATTCCTTAATAATAAAGAATCATTCAAGTGAATGTCTCCTTCCAATTTATCCAAAAGTTTTGTACCATTTGGCAATGATACAGAGACACCAGCAATCTCTGCATTTCGGCTCACCAAATTAGTTGTTGTTGTTGATCAATGTAAAATTCTTGTATAAATACAGATATTTTAATTTTTGGATAATGCTTGGGTGACATATTTTGTTACAACCTTTTTGCTATACAATCATGGAGGCCCCTTAGATATATATATGAGAATGCGACAATGCGTGTACAAACATCTCAGATTCTCAATGCAATATTGTTTTGGGACCACAAGTCCACAAGTAGCAATTCCAAAACTACACACTATCGAGAATAAACAAAACGAGATGATTTACAACGTTTATTCCCAACTGAAAACAACCTCGAATTGATTTGGAGATTAAAACAACAATCACAGTAAAAAAAAAAAAAAAAAGCGCAAACATTCTCTACTGCTAAGAGATTAAAACAACAATCACAGTAAAAAAAAAGGCGCAAACATGATATCAAGATGCAAACTGTTATGCGGTGGCTCAAACAAGGCTCACAACCGATTAAGTTGCTCTGTTTACGGCAGCGCTGTTGGAGGTGGTGGGGGGGACGAGGAGGCGGAGATGGGTGGAGGCGGAGATGGGTGAAGGTGGAGATAGGTCGGCTGTCGAGACAGAGAGAGAGAGAGAGAGGGGGTGAGAGAGATTTTGTTACCTAAGGTTGAAGGTGAGGCAATCTCCTTCTTCCTTGTTGGCTCTTCCGCGTCGTCATCGTCGTCGTCGACCCAAGGTGGAAGAAGAGCGGCGAAGTGGTGGAACACTGGAAGTCTAGAAGTGCCGAAGTGGTGAAGCCGTGAAGAGTGAAGACAACTTTTGTTTGGTTTTGAACTTTTGATAGTTTTTAGGGTTGGAAATGAAAAATTTGTATTTATATGTAAATAATTATGCGAGTCATAAACGAGTCACACGGGTTAACACGTTAACGACTCGTTTATTAACCGTGTATAAACAGGTTAACCTGTTTATGACCCACATACATTTTTGCCAAACCCACGACATGTTTATCACGTGTCGTGTCGTGTCGTGTTAAACGTTTCATGACCCAAATTGCCAGCCCTAAAATATATATATATATACATTGGTTCAAACCTTCAACTCTCTTTTCTAAACTAACTAACATTAACTAACCTAACCAAACTAAACTAACTAACTAACTAAACTAAACTAACTAACTTAACTAACCTAACCAAACCAACCTAAACCAAACCTTAACTAAACTAAATAACTAACTAACTAACATAACCAAACTAAACTAACTAACTAACTAACTAACTAACCAAAGTAAACTAAACTAACTAACCTTAACTAACCTAACCAAACTAAACTAACTAACAAACTAAACTAACTAACCTAACTAACTAACTAACTAACATTAACTAACCTTAACTAACCAAACTAAACTAAACTAACTAACCTTAACTAACCTAACCAAACTAAACTAACTAACTAACTAACTAACTAACTAACTAACTAACTAACTAAACTAAACTAAACTAACTAACCTTAACTAACCTAACCTAACCAAACTAAACTAACCAACTTAATAACCTTAACTAAACTAAACTAACTTCCTAACTAACTTAACTTAACTAACTAACTAACTAACTAACTAACCAAAGTAAACTAAAATAACTAACCTTAACTAACCTTAACTAAACAAACTAAACTAAACTAACTAACCTTAACTAACCTAATCAAACTAAACTAACTAACTAACTAACTAACTAACGAACTAACTAACTAACTAAACTAAACTAAACTAACTAACCTTAACTAACCTAACCAAACCAAACTAAACTAACTAACTAACCTTAACTAAACTAAACTAACTAACCGTAACTAACCTAACCAAACCAAACTAAACTAAGTAACTAACTAACTAACTAACTAACATAACCAAACTAAACTAACTAACTAAAACAAACTAAACTAACTAACCTTAACTAACCTAACCACCTAAACAATACAAACTAAGTAAACTAAAATGACTAACTTAACTAACTAAACAAACAACCAAAAAAAGTAAATCATTACCCAAATAATGAGTCATAACCTGACCTAACCTAAGTCAACTAACAAACGTAACCTAACTAACTATACTAACCTAAAATTGCCCAACAACAGAACTGAAGTAAACTAATCAAAAGTAGCACGTGTGATGCATACCTAACTTTGTGCATGACATTGTGGTGTGTTTTGTGTTGAAGTTCAATGAAGACCGTGACGATTCTCACACAAACAACAAAAAATAAACTAACTTAATTGAAAACTAAACATACTAACTAAATGGAACTAACCAAAGTAAACTAACTAACCTTAACTAACCTAACCACCTAAACAATACAAACTAAGTAAACTAAAATAACTAACTTAACTAGCTAAACAAACAACCAAAAAACGATTAACTAAACTACCAAACGAAACTAAACAAACAACTAAGTAGCTCGAGAGTTACTTGTTAACAACCTAATCTAACGTAACTATGTGAACTAAACTCGACTAACCTAACCTAACCTAACTATGTAAACTAAATTAACTAAACTACACTAAGGAACATACCCTAACTCAACTACACTAAACTAAATTAACCTCAACACCTAAACTAAACTAACTTAACTAACTAAGCTAATTAACCTAACCAAACTAAACTAATATAACCTAACCACCTACACCTAACTAACTAAGCTAACCACTTAAGTTAAATTAAACATATAATCTAAACTAACTTAACAAACTAAACTAACTATTGAAGAGTAATCACAGATACGACATTATAATAATATGGAAAACATGAGAAATAAGTTTTTTCAATGAGAAGGTTGTATACACGTACTCCGTGAACCCAATATATAAGTTATCTACAAATCACCATGACATCAAGAAAACTCATCATGCAGGTCTATTCCGGCGGTTACGTTGACGTTGTTGCTCGGTGATGCAAACCGGACGTACTCTTTGTCTAGTTGGACGATGTGTTTGTACATCCGGTTGAGGTTGTTGAGGTAGCTGGTCTTGCATTGAATCACGTCGAGTAGATTGATGCGTTTCCTCTGGTGCTTCACTCGACTCACCTCTGCTACTGATGCTCCCAAAAATAGGAGGTGGAACCATCCCAAAATATTGGCTTCCTGTATGGGGTTGGGGGAAAGGAACATGAGGCTTCGGCATGGTCAACAAGTTCATAAATGAGGGATCTCCACTATATGGCATATTGTAATTATAAGGAGTATGAGTATATGGACTAGGCATGTATTGAGGCAGTGACGGATACATTTGATGATGAGGCATTCCATGGACCACATATGAAGACGACGACCCAGGTGCGTAAGGATCAAACTGGTAAGGAGGAAGATTCACGCTCGGCGGCCTGGGTACAAACATTTGAGGTTCTGCTTGGGGTGTGGACGATGCAGGAATGTACCCATGAGAAGAATGAGTTGGTGGGGATGATCGTTGGCAACTCTCGCCAACAGTCTCTGTTCTACTCACTCTCGAACGAGATGTACGTGCTGGAGGAGAACGTCTGCTACTCTCTGCAGCAATCTCAGTCTGAGTAGATGGACGTGGTGGACGAGGACGTTGGTGCGTTCCCGCACAATCTCTGGTCGTGTTCGTCTTCTTCTCACCTCTATGTTTGGTTCGCCCTGATCGTCTTCTTCATCTTCCTATTCAATATCCTCATTTATGCCTTGTTCGACGTCATTTCCGTCATGCGAAAGATTAGACCGTTGCCTTTCATCTTCGTCTAAAATTTTAATCCCTTCATCAAGCGCTGCAAGACCTTGCTCATACCATCCTCGATAAACACTCGCCTCAGTCGATGCACCAAGTTACGCTGATATACAAAATATAAGAGGTCAAAGCACGCAATATAAGATATTGGATGTTCGAGGAAAAGAAATAGTTAGGAGATTACCGAGTAGTCACGTAACGCCCCGTCGTGTCCAATGAATCTCCTAGTGACCGAGCGATACCACGTCATGTAGTCTTCATGATCGTGGCCTTCATTAAGTGCCGTTGTGGCAATGGTGTCCCCACGATTCTCCCACATGTGTATGTAGCTTGCGTGAAAAGTCACCCAATTTTCATGATGATGTCCACGCAATTCGAGGCGGTGCAGTTGGGCGTCGTAAGCACAATTAGGTGGCACCACTTGTACCATGCCGAATTGTCTCATAACCCTTTCTGGTCGATGCCACTCCACAATGTGGAAACAAATAAGGGGACACGTCGAAAGCCAACTCCCGTGACCATTTGTACAGAAATGGGGAAGAGACCCCATGAGTTCAGTATATGGTTGTCATACTACATCATCCTCATGCCTTTGCGAGTCGAGTGCATCACGGTAAGCCGATACGACGTGCGTCGCACTTTGTGAAACCGAAAATGCATCGAGCCATCTGCGTAGAAAACAATAAGTTAAGATAAATGAAATTGGACAAGAATTTTTATCAAATTAATGACAAATCGACTTTAATACCTGTGTCCCAGTGGAACGTCCATAAGCATATTTTGGCCATCCACCGTTCGCGGTTGAGCTCTAGAAACACGCAGGCGCCGTGGTGCTATGAATGGAAATATGTCCCATGCCCACAGTTGTACAAGAATTGACGCGCCAACAACCTCATGTGCCCCTACGCGAGATCCGCGACACAACTCCCTGTACAAATAAGCCAAACATGCACTCCCCAACTATATTGTCCAGCCTACTTGGAAATCCTCCAAAGAATGGTAGGAACATCAAATGTACGAATCGATTAGACTTGTCGGCGAAAAGACAACCACCGATGAGTTGTAGTGTACGATCGAACGTAACGTTGGACCGACTCCTCATCGCTATCATCATCTATTGCTGGTACGTTACGCTCAAGCCAATCGACCTTAAGTTTACATCCAACGACGTCATCTCCACCAGGAGTTCGTCCAAGTAGCCTCTCGCAGACATCAGCATAGTCTGCGTCCGTCGTTCCCGTCACAGGCATACCTTCGATAGGTAATCCAAGCTGTACCTGCACGTCTTGAAGTGTAATGGTGCACTCCCCACAATGCATGTGAAATGTATGCATCTCAGGGCGCCATCTCTCTACAAACGCAGTAATCAAAGCCCAATCAAGGCTGAAAAATGCTACCCGAGATATCCCATAGAACCCACTGGAACGAAGATATGGGATCATCCTAGAATGATATTGCATCGTTCGATCAACGACCCCACGTCTTCGGTGTACGCGCATTGTTTCGTACACCTTGTAATTGATAATGTATTAATGTATGTTTTTGATACATTATTGATGTAAATTTGACGTATTGATGTAAAACAGGTTACCTCGCCCCTCCAGGTTCACGTTGATCTGTGTGTAGATTGGAGTTGCAATAGTGATGGATCTGAAGGTCCTGGATCCATTGCAGTACAACTACAAAGAATGTTAGAAAAATAAAATGAGTGTTGTACGAAACCAAACGATAAGTATTTAATAAATGTTCACACAAAAACACACGATGAAAATGCTCATAAGCAACATATGTACGAACTTAAGTTACTTCACACAATATACAAAATCGACTATAGGTTGTCATTGGATGGTTGAGGTCTCCTTGGACAATTTTTTTTGTTACGTCCCTCTAAACGACAAATACCACACCGGTTCTTCCTAGTTGGGACTCGTTCACGGTCTTTATTTGGACATGTTGTTCTTCTATGTCCTTCTTGATGACAAATCCTACATCGCAAAGGTCTTTGGACATTAGGAAGATCCATCTCGGTATGTCTTCGCGATCCCTTAGGTCTCCCTCGGCCACGTCTGCACCTGGGTCAGGTATGATTTTCGTCCCAAAAGTCGGCCAATATTTCTCATCTGGGATGGCCTTGAATTTGTAGGAGTAGCACTTTGCGTACACATCTAACCTATAATATGGCTCGATGAACTGCGCGTAGCTCACTCGAATAAACGCACATTCTGCTGACACGTGTGAGCAAGGGAAACCAAACGACTGCCATTTATTACAACTGCACACCCGGTCCTTTAAGATGACGACTTGTGTGTTGTTGCCTTTATGCATGCGATCTTCATGTCTTCCAGTCTGCACTTCGAACTCACCAATGTCTCGATTGATCAACGTGACGTGATGCCTCCTTGCGGATTTCTCATATTTCGTGAGTGCCTTCATGACATATTCCGTGTACGCTTGTCCGTTTGAGATTGCCTCATTGATTTCCTGGTTGCGTTGATCGTGGTACGTCACCAATCTGTAGTATATCATCTGAGTTAACGCCGTAATTGGCAAGAATCGAGCACCCTTCAAGACCCCGTTAAAACACTCTGCAATTGCCGATGAAACTCTAATAAGTAATATTGGTTCGTCGAATATTTATTGTATTAGAGTGCAAAGAATAAATTGTATTTCGTACTTACCAACACCATTAGAATTCATCCATCCGTACCGCATGCCTCCGTCGTGCGATTGGGTCCAAAGTTCTTTGGGGATGGCATTGACATATTGCAGGCATTGAGGCGTTCGTGAAGATAAGTATGTGAAACGCTCCATGCACGCAATAAATTTTCGTTCTTGATGTTGAACAGTTGCTCGACCAAGGAGTACTTTCAAGGGGTCATTTTTGAAGTGTGTGCCGAAATTACTAAGCAAGTGTCGCAAGCAATAACGGTGGTACCCTTTAGGGGGACGAAAGCCGTTGATTGGGGTGTTGACCGCCTCCAAAATGCCAGGGTGACGATCAGAAATAACGCAAATCCCTTCTCTATCTGTCACGTGTTTGCGCAACATCCGCAAAAACCACCCCCACGAATCAGTTGATTCGGTTTCTGCAACGGCAAATGCAACTGATAATATGTGTCCATTTCCATCAACAGATATCGCAATCATGAGCTTCCCACTGTATTTGTCATATAGGAATGTCGCGTCAATCTGAAGCAGAGGCCTGCAAAACTTGAAAGCATGTATTGAAGCTTCAAATGCAAAAAACACACGACGAAATTGTGGAGACGCGTTACTTATTTCATCATCATGCCATTGTCTGTGTGACCACTCGATTCTTGTCCCCGGACTCTTACTCCTCACAGCCGCCAACCATCTTGGTAATTGAGCGTACGACTCATCTCAATCTCCAAAAGCCCATGCAATTGCTTTCCTCTTGGCATCCCACATTCGCTTATAGCTGACTTCGTGTTCGAATTTTTTCTTAATTATTTCTATTAATGTTTTGATCGTGATATCTTGATCGGTCTTGACGACGCTTTGGATCTCTCGCGCCATCATGTTGGCGTCAAGTTGGGCATGACCGCGTTGTACGTTGGGATTAATACACGTGTGCGGTACGTCTAACTGTGTTATCTCCCATAATAGTGTTTTCTTTCGGAAACATGCGCGAAGACGCCACATACACCCGTGTTGTGGAAATCTGCACTTAATCGCCCACGAAGTTGTAGTCGATTCCATCACATGGTATTGACAATGTCTATTAACATGCCACACTTTAACGACATGTTGTAAGTCGTTTTTATTGTCAAAACACATCCCTATCTCCAAATCGAAGTTAGGGATGTCCCCCCAAGTTTGCTTATGGGAATGTTGGGTCGCAGTTGAATTAGCCACCTCCCAATCGATTTCGTTATATCCCGGTATTGGTTGGTGAACTTCATCGTCACTAGCTTCCTCCAACATAATCTCTTCATCGATAGCAAATTGCTCATCATCTTCGACATTCTCCGCACCCGGAGGATCATATCTTGGATCATCTGTGCAAACGTTAACGTCATCCCAAACGACAACTGATGGAACTTCTTCGTTGTGATGCGTTTCCTCATCAGTTTCGTTATTTTCGTCGTCGTTATCGTCATCGTCGTTATAGGCATTATTATCTTCATGTAATGGAGCAACGAACCCTTCTTGCACGACCTCAGCCGGTGGGGATTGCATATGCAGCCTTTCCATCATTAAGGCTGCGTCTGGCGTGCCGCTACGTTCGTCAAGAACTTGCGAATGAATCGTACGATTTTGAATTGAGTCGACTGACTCAAATGTTAAATATATATCAACCGTTGCAGTTATTGATAAATTGTCCACCGTCTCCCACATCAAGTCGAAGTGTGTCGCATCATTCAACAACACAGGAACGAAATAATGTGAGCCTCCGGGAAGAGCCATCATGTGGCGATAAGTCATATGAACTATAGTATCCGTTGATGAGATAGGGAATGCGTTACAAACGTCATCAATCATTTCACGGCCACTCGACCCAAACTTAACCCACAACACTATCGATGATGGGGGGGGTGAGTCAGACGCGATGCCATTAACCCCATTAACAATGGAGCCGTACGCATAGAATAGAAAAGGGACGTTTCTTTGTGACATGACCTACATAAGTTTGCGAACTTGGATGTAAAGATGTTACAGACAATTGCACAAATTTGTTAAGGGAATTAGTTGACAATCATGTGGTGATAAAGCGCAATCGAACTTTCGATGTAGAAGATCGCAATAATAGCGCAACTACAGAGAGCATACTCATTCTTTCGCACTTACATTTTTCGTGTAATAACGTTCAATAAATAAACATATCAATCGTTCTTCATAAACAAAATACATATGTCCCTATATATCATGCAAACCATAACCTAACCTAAATAAATTATTATGAAAATACTAAATTAATGAACTTACTTGTTTCCTCCGCTTTTCCTCTTCAACGTAATATTATTCCCGCAATAACATTGTATTTTCGTTAGTTTAGAACACAAAGAGTATAATAAATCGGCTATAACAAAACTAAACATAGCATATAAAAGTAAACCTTTACCCAAATAACGAGTCATAACCTGACCTAACCTAAGTCAACTAACAAACCTAACCAACTAACAGTACTTACCTCAAATTGTCAAACAACAGAACTGAAGTAAACTAATCACAGTTAACTAACCCAAATAATAAATGAAAACTAACCTCAAATAACTTAACTAACTAAGTTAGCCTAATCTAACATAAAATAACCAACTACCCGCAGGAACATAACAAAGATGGTATATTTAGGATAGAGTTGGACTATATGTCCTCAATAATGTTTTGAAAACGTAGATATAAAATAAGACAATTTTCTTTATATATATAAGCTCAGTTAATAGCATTAACCAAATAAATTCTACAAACCTAATTAAGGAGCAGTACCAACCTAAAATTGCCCAACAACATACCTTAAATACACTAATCACAGTTAACTAACCCAAGTAACCGTAGCAAACATGTACCCAAATAATAATTGAAAACTAACCTCAAGTAAGTTAATTAACTAACGTAACCTGATCTAAAATAAATTACCCAAACTATGTGAACCAAACGTAACCTAAAATAACCTAATAAAACATAAACATATCCAAAAAAAAAAAACACAAAATTGTGGATGTGTTCATGAAACTTAAGTGGATCGCAACGAATTCAAAGTCTAAATGAGCTTAGTCTACTATATATATGGATTCATAAATTTTGGGGCTTTCCTTAACATAAAATAGAACATATATGTTTGTGCAGTTTTGTGTATTGGAGGTAGGTGCATCATGGGGGGAATCATGCGTTGAATCAGGGATGCACATGGTTGGCCGTGTTAAAACTGGCGTCTCTCTATTACTTTCAGATCATATAGTAATTCTAGCTTCTTATTAGCACGCATGCAGTTAGGTGTAATTGCGATTCAATATTGATTTGCGAATTAACAACACATATGTCACTATATATTAACAATGTAAAGAACCTAAACTATACTAACCTAAACAAATTTGGCAAACATATCTTGCAACATTGTGATAACTAAACAAACTACATTAACTAAACTAACTTACCTAAACTAACCTAAATACCTCAACTACCTAAACTAAACTAACCAAACTAATACATAAACTTAAACTAACTTAAACAAACTAACTAAACTAACTTAAACAAACTTAGTTAACTAAACAAACTACCTTAAGTAAACTAACTAACCTAAAGACCAAAAATAACGTAACTTAATTGACTTAACTAACTAAACTAACTAACTAAACTAAATTAACCAAGCTAAACTAACTAACCTTAACAAACATAAATACATATACTAAACTAAACTAAACTAAACAAACTTAACTAACTAAACAAACTTAACTAACTAAACTAACCACCAATACCTAAACTAAACTTCTAACCTAAACTAACTAAACTAACTTAAACAAACTTAATTAACTAAACATACATCCTCCTTCGGTAAATTAACTAAACTAACTTAAACAAACTTAATTAACTAAACTTAATTAACTAAACTCACTTAAACAAACTAACTAAACTAAACTTAACTAACTTAAACAAACTAAGTAAACTAAACTTAACTAACTTAAACAAACTTAATTACCTCCTCCTTCCACTCCACCGCACTTAGGACGATGTGTATATGGCCGCCGCTCCGCTCCTCCTCCTTCCCTCGCGCGCGCGGAGATCCCTCCTCCATCGCTCGCGCATTGTTCTTCCTCCACGTACCACCGCCACGCAAATGCCTCCACGTACCACGCTGCCGCCGTGCTGCCGAGAGCCGCCGCTCCTTGCTCCGGTGACCCCGCCGCACCTCCTCTCCTCCGTCTCCGCCGCGTGTATGCACCGCCGCGCGATCTCTCTCGCAACACCATCGCCTCCTTCTTCCTCCCTCCTCTGTCTCTCTCCACGGATCGCTCCCACCCTCCCCTCCTTAAATAGCCGCCCCACCCCACTCGCCGATAAACCCGTGACCTACCACCCCCTACCCCTACCCCTACCCTCACGGGAAAGCCGAAACCGACGTGGATCCACGTGGATCACCTATTCTACCCCACTCGCCACATTAAACCCCTTTTTTTCCACGTGGACATGTCGACGTGGACATGTACACTGATAGCGCCTTCTGCGAATGCGCTATCCGATCCACGTGGACCAGGAGAACCTTATTTTGTCCACGTGGACACTGATAGCGCATTCGCAGAAGGCGCTATCAGTGTAATCTGTCCACGTCGGTCCACGTGGACATGTCGACGTGGACATGTACACTGATAGCGCCTTCTGCGAAGGCGCTATCAGTGTGTCCACAACAAAAAAAAATATGCCACGTAACATGCCACGTAGATGGCGCGCCTTTCCACAATGCGTTATTGCCTAGTTCTCGGAAATAAATACATTTCATCCCTATTTTCCTCATTAAAATTAAAAACATGTGTACTTTGGTAAATTTTTCTATGTTCACTTGTCTGCACGCTATTGGTCCATTTGATGAAAAGCAGCTGATGTGACGGCTTGTGATTGAAGCGGACCTCTGGCTATGACGTGCTTGAGGAGTTAAGACGTTGACACGTGGCGTGATGAGGAACAAAGGAAGCTCGGTTACGGTTCGCTTATTGCATGAGACGAACGTGCTGGAACGCATCTCGAGAAGATCAGAGAGCTGTTGTTCGTGGAGAAAACGCTGATGTGCTGCTGCTTGGTTTGTTCTCATGCTGACGTAGCAGAACTTGATTGGTGGAAAACCAATGGAGTGACGTGCTTAACTGCTGGAAAGTTAATTGAGGTTGCCACGTGGCATGCTAGGCTGCTGATCACCTATTCTACTCACGGCGCAACGCGTAACCGAGACAAATTGTCCTGTGTCCGACCACTATGAGTAAATACTCCATTTTGAGTATTTTTTCGCCACGAATTCAACTGCGCACTCCGTTTCACTTGAAAACGACCAATAAATATAATTAAATATATATTTTGAAAACTTTGCATAATTAAATATACTAAAATAGCCTACTAAAAGCATATAAAAACCAACTTATCAAATACACCCAAACTTAAGACTTTGCACGACCCGAGCAAAAGAGTAAATTACAAGACATACTAAACTGACCTATGCCTACCTATACCTACACCCGATTCAAAATTCATGGAGTCCATTTGATTTACATAGTCACCAAATTAACAAGTAACTCAGAAAATTTCAAATTTCAGAGTTATGATATGTCAAGACTCGCAACTCAAACACAATTAAGATCACGCTTTAAAGACACCATCAACTACTCACGAGTTTTCTTGGTCTATACATTCAAGCACGCAAGTTTAAAATCTCACTTAATCGAGTGAAAGCGCTCGAGCTAAATCTTTTATTTGATGAGTTTTCACAACTTCCTCCTTTATTCATCTTATTCTCACTATTTTTCCTCAAATTTTTCTTTCAAGTAGTACGATTCCTGCTACATTTCCTGTGGACCGCTTTTCTCACTTTTTCCACCACAAGATTCTCTGCTCCATTTCTTTTGGAAACTTGTGGAACTCTCTATTTTTTTATGAAAAACTCATTTTAGTCCTTCTCACTTTCACCATAATCAAGCAAATCCCCCAATGTGGGTCAAAATATCAATACATGCGTAAGTATGACCATTTACTCCCTTTCGTTATCTAGCACAAAATCCAACCATCAACTATGTCCCTAATCATGAAATCATAAAAATGTTGAGCTATAGACTCGATTGAGTGTTTCTCCTAGTTTTATCTAAGTTTCAAGTCAAAAAGGCAACTGTAATTTACTCATCCACAACCAAAGACATGAACAAAGTTTCAGGTGACTTTAAATAACTAATAAAAAATAAAAAAATATACTAAATACATAAATGCATGAAAATGTATCAAATCCTAATGAAATGAGAAAGAAATATGAATGGACAAGGAATGAAAAAATGGAAGAAATGATATAAAACACCACCATTACCATCCGATATTCGCATATAACCGCATATATAAAAAAATAAACGATCTCACATGCGGTCTTTTGCAAAAGAATCCATCCAAAACAATCCACAATCCCTAAAACACCCCCAAACTTATTTCGAACCTTGTCCTCAAGGTTCAAAATAAGTCGAGAGGTCCACACATAGAAAACAAACAAAATGGTGAAAAAACATGATAAATATAAGATGAATGAAATGGTACAAATTCATGCAAAATGATAAAAAATACAAAAATAAATAAAGTAAATGATACTTATCAAAGTTTGGGTTGCCTCCCAATAGCGCTTTTAGTTATAGTCGTTGGCTCGACTTGGTCTGAGTCTGTCAATCAGTATAGACTGGCGTTGCAAGTGAAACGACCTCCACATCATGGCTCAAGAAGTCTTCATAAAAGATCTTCAATCTTTGGTCGTTCACCTTAAACGTATTACCAGTCTCCAAACTCTGAATCTCCACTGCTCCGTGATAATATACTGCAGTCACAACATATGGTCCTGTCCACCTCGATCTCAGCTTACCTGCAAAAATCTTAAGACGTGGCTGAAATAAAAGCACTTTCTGAACAACACGAAAAGATTTCCTAGAGAGATTGCTATCATGGAACGCTTTTGTTTTTTCTTTATAAATCCGTGCAATTTCATACGCGTCGTTCCTGATTTCCTCCAATTCTCGAAGAGTGAACTTTATCTCTTTTCCTGCCTCATAAAGCTTCATATTAAGCTGTTTCACAGCCTAGTAGGATTTATGCTCGAGCTCGACTGACAGGTGGCAAGCTTTACCAAACACAAGGCGATATGGGGACATCTCAATTGGCATTTTAAACGCCGTTCGGTAAGCCCAAACCGCATCATCAAGACGTGAACTCCAATCTTTACGAGTAGGATTCACCGTCTTTTCCAAGATGGATTTGATCTCCCTATTAGAGACCTCTGCCTGGCCACTCGTTTGGGGATGATACGCTGTAGACATTCAATGAGTGACATTATACCTCATCAGAAGACTTTCAATCGTACGGTTGCAGAAGTGAGTGCCTCTATCACTGATCAGGGCACGTGGGGTACCAAATGTTGTGAAAATCCTTGATTTGAGGAATTCACATACCACTTTAGAGTCATTAGTGCGTGTAGCCTTAGTTTCCACCCACTTAGACACGTAGTCCACTGCCAAGAGTATGTAAACATTACCAAATGACACTGGAAACGGTCCCATAAAGTCTATACCCAAACGTCAAATATCTCACAAATATGAATCGGGGTAAGTGGCATTTGGTCCCGATGACTAAGGTTACCGGTTTTCTGACAGTTAGGACAAGTCTTGGTAAACATGTATGAATAATGGAAAATGGTCGGCCAGTAAAATCCACTCTCAAGAACTTTCCTAGCTGTCCGATGGGGAACGAAGTGAGCACCGCAGACGTAAGTATGACAAAAAGCCAATATGGAGTGACTCTCAGTTTGAGGAACACAACGCCTGATAACCTGGTCGGAGCAAAATTTCCATAAGTATGGGTCATCCCATACATAGTACTAAGCATCGCTCCTTACTTTATTCTTTTGAGCCTTCGAAAGGTGAGGAGATAGCTCGCCCGAGGTGATATAGTTCACCAAATCGGTGTACCAGGGGAGATCTTCCATAACGACATAGATGTACTCGTTAGGGAAATCATCCATAAGAGGGGTAGGACTCTCACCATTCTCAATTCTGCTGAGATGGTCTGCGACTAGATTATCTGCACCACTTTTATCTTTGATTGTGATGTCAAACTCCTATAGTAGGAGTATCCATCTAATGAGCCTAGGCTTGGCATCCTTTTTACTCATCAGGTACTTCAAGGCCGCATGATCAGAGTAAATGATAACCTTGGTTCCCAAGAGATAAGGCCGAAACTTCTCAAGTGTGAAAATAACGGCAAGAAGCTCCTTCTCAATAGTGGTGTAGTTCATCTGAGCCACGTCTAGAGTACGAGAAGCATAGTAAATGACATGTCAAGCTCTCCGACTCTCTGTCCTAAGATTGCACCCACTGCATAATTACTAGCATCACACATAATTTCAAATGGAAGCTCCCAATTAGGGGCCTGAATTACTGGTGTGCTTGTAAGTGAGTCTTTTAGTGCATCAAATGCACTTTTACATGCCTTATCAAACTCAAAATTTACGTCCTTTTGAAGTAGATGGCATAGGGGTTGTGCGATTTTTGAAAAGTCTTTGATGAAACGACGGTAAAAATCAGCGTGTCCAAGGAAAGATCTAATCTCCCGCACATTCGTAGGGTAGGGAAGTTTCTTGATGACATCAATTTTAGCTTGGTCTACCTTTACGCCCCTGGCTGAGACAATGTGTCCCAAAATAAGACCTTGGTCCACCATAAAATGACACTTTTCATAGTTTAGAACTAGGTTCTTCTCGATACACCTGCTGAGTACCTTTGTTGGATTGATGAGACAACTATCGAATGAATCACCGTAAATAATAAAGTCATCCATGAAGACCTCAATAAAATGCTCAACAAAATCTGAAAAGATACTCACCATGCACCTTTGAAAGGTGGCAGGTGCATTGCATAACCCAAAGGGCATGCCCCGATAGGCAAAAGTGCCAAATGGACAAGTGAAGGTCGTTTTTTCCTGGTCTTCAGGTGCTACCGGTATCTGATGAAAACCGAAATAACCATCAAGACAAAAGTAATGAGAACGACCGGCTAGTCTCTCCGACATTTGATCAATGAATGGTAGGGGAAGTGATCCTTCCTGGTGGAAGCGTTTAACTTCCTGTAGTCAATGCATACCCGCCATCCATTTTGAATGCAGGTTGGAACCAACTCACCATGTGAATTGGTGACTACGTGACTCCTATTTTCTTAGGGACCACCTGGATATGGCTTACCCATTTACTATCAGAGATGGGGTAAATCATGCCAGCATCAAGGAGCTTCAGTATCTCCTTCTTCACGACATCCATCATGAGCGGATTGAGCCTCCTCTGGGTTTCTCTCGTAGGTTTTGACCCTTCTTCCATATATATATGATGCATGCAAGTGGAAGGGCTCAAACCTTTGATATCCGCTATGGTCCACCCAAGAGCCTGTTTAAACTCCCGGAGTACTCGAATGAGCCTCTCTTCCTCCAAATGTGTAAGTTTGGCTCAGATGATCATAGGGAGTGTGTCATTCTCACCCCAAAAAATATACTTTAGGTGCTTAGGTAATGGCTTCAGCTTAAGTGTGTGAGCTTTAATCAAGGAGGGAGAAAGTTTGGAGTCAGAAGTAGGCAACTCCAAATGATAGACACTTGGGGGCAGGGGTCGGAATGAATCCAACTCGAAAACAACATCCTTGACATCAGTATCGAAGGTCAGAACACTCTCGTGGATTTGACTAGTGTCGAGATGATGCTCTAACACTACTATAACTTCATCATCGCCACTTGTGAGCAAGGTCTGCTCGACAAGTGGATCCACACAGTCCATGGTACACACCACAGACGACACATCACTGGGGTATCACATCACGTCATAAATGTTAAACTTGATGACTTCACCGTCAAACTCCATTGTAAGAGATCCATCATCAACATCTATCTTCGTCTTCGCCATTGCCGGGGAGCATCGTATGGCTATTTTTGGTTTCAAAAATGCGTTATGAACACGTGTCTGCACACTATTGGTCCATTTGATGAAAAACAGCTGATGTGGTGGCTTGTGGTTGGAGCAGACCTCTAGCTATGACGTGCTTAGGAGTTAAAACGCTGTTACGTGGCGTGATGAGGAACAAAGGAAGCTCGGTTACGGTTCGCTCATTGCATGAGATGAACGTGCTGGAACACATCTGGAGAAGATCAGATAGTTGTTGTTCGTGGAGAAAACGCTGATGTGCTGCTGCTTGGTTTGTTCTCATGCTGACGTAGAAGAACTTGATTGGTGGAAAACTAATGGAGTGACGTGCTTAACTGCTGGAAAGTTAATTGAGGGCTGCCACGTGGCATGCTAGGTTGCTGATCACCTATTCTACACACCGCACAACGCGTAACTCGAGGCAAATTATCCGGTGTTCGATCACTATGAGTAAATACTCCATTTTGAGTATTTGTTTCGCCACGAATTCAACCGCGCACTCTGTTTCACCTAAAAATGACCAATAAATATAATTCAATATATATTTTGGAAACTTTGCATAATTAAATATATTAAAATAGCCTACTAAAAGCATATAAAAACCAACTTATCAATACTGGACCGACCAGCTATGATAACACCACATGAATTAAGTCATAGATGTTACTCATGATATGTATATCATTTAGTCCTTCGATTTGAGATTACCATACACTTTAATATTAGGAGCATGATAATTTGACACAATCAAATGTTGTCTTTAACCGGACAATTATAAAGATTGTGATTTGTTACCGTGTGAGTAATATGTGAAGGTGTGTAATCAAGATAAAATTGTCACTCTCGTATAGAGAGATATTAGTGGATCCCTCGATAAGATAGACTGATAATGGCCAAGTTCATGTGAATTAATATGATCAATGTCACTTTGATGTTTTTCAGTTTACTTAAAGATCGAGACTAGTACGATTGAACATTAAGGGTGACTTTCCATGCCTTATATTTAATCATAGGATATCACACGACAAAAGGATACGATATACGTTATTAATTAGGTTATATCAATGTTGATATTCATGCTACTTGGGTAGTTATAATGCATTGCTAGAGATCGCTTATGACTTGTGTACCAAAATGGTTTTGGTTCACTGCCAACGTTGCATGAACCTATTGGGTCGCATACAAAGAATGGCTTTGCACGATTTCAATTGGTCCAGAGTAATGAATTTTATATGATAAAATTTATGACATAAAAGCTCTTACGATTTGTTATATAATAACTTATTAATAGGGGCGTATGTGTAATTTGCTTAAACTGCGTAAATACAATAATTGTATTACAAATAGGATTCTAAGTGAGGGCTTATCTACACATATAAATAAAGGGTGGATCCCTAAAAAACTAATAAGATTTCGTTTAACAATTTTTCGAGTTCTCTGAATTTAGGGAGAGAAAGAAAAATCATTTTTCAATCTCTCTTGGGGCTAACACTCCAAATTGTGGTCATCATTCGTGTGTGGATTTCTGATAGAGGACATGCACTTAAACGTCTTGAAAATCGAACAATCAAAAGGAAATCACGGAATAAGGTATGATTTACTTTCGCAGTGGAAAATCCAAAATAAATTTTTAAAAACCCCAATAGTTTGAAGTGCTAGCCCCAAGAGAGATTTAAAACATTTTTGTTTCTATCCCAAAGAGTAAAGAACTAGAAATTTGCAAAAACGAAAATCTTCTATCATTTAAGGGTTTCACCTTTTATTTATATGCGTAGATAAGCCCTCACTTAAAATCCTATTCGTAATACAACTATTGTATTTAGGCAGTTTAAGCAAATTACACATACGCCCCTAGTAATAAGTTATCATATAACAAATTGTAAGGGCTTTTATGTCATGAATCTTATCATATAAATTCATTACTCTAGACCAATTGAAATTACGCAAAGTCATTCTTTGTGTGCGACCTAATAGGTTCATGCAACGTTGGTAATGAACTAAGACCATTTTGGTACCAAGTCATAAGCGGTCTCTAGCAAGGCATTGTGACTACCAAAATATCATGAATATCAAAATCGATACAATCTAATGAATAACATATATCATACCCTTTTATCTTGCTATATCCTTTGACTAAACATAAGGCATGAAAAGTCACCATTAATGTTCAATCATACTACTCTCGCTCTTTAGGTAAACTTAAAACGTCCGAGTGACATTTATCATATCAATTTAAATTGACTTGGCCATTATCAATCTATCATATTTAGGGATCCACTGATATCTCTCTCTATACGAGAGTGACAAATCTATCTTAATTACATACATTCACATATTATTCACATGGTAACCAATCACAATCTTTATAATCGTCTAATTAAAGATAATGTTTGATTGTGTCAAATTATCATGCTCCTAATATTGAAGTCTATTGTAATCTCAAGTCGAAGGACTAAATGATATACCTATCATGAGTAACACCTATGACTTAATCCATGTGTTGTTCTCATAGTAGGTTGGTCTAGTACTTTGTTCTCGAACAAGTACTCATGATCTCGATTTGTATCCCTATACGCATGATCATCACATGACCATCAATCAATATTCACACTAGTCTTAATTCATTATAGTTCCCAGTATAATGATCGACTGGGGCCATTTAGGATATTTCAACAAATACTTACGGATCTTACTACTAGGTAAACATGTAATCACTTATAATAAAACAACAAATGAAAACCTCAATTTTATTAATTAAAATTATAAGATAAACAATGTTTGTGATTTGACCTAGGCACATGCCCCAACATCTCCGACTTGCATTAGGGCCAATCATTCATGTATCTAATACCTAATGACCTAACATGACTATCATGTTTCGCTTGTGGAAGAGCCTTCATCAAAGCATCTACAACATTGTCTTCTATAGGTACTCTTCAAATCTTCACGGCTCCCCTCTCAATGATTTCTCGAATGAGATGAAAACGTTTATGTATATGTTTGGATCGATGGTGTGATCTTGGTTCCTCGGCCTATGTTATTGCTCCGTTGCCGTCACAATACAAGCAAACGAGGTTAGCTATACTCGGAACCACACCAAGTTTGAAGATGAACTTTTTGATCCAAACTGCCTCCCTAGCTACATCAGACGCTGCAATATACTCAACTTCTACTATAGAATCTGCTACAGTTTCTTACTTTGAATTTTTTCAGCTCACTGCGCCTCCATTCAAAGTAAACACATATCCAGACTGTAATCTGAAGTCCTTTATAACAGTTTGAAAACTTTCCTTTGTGTAACTATTTACAAGAAGCTCGTCTTCCGAACTTCCATACACCAAGAACTCTTATTTAGTCCTCCTCAAGTACTTAAGAATATTTTTTATTGCTATCTCGTGACTCTCACCGAGATCAGATCGATATCTGCTTGTTGCGCTTAAAGCATATGATACACCAGGTTGGGTGCATAACATGGCATACATGATAGGTCCAATAGCTGAAGCATATGGAATCGTATTCTTGCACTCTCGCTCATCATTAGTCTTTGGACATTGAGTCTTGCTGAGACTTATACCATGAGACATTGGCAATGATCCTCTTTTAGAGTCTTGCATATTGAACCTATTTAGTACCTTGTCTATGTAATCACTTTGACTTAGACTGATCAGCCTTTTAGATCAATCCCTATAGATCTTAATCCCAAGGATATAGTCTGCATCTCCTAAGTTCTTCATTGAGAAACACTTCCCTAACCAAGAGTTGATACTCTGCAATGTCGGGATGTTATTTTCAATGAGTAATATATCATTAACATACAGTACCAGGAAAATGACCACGCTCCCACTGACCTTCTTGTATACACAAGGCTCACCTTCATTTTTAATGAAACAAAATTCATTAATTGCTTCATCCAAACTAAGATTCCAACTCTGAGAAGCTCGCTTTAATTCATAAATGAATCTTTGAAGCTTGCACGCCTTCCTAGAATTCTCATGATGAACAAATCTTTCAGGCTGTATCATATACACATCCTTAAATAATTTTCCATTTAGGAAAGCTGTATTGACATCTATTTGCTATATCCCATAGTCATAATATGCGGCTATGACAATTAGAATTCTAATGGATTTAAGCATGGCTACAAGAGAAAAAGTCTCATCATAATCAACACCTTGAGTCTGTCTAAAACCTTTTGCTAGCCGTGCTTTATAAGTATGAACATTGCCATCCATGTCAGTTTTCTTCTTGAAAACCCATTTACATCTAATGGTCTTACCACCTTTAAGTAAATTAATCATGTTCCAAACTTGGTTATCATACATGGATTGCATCTCAGAATTCATGGCACTAAGCCATTTATTTGCCTCAGGGCTAGACATAGCCTCCTGATAAGTAGTAGGTTCATTTTGATCTACAAGCAACACCTCACTACTATCAGTGATAAAAAATCCAAATCTCTCAGGCTGATGTCTTACCCTATCAGACCTACGTGGACTTTGTGATACCTGTGGAGGTTCAACTAGTTCAAGACTTTGTTGATTTATGACTAGCGGTTGAGTGTTTATTTGTAGTTCTTGAACTTCTTCAAGACTTACTTTATTTCCATTGTTGTCTTTTGAAATAAACTCTTTTTCCATAAAGACAACATTCAGAGCCACAAACACTTTGTTCTCAGTGGGATTATAATAGTAGTATCCTCTAGTTTTTTAGGATAACCAACAAATATACACTTGGTAGATTTGACTGATAATTTATTTGAGATTTGTCGTCGTACGAAAACCTCACAGCCCCAAATTTTAAGGAAGACAAACTTGGTCTTTTCCTAAATCACATCTCATGTGGTGTTTTATCAACTGCTTTAGATGAAACATGATTTAGTGTAAACGCAACAGTTTCCAAGGCATAACCTCAAAAGGAAATAGGAAGATTTGTATGACTCATCATGGATCGAACCATATCCAATAAAGTTTGATTTCTTCTATCAGAAACACAATTCCATTATGGAGTTATTGAGGGAGTTAAATGTAAGACAATCTTACAATTTTTAAGGTGATAATCAAACTTTTTGCTCAAATATTCACCACCTCGATCTCATCGAAGTGCTTTAATAGTTTTACCAAGTTAATTTTGCACTTCATTATGAAATGTTCTCGCATCTCAAAAGATTCACCTTTATGTTTCATGAGATACACGTAACCATATCTGCTGAAATCATCATTGAATATAATAAAGTACTGCTAACCACCTCTAGCCATTGTGTTTATAGGACCGCATACATCAATATGTATTAGACCCAATAAATCACTTGCCCTTTCACTGAGTCCAATAAAGGGACTCTTTGTCATCTTGCCTATTAAACAAGATACAAATGTTTCACATGACTCAAAATCAAATGAATCTAAAAGTCCATCTTTATGAAGTTTATAAATGTGTTTCTCATTTATGTGGCCAAGACACAATGCTAAAAGTAGGTTTGACTAAAATTATTTGACTTGAATCTCTTTGTATTTACGTTAAGAATATAAGTATCTGTTGACCTTTTCATGTTTAGAATATAAAGACCATCATACAAATCAACATTTGCATATAAAACGTTTTTACGAGAAATGGAGTATTTATTATTTGCAATAATGAAATTAAAACCATCAAAATCCAAACATGAAACTGAAATGATGTTTCTGCTCAAGGAAGAGACATAATAAAAATTATTTAAAACTAAAACAAGTCCACTTGGTAAAATTAACTTATAGCATCCTACAGCCAACACAACAGCCTTTGCTCTATTTCCAACTCGTAGGATGACTTCTCCTTTATTTAGCTTTCTACTTTTGGTGAGACCTTGCACATTAATAAAAATATGAGATCCACATCCGGTATCCAATACCCATGAATCACTAGTAGACAAGTTAACTTCTATAGCGTAAATACCTGAAGTAGTAGTCGCACTACTCTTTTTTTCTTAGATTTTCAAGATAGAGCTTGCAATTTTTGAACCAATGCCCAGGTGAATGGCAGAAATGACAATTTCCTTCTTTTTCCTTTTCATTCTAGGATTATGAAGTAGAAACATCATGATGCTTAACTTGTTCCATAGGCTTTGTGACAGTCACAACTGCCTTGGCAACTTTAGCTTTACCTTTGCCCTTTTTCTTCAGAGCCTTTTCCTTTGTAAACCATCAACACATTAGCAATGAGTTTCTTAACATTCTGCTCAGCAGTTTTAAGCATCAAATGCAACAAGGAGATTGAATTCTCCATGTTATTCATGTTATAGTTTATCATAAATTATGAATAACTATCAGACAATGAATTTAGGATTAAATCCGTAACCTACTTTTGGCTTATGAAAAGTCCATGTTTGTCAAGATGGTTAATATAACCCTTCATTTTCAGAACATGAGGACTAACCGACGCACCCTCAGCCATTTTGCAAGAATGAAGGTTCTTGAATGTCTCAAACCTTTCTTGCCTTGCTTACTGTTGGAACATTTCCTTCAGCATCGTAGCCATGTCGTAAACTTCCATGTGTTCCATCTCCTTCTAAAGTTCAGGAACCTTGGTTGCCAACATAATGCATGCAACATCAGTTGAGTCGTTGAAATGCTTAATATGTGCATCCTTCACGGCTCTTAAAGCATTAGCTGGTGGTTCCTCAGGAATTGGATTATCCAGGACATACAACTTGCGTTCACGCTTAAGAACAATTCTCAAGTTTTTGAACCACTCAAGAAAGTTCCTCCGGGACATCTTATCATTCTCAAGGATGGTTCGTAGTGACAAAGGATTAGTGTGATTTGAAGAGGCCATATATCTACAATAAAGATTATGCAAAAGTTCATCTTAGTATAGAGGAATAGACTCCCACTAAATTAACAACCCTCCTTAAAAACGCTATGTTAATTTAAGGGACTAAAATCCATGTTTCACCTAATTCTAAGACAGCTAAGGCATGACACTTTGAATTATATTATTTAGGTAGGTACCAATTACCAATTACTCATATGTGACTTTTATTTATTTTTATGAGATTATGACATCTTATGTTTTAGCATATTTTATCTCATCTAGTACCTAAAGCCTAAAACTATTTTGATATCTTTATTAAGTCTAACCATTTCAACAAATAGAGTAACTGTTACTTAACTTTCCTCGCCAAGATAACACAATACACTATGCGAAAGTAGACCCATATTGATGTGATCGAAACCTTGACAAGTGTTTGAGAATTGATGGCACTTGACGTAAAATTTGGAAGAGGGATTTTTTATTTGTTTTAGTGATCATAATTAAACAAGATAAATATCATATATTACAATCCATGAAAAATCACTAAACAAGTTATGAAGTTTTACAAATACTGACTATTATACAAATTTTCTTGCGCTACGAACAGTTAACGGTGGTCCCGCTAGCCATTTTTTTAGACAACAAATTTCTGTTACGAAAATTGAGATTCACCTAAAATTTCTCATTATTTTAGTCAATCCAATTGATCAAAACTACCCCTTATTTTAATTCCAAAAATATTAATTAAAACATTTTTAATTTACTCGGGCCCACTTTTAACTTAATATCTTATTCTAATCTAATTAGAATTTAAGATACTTTGAATCCTTAACTAATTAGAATTTTTTATACATCTCACCAATGTTATTGAATTTGTAATTTTTATCCGATTACAAGTTTATCTCATATATAATAAGAATACACTAAGGATAACCACAATGAGATATATGATCAAAATAAATTTTGAAAATTTAATCATGCATTCAACACCAGAATCATATTACCCTAATCATGATTTCTATCATGTAGACATACATAATTATTGAACAAAAATGAAATATGTATTCATCACTAGAATCATATTAACCAAAATATGACTTCTACCATGAATATATAAAATTCACATCGTTCAATATTAAAAACATATGTTAATCAAAATATTCAAAACACGAATACTATCATTGAATCAAATCATGCGTATGTATCAATATATACATGAATTAACGACATGCTTTAAAATCAATTCTTGATAACAATTTTCACAGAACCTATTTGGACATTATACATATACATAAATCTTGATCATGTTTTCACACATATATAATATATACATCAGAGAAAACATGCAAACGTTTAATAGAATTAGCCTAAGGCTGATACCATTGTTGGGTTTTTAGGGTTCATATGCAGTGAAAAATTCAAAAATATTTTGAAAAACCCCAACATGATCGAAAATAAGTTCCATTAAACTAGATTTAAAAAGTAAACTAGACCTTAATCCGTGATTTTCTTCTGTGATTGTTCGATCTCTAAGACGTTCAAGTGCGCGTTTTCTAACAAAAATCTACACACGAATGGTGACCACAATTTGGAGTGCTAGCCTTAAAAGAGATTGAAAACATTTTTTTTCTCTCTCAAAATTTGCAAAAACGAAAATCTTCTATCGTTTTAAGGTTTCGCCCTTTATATATATGTGTAGATAGGAACCATCCTGTCCAGCATCTGAAGTAGTAAAGAAGGAATATGGATTTGGAGGAGTAGGATTGTTAAACCTCATTTGTTGTTGAATATTCCCATTAGGAGTACCCATATACTTCAAATCTGCTCTATAGTAGCATACAATTGCTGAGTGGCTGAATTTACTACAAATTTGACAGGTGGGTTTGTTGTTACTATTGGATGAATAAAAACCTCATTTGCCATGAGAACGACCACCCCCACGGCCTCTGGTTCCACTACTACCTCTATTACCGGTACAATTATTATTCCAGTATTGATGTGGAGAAATGTTTCCAGTGTAGTTTGACTTCAAACCATTTCCTTTAACCTCTGCAGTGTTCACAGACTGTAAATCCTGTAGCACTATTGAATTCAGACTTTGAGTAACATTATGCTAATCCAGAGTAGTTTCAAACCCTAACAATGACGAATGTAGTTCTTGCCACTGTTAAATCAGCTTGGGCTTGCAAGAATGTTGTAATGGGTAGATAATCTCGATCTGACCCAATTAGAACACTTGAGATCAAATCATCCATGCTTACTATGGATCCCGCAATAGCCAGATTATCAGATATCCCTTTCATCTTAGCCATATATTCACTCTTTTTCATGTTACCTTTATGAGTTGTGTGAAGAGCTTTCTTGAGAGCTTGAATGTGAATTCTGTTACTGGATCCATAATACATCCTAATAGCCACCCATAACTCATTTGCAGTCTTCTTAGGCGTGTTACCAATGATTCGTATAGTAGTATGTGGTACCATAGCATTCGTCAACCATCCAAACAAAAATTTGTCCCCGGCTAAACCATATTTTTTACTATGGATTAGGTAAACCATCAGCCAAGACTTTATCAAGAGGAGAATGTACCAAATAAGAAACCATCGAGGTTGAAACCTTGAATCACAGGTACGACAGTAGACTTCCAAAGAAGGAAGTTAGACAGTTACAAATTGACTTAACAAGTTTCCAAAATGGGTAAATGGAGATCCAGAACTTGAACCTAAATTTCCACTCGAGATTGATGAAGACGAAGGAGATTCCTATTCCACAACTCCATATCCTAATGCCATATCTCCAGATCTACCACTTTTAACCTCAGATCTACACAAAACTTCCTCTGATGAACACCAAGAACTCCATATCTAACACGAATAACTCCAGATCTTGATCTTTCTCGACCAGATCTGTGTTCTTGAAGTGAGACTCTTCAACACACTTTAGATTTACTTTTTGTTAACCACAAATTTGGACTGTAACTCTTCAGATCTATGGATTTATCCATTAGATCTATGATTCCTTGCCTTTGATTTGATGTGTAGATCACTAGATCTGCAATCGTGAGATCTTCATCGTGAGACTGCAAGATCATCACCTCATTCGACAAATCGAGCTTACACAGCCTTGATCGAACCATCAGAACCTTATATCAACCTTTACTAGCGTTTGCCTTCAAAGCTCTGATACCATGTTAGAGCTCCAGAATAGCTCCATCATGAACTTTAACACATGAGCAAGAGAGCTATATGTAACTCAACAGATTCATTGAGTCTAAAGTAGCATCATAGTTGTATTTATATTAAGTGTGTCAATACATGTGGACCGTCCATCATATTACATCTTGACCCTACATTTACATACACATGGGATACACTTATACAACACTGTAACATAACACTACTACTGATAGTCCTCGAGATACACATAGGAAATCTTCCTAATGGTTTACTCTTAACACTCCCTACTATCCTTTTGCAATGAACTTATTGTTGTTGATGTTGTATCAGCAGCACAATTCACCAATTCTTGTTTGATCCGAGCAAGAATGTCATTGTGGTCAAAGGCTTGAGAGACGGTGATCCAAGCAGTGCTTTGAAATTCATTCTTCACAATATAATAAACTTTTCTGGCAAGAGTCGTTTTACCCGATAAATGAAATTATTTTATTATTTTCCTCATTTTCATCTTCTTTAACAATCATATCCACTAACGTTTTTACATGCTCCTCCATGCCGACGAGGTCCCTCTCCTCCATGAAAGCAGAAGACATGCATGATGGATCAAATGTCCCTTCATCAATTAGGACTTCTTGACCACCTTGAAACTGTTGCATAAACATATTCTGCCTCTTTATGATTTCTCCAACTTCTTTCTTTATGTTTTCAACTTGATAATGAAACCAACGTCGTTGGAGTGTAAGTTGCTTGTATAAGAAAGGAATGTAACGAATGCAAACCTTGATGTCCAAACAACTTATCGGCCTTTTGGATCTTATGATTTTCATTTGAAACATAAACTCGTCAAGAACATCTTCAACTTTGAAGAACTCATCTCGCACTTGCCTCACCAACTCTCCCTTGCAACCTCGTCAACGTTGTGCATCCTATCAGCTTTTTGAATAAAGGCTTTCAACCCAGAAAACTCGTTTTGAATCAACACTAATTCGTCCCTAATTCCAAGTTGAAGTTGGGCTTCATCTATAACCATCTCTCCCAACTTGTTCATAAGAAAATTCAACAAGTTCTCCGTTGCCATTTCTTGTGGTCTCTCACTTAATTTCCAACAAAAACGCTCTAAGAGGAAGGTACTTGCGCTAGAAAGGAGAAGTCATGACAAGATTCTTCCATGCATGCTAGCTGGTTTGATTTGAAATCATGTATTAATTCTTGGTTGAATTAAGTTCACTAGCTTCCAAGTCTTTTTGATTGACAATTGAGTGATTTCACTCTTCACTTGTGATTGATTAGAAATACAACGCCATATGAGACTATGGTGGCTTTGTCTGCCTTTAAACTAAAGTCCATCATCAATCAAGCCCAAAGGGCCTAATGGGCCCAATACATGACATGCAAATGACTAGTGCAAGCTAAACTCGATCAAACAATGATGAAGTTAGAGAGTTTTCGTGGGCTTAAGAGTGAAGACCACATAGACTCATCAGATATCCAATGATAACTTATTTGGGTTTTGTTTTGTTTTTGTTTTTTTTTTCATGATTAGTAATAGACTTGTTCAACGGGTGTGCATGGGCGGGTTTGGGTCGGGCTTACGTGGGCTTTTTTTAAAAGCCATGTCCAAGCCTGCCCAAACCCCTTTTTATTGGGCAGGCCCAAGCCCGCCCAAACCCAATATGAGTCGAACTTGGGTGGGCCTAAATGGGCTTGCTAGTGCTACTTTCAAAAAAGTGTTTTTTATTTTTTATTTTTTTTTATGAAAAAAGTATTGTTTTTTTGTTAATGTAAATAAATATCATTAGAGATTAGATATTTTTTTTTTTTTTTTTTTCAATTTAGCTAGATTCTTAGAGATTAGATATTATATGAAAGATTTAACTGAGATATTATAGGATTTACAATAGGTTTAGTCTTTTAATATTCATATTTAACTTGTTTTATATAAATATTAACAAAAGTTACACAAGCAAATTTGTGGCCTAGTGGTGTAGGAGCTTCCTATGAAGTCCAAGACTGTGGTTTGATCCTCACAGCCACCATTTAGTTTTTTTAAGCTGTATATAAAGATTTAAGAGTTTATGTGATATGCGGGTCGGACTTAGGTTCAAAAAATCAAACCCGCCTTGCCCATTATAATTGTGGGTTTTTATGGGCTTGGGCTGGGCCAGGCTTTACTATATTTTTAAGAACTCAAGCCCGGTTCAAGTCGGGTGGGCCTGGGCGGCGCCGTGCGCTGCACAAGTCTAATTGGTAACCTTCATTTGCATGGTTCTCTTTTAAGCTCTGTTTTTTTTGCTTGTTTTATTAATTTACCTAATTAATTGGGTTGTATCAAATAAAAGTGCAATCGCTTCACACTTCTTATTTTTAATTTGTTGGCTTTTATTATGGAAAATGCTAGAGTGACACGCACATATCGATTGGGCACCCACGGTTAGGTATGTACGCATGTCTCTTCAATTTTTATCGAGATCATGGGTGTTGCACATAGCCAAGACCTTTGCTATAGCTAGGTCTTGACCCTAAGTCGTTGTACCCCACGAGCAACAATAATGAACAAAAAAACTTTGAAACTCCAAAAACATCTATGAAAATGAAAAATTATCTAGTACAACTCTTCATCTCCAGGCCTTCTTGAATCCATTGACGTTTTAGGTCAAAAAGTGAAATTCGAGCTCCAAATCAAAGACCTAAACACCAATTCTAACAACACAAAAAATAAGTCAAACAACCGCAAAAAACCTCAAAAACCCCAAAAAATTGAACGTAAAAGAGGTGAGGATCTACTTACAACATCAAATCGATATGGTTTTGCTGAATTTTCGATGGAGGTTGGCTGGAGGTGAGGTTCGGATTTGAGGTGGAAGGAGCTATGTGGTTACTTGTGCATTTCGTTCGTGGGGTATGGTGAGCAAAAGCCTATTTTTTACTTTTATATGGAGGGCACCAAGGTCAATTGCTCTTCAGCATATCACTAAAATTAAAATGCCTATAAAATGCATGTGTTTATTAGGGTGCATTCAACAAAAATTGGAGTCAATTTAGCCACTCCGATCCGTCCAAAAAATATTCACCTTATTTATGTGATTAAAAAATAATTGGGTAATATTCTTATGCTACATTATTTGTTGAGATTCTTTGAATTATGCATTGAGACGTATGTATACATTTAATTCAATGTGTATTTTTTTTGTTGAAGCACTTCAAATGTATAACGAACCGATAACTCTAGCTAATTTCTTTTTTGTCTAGTGACTCTAGCTAATTAGTAAAATACTCCTATGTAGCAAAAGTATTGGTGCATGTCACACTTAGCATTGCCGTTAAAATTATTTGATGGAAATAAATAAATAAATTTTGTTTTCTTCTTCAATGTTGTACATAGCTTTTATATATATATATATGTGTGTGTGTGTGTGTAGTTGGGAATCCATAAATTAAATAGCTATATATATGTGTGTGTGTATAGTTGGGAATCCATAAATTAAATAGCCCTAGCTAATTGATTGAGAATTACTACTATATTTCTTAATTACTTATGTGTGTGTATATATATATATATATATATATATATATATATATATCTTTTATTTAATTGCTTGTCCTTTATTCTTTTATGTAGTATTCTTTATGAAAAGCACATGCCTACCTGTTTCATATTCTATGACAAAACATTTCTAATTTAAATTAAAAATGCATTAAGTTCTCCATTCTATTAATTTATTTAATTAAAGAAGTTCACCGTCACGTTATATCTGATTCCCTGTCTCCCCAAAGTGAGATTTCTTTTTGTAATTTAATTTGACTTTGAAACTTGTTATTATATATAATCGATAAAGTAATTGCTTTAATTAGGGAAAGTAAGCTAGAAATTAATACAAATAATACTGTCAGATCCAAGAAGACCAGTTTTTTAATAAAGGAATTTCTTTTAAGCAAAGCACAAAACAAATACTTTTCCATTACACTATTTTCAATACTGAAAACCTACTTCATGTTTGTTGGCCAAGTTCTGCTAGGGATGCAAGTGGGTGAGGAATCTCCACGGGGGACGGGGATGGGGATGCAAAATTTAAATGGGGATGAAGGTGGGGATGAGGATAAAATCTCATATCCACACGAGTATGGGTACGGGGATGGTGAAAAAAATATATTTGCGGGGATTCCCGCGGGGAATCTCCATTGGTAATATCTGCGGGGATCCCCGTGGGGATTACCCATGAAGATTACCTATGGGGATCCCCGCGAAGATCCATGCATGTATTTATCAAATACATCTATATATATTGTATATATCGATTATATATATATATTGCAAGGCTTTCACACAAAACACTAGTGATAAACAAACTCTAATGTGATTTATAATTTTAACTTGTTTGGTTAATTATATGTTTTTTTTAAATGATTATATTTTTTGTTTTGAATTGTTTGCAACTATATTTATATGTTATACTTTATTTGGTTGAAATCTTCAAAAATTGTCATAATATAAATGTGTACCATACTTTTTATAAATTTTTGAAAAAAATTAAGTGGGAAAAATATTTCCCCGCGGTGATTCTTTGCAAACTCCCCGCAAAAATCCCCGCGGGGATATTTAATGGGGAATGAAATGGGGAATGTTTTTTCCCCTGGGGATTCCCCATCGCCGCGGGGATTAGGCGAGGATGGGGATGTAGATGAAAATTCATCCCCGCATGAGGATGGGTATGGGGATGGGGGATGAATTCTTAAGCCCGAAGCGGGGATAGGGATGGAGATGGGGTCCCCATCCCCTCCCCTCCCCTCCCCATTTGCATCTCTAAGTTCTGCTGACCACAAGCACCAATGTGTCTAAAAAACATTTGCATTAACATTATAAATACATGAGCTAATAAAAGAAACTTGATATAATATAATGTGTATTTGTGTTATGTTGTTCTCTGTTACATTGTGTAACAGGTTCTGTATTAGTAAAGTGTGTGAGGGGTAAAATAGGATAATACAGATCAAATGTTTGTTGTGTGGTCTGTTAGTTCAGTGTGAGATTTGTTGCACGCACACAAGTATATAAGTGAATCAGGTGTGCAATGTATGTTATGTTTTTCTGGTTTGAGCAATAAAGTTGAGGTTTGAAGGTTTATCATGATATCAGAGCCTATGGTTAGCTTAATAGCTTATTGTCCAAGAGCCTTATAGATATCCAACAAAAATAGAGGGTTTAACATGAGGTTAAGATCGAGATGGGCTAGTAAAAAAAGATAAAGCAAGACTCACCCTCCAATTGTGATGAACTAGTAAACTACGTTCAAGTCCTAGTTGGACTAGAGGGGAAGTGTTTGAGATGTTGGGATTGTTGGGGCTTGTGCCCTAGGTCAATCCATTAACTGTCTTTATGAATACTTTTAGTTAATAAAATAGAGGATTTCATTTGTTGTTTATTATAATTAATTTGCATGTTTACATTATAATAAGATCCATGAGTATTTACAGAAATATCCTAAATGTCCCTAGTCGATCATTATACTGGGAACTATGATGAATTAAGACTAGTGTGAGTCTTGATTGATGATCATATGATGATTATACGTATATGGATACGAATCAAGATCACGAGTACTTGTTAGGGAACAAAGTACTGGACCGACCCGCTATGAGAACATCACATGGATTAAGTCATAGTTGTTAGTCATAGTTGTTTCTCATGATAGGTATATTTTTCAGTCCTCTGACTTGAGATTACCAAAGACTTCAACATTAGGAACACAATGATTTGACACAATCAAACGTTTTCTTTAACCGGACGATTATAAAGGTTGTGATTGGTTACTGTGTGAGCAATGTGATGAAGTTGTGTAATCAAGATAGAATTTGTCCCTCTCATATAAAGAGAGATATCCAGTGGATCCCTCGATGTGTTAGACTGTTAAAAGGCCTAGTCTAAGTGCATTAATATTGATCAATGTCACTTGGTTGTTTTCAGTCTACCTAGAGATCGAGACTAGTACGATTGAACATGTTGGATGACAATTCCATGCCTTATGTTTGATCAAAAGGATATCGTGTGACAAAAGGATGTTATATACATTATTGATTAGGTTGTATCGATTTGATATTCGTACAACTTGGGTAGTCATAATGTCTTGCTAGAGGCCGCTTATGACTTGTATACCAAAATGAGTTTTGGTACACTGCCAACGTTGTATGAGCCTATTGGGTCGCACACTAAGAATGGTTTTGCGAGATTTTAAGATGGTTCAGAAAAACGAATTTTATATGATAAAATTCGTGACAGAAACGTCCTTGTGGTGTATTACACTTATACTTCTTTAAGTAGGGGTATATGTGTAATTTACTTAACCGTCTATATACAAGGGTTGTATAAATAGACGCTTTAAGTTAAAACACATATAGGAAAGATTAAGGGCCGAAACTCTATTTTCGTATAAGAAACGAATTAGGGTTTTCTGGTACGCTCTGGATCGTTTTGGAGAGAAACAAAAGGTTTGGTATTCTCCCGAAGCTAGCACTTCGAATCTCGGCCACCGTTCGTGTGTGGACTGCTGGTAGAGGGCGTTCGTCATTGGCAGCGCCTTAGAGATCGATCAACCTTCAGAAAGGTATATTGCGACCGAGGTATGATTAAGTTTTCATGTTTTAAACGTTTTTAATTGAATTAGATTCGGATCCTGTTGGGGTTTTGTCAAAATTGTTTTGTAATTTTCGCTGCGTATGAACCCCAAAACCCAACAGGGATAGTCCCACACCGACTAGTTAGTTTACAGTATTAAGGCTTATATGTGTGGAGTGGACACTTCATCTTGCCTTGGCATTTTGGAGTGAACCCCATTTAATTCTACACTTAAGCTTATACATGAATTAGTCATCACATTTTTCTCACCTTATATTGTGCCTTATATTATAAAAATTGATCATGGTTTGAGCAATAAAGTGGAGCTTTGAAGGTTGATCAAAACTCTTATTATGTCTATTTGTAATCATAAACTAAGGTTATGTTTGGTAACTCTACTTCTGAAATGATAAAAACTTATTTATTTGTTAAGTTTTTTTATTTCAGAACTTAATATATAAGAGCTTATTTGTTGTAGTGTGTTTGTTAATGAAAATACAAATTCTTTTATTTAAGAATAATGCGTTTGATAAACATATTTAATAACCTCTTAATTTTATCTTACTGTGGGAGCAATCTCCGTCATTTTTTTTTGTTGTAATATAAAGACTTGAGTAATGCCTCCCTATAACGGTCTTCGTCTTCATCTTCTTCCCTTTGATTTCTCTCACTTCGGTTCTTGATTCAAGGAGGATTGCACAATGGGAACAAGAAGGCAATGGAGTTCATCTAGGGTAGAACGCTCTGCAGGAAATCATACAGTCACATATTACACTAAACCCACTTATGCCCATCTCCACCCCTATTACAGGGTATCCTAATTCAATCAATTGAGAACTAAAATTCTATTAATTTATTGATCAATTTAGGGTTTTTGTTAGTGTCATTATCGTGATTTGTTGTCATTAGTTGTTTTGGGTAAATGATTCATCAAAGTTGTGTTTCACATGCTTATGAAACTAACTGTGAATTAGTTTGTTATTGATCACTGAATCGGTTTTGGTACTTATCCCTGAATCAGTTCAAATCAGTTTGTTATAGATAAGGATAAGTAAGTTGCAACAAGGGACAATATGCAGTTGCAACATGATCTCTTAATGAGACAATTAAAGATTTGATCTTATCTCTACCGAGTGGAGACTACCTAAAGATTATGAAGAGGTTGGAGTTGAGATTCAGATAAATCATCACCACATTTTTATCATGCAAGGGCGTGGTTATTTAGAGATTAGATTAGGCAGATCTTACGGTTCATACTTAATATTATGTAATATACATTGGTCTACATATTTGTCAAAGTATTTGATTCTTTGTACGCCAGTTATTCATTTTACTTTGTATAGTAAACCTGTTATGTTCACTCCTTTTATCGAGTTATAAAACCCAAAAGGGACTTAGGTGTTCTAGTGAGGGGGAGCCTCATAGTACAAGTGGGAGACTTGTATTCCATCGAGGGGAGCTCGACGCACCGAGTGAAAGCTTGGGTATTCCAGCGAAAGGGAGCCTCATCGTGCAAGTAACGAGAGACTTGTGTAAAGTCCATTGTAAAGGTAAAGAGTAGTGTTGCAAGCCTAGTGAAGGACCACTAATTCGGGTGTTGCGTAAATATGTAACTCTTTTATCTTAGCGGATTTTACATTTGAGCGTGGCCCAGTAGATGTAGGTCGTGGACCGAACTGCGATATCATATCTGGTGTCTTCGTTTGATTTATCTTTCTGCATACTTTATATTTAAGTACTTACATTGATTATTGTTTCCCTGTTACAACCACCTTTGTATTCGGTTGTAACCGCCTTTAGTTATTTCAATTTCCATTGTGTCGATTGTATGAAAGTTTACTTTTTGCTAATAAGGGTAGTTTAATATGATGTAGGTATTGTAGAAAATCATTATTGTTTTTATGGATGTAACTATAAAGGAGAGTTTTGAATTGGCTTGCTTTGGAAGTTGATAATTCAAACACTTGTGCCTACCGACCACCATGGCGGCCATTCTAACCCCATTTCCTAGCCCTTCAAACCACTACTACCTACTGACCTGCAAATCCCCTAAATTCCCACCACCCTTCACAAAATCCTGCCAATTCATGGTCAATCCCTTATCCACATCTTCAACCACCACCACTTCATTTTCCACAACCCTTCAACACTATCTACAAATCCCTACATTCCCACTTATATCCCCCAATTTACCCAAATCATTATCTCTAGCTAGCTCCATTGATACCACTATCTAATACCACCAGAGAGGAAGCAGTGCTATATTGGTGATAATGAGAGCAAGAGACACAAAGCCAAACCACTGTGTATGTTGATGAGAGATCTTGAGACGCCATCTTCTCTTCACCTATTTTCTGTGCGATAGGAGTGAGCAAATGGGTAGGTAGTTTTAGGATTATGAGATTAATCGCTGACTCTCACCTCTACCCGCTTAAGTAGCTCTCCACTTATTTTCTTTTATTTTTGGAAGAAAAATAGAATTTTCATTAATCATTAATGGCTCGCTACAGGACTAGACATAGAATAAAAAAAGTACATTGATTCGCTAATCTTATTTGTTCAAAAGAAATGTCATTACTTTGGCTTTGAGTATGATTGTGAATTTGAAACAGTTTGACAATCAAGGACTGCTCTTTATAACGTTGAAACACATTATAATACACTAACACCCGCTAGAACCATATAATGAATAACAAAACTTTCCAACAAGGAGAAGAAAACCTAAAACTTCTCGACAAGGCAGAAAACAAAATCAAGATTTTCAACAAAGGGAAGACAAACTACCTAAAAATAAAATTAAAAATAAGGACCAACCCAACAGCTGCACAGATCCAAAAACAAGAGTTGAGGAAGATGTACCGCAACAAGTAGATCTGATTTTCACGGATCTATAAAGATCTGCACTTTATTGAACACATAAAACACGGAGAGATGAAGATTAGAACCATTGCCAATCAAAAAAGAAGATCGGCGGTGGTTCAAGATCTTGAATCAAGAAGGATAACTCAAAAAAGGATATTAGAGTTAGGGCAACCGCCAATCAAAGGAATGATTATTGTGTCACTAGCTCAAGTACCACTTTAGTTTAAGTGGCTCTCCATTTATTTTCAATAAGTTAAAAATCTTATTTTATATATAAGAGGTATTTTCACTTATTTCCTCTTTTCCAAAAAAAGTCTTATTAACAATAAGTGAAACAAAAAAACCTACCAAACACACTTGTTTTCTTTAAACACTTATTAAATAAAGCTTATCAAATAAGAGGTAAAACGAGTGTTACCAAACACAACTTAACTTTTAACCTGTTGGTTCTAATAATTCAATGGATTTCATAGTTTATGAATTAAGCTTTCATACTTCTTAATTAATTACAAAACCATTTATGAGAGGTAATCTCGTTGAGTGGATGGGACTTCCTTTAAAGCAGAGGTCTTGACTTCGAGTCTAAATTATGTAGAAGCTTGTATATGGAGATCTTATTGAAAAAAATTAGAGCCAAGCTATACGCACCCCACTCATCCATAAGGGCAACCCGATTTTGAGTGCACCCCAAAAGTTAAATTTCGATTTATGAGGGCATCCCGACTTTTTTACCAAAATATCATTCGTCCCAACCGAAATACCCAACTTTAAAACATTGGCCCATACGTATATTTTAGGTTCGGTGACACATAGCCGAGACTTATCTTTTAGGTTCGATTTTATCCAATCGAAACTCTTTGGTGAAACTAGGTTGACAACTGTTGACCTAATAAATGGTGGGTCGGATCGACTCTCCAGTTAAAATTTCTACGAGCTCCGATCGACTCTCCAACTAGTAGAGGTTCGATGGGCTTTGACAAATTTTACAACTAGAGATTCAGATATGCGAGGCCGAGCCACTCGACAGTGACCTACTCATGATGTGCGTGCTGCAAGTATAGCAACTCGCTTGTAATAATAGCGTTATCAACTTACGTTGACTACGGATATCATCCCAGGGAAAGGTTTTTGCACTAGTTGAATACCTATTTAACTTTGAACCATTGCTAAGTAAATTTTTTTTAAATGGTTTTATACTGAACTATTTTATCTAACAAAACAATATAAACTTTATTTTAACTCTTATATTAAGAATATTTTAGTTCACAACTTCACCTAGGTAATGAAATACTATGCTTTTCAACCACTTTTACATCTCAATATGTTGTGTGCAATACCTACTAAGAATAGACGAATTTTCTTCAAATCCACTTTAACCCACTGGTGTGACGGAAAAGATTCTAATGTTCAAACTAGAACTCCACCTATCGGTGTGAATAATGTAAGCTCTACATTGCATTAATGTCTCAAATCTTTGGATTCATAACCAACTAATTTTACTATTCGTGCCTCCCTAATCAACAACTATCGCTCGATGTCGGGTATTTTACGGTTGTACTGTTCATGTCAAGCTTAAAAGCTTCAATGGTCATGATAACTTTTGAAACCTAATATCAATAAATACTTAATCAAATTGTCTAAGCATTACTTTCAAAATCAATACAAATTCTAACCATTGCATTTTTTATATTCACTTTCTAATCATATTCATAGCATATCATTCATACCATAGGATCTATTGATCCCTAAGATTAATAGACTATTCACACTTCATTGAAACGCACATCATAATTCATACTTGAAATCATTGAAAATCATAGATGAATATAAATATATTACCTTCAATTAAACCAATGAATCCAAACTTGAATTGCAAAAATGGAGTCTTTAATGTTTTCTCCACACAAACTTTCTTAATACTCAAAATAAAAGTAAACCTATGCTAAATTACTTTAATGGTGGCTAATGGTTGATATGTGGTGAGTTTATCACGTTCTAATACCTATTTGTACTTTCTAATGATAATTAGAAACCCTACTTTACAATTTAACTCGAAATAAGACTTCAACTTTCTAATTTATGCGAATCTGGTGTTGTCACTTATGCTTCGGTGCCATCCCTTAGGCTCCACAGCGCCGCCACTGCGCCAAGTCTCCAGTCATGATTTTTTCATTTTCTTTGCTCTCCTATCCCGTGCTTTTCCTTCCAACGCTGTGTTTTAGTACTCCACAACGCCACCATGCGTAGCTGATAAATGATTATTTATACTTATATATATGGTTAATTTAATAGTATATTTAGTATAAATATCTCTAAATGAGCTCTAATTTTTGTTTTTATTTCATTTTTAGGGAATTAAGGTGTAAAAGAAGGAAATGAGCAAAAAAGAGAAGAAATGAAGCAAAAACCTATGAAAACATGGTTAGCATTGTGGCTACACATGGTGACACTGTGGGAAGGAAAGGTACACCGTGGAAGAGATGAAAAAATGAAAAAATCAACATTAGCGATCCGGCGCAGTGGCGACACTGTGGCACACAAGGGACGATGCTGAGACATGCAGTGACAGCGCCGAGGTACCAGGAGGTCAAAAGAAATAACTACAGTGGAGGCGCAGTGGCGGTGCCGTGGCTTAACACACATGGCGCCGGGGCATTAGTGACAGCGCCACACTCACAGAAAATAGAAAGTTGGAGTTTTATTTCGAGTTAAATTGTAAAGTAGGGTATCTTATTACTATTAGGAAGTATAAATTGGTATTAGGACATGGTAAACTCACAACGTACCAACTATTAGTCACTTTTTGAGTAATTGAGCATATGTTTACTTTTAGTTTGAGTATTAAGGAGTATTGCGTAAAGAAAACATTGAAGAATTCACATTTGCGATTGGTTTCATTAGATTAATTGAATGTAATATTTATATTCATCTCTAATTTGCAATGATTTCCATTATGAATTATGATATGTGTGATTCAATGAAGTGTGAGTAGTCTATTTATCTTAGGGATCAATGGATCCTTAATATTAATGTTATGCTTTGAATATGATTAAAAAGTGATTATAAAAGTGCAATGGTTAGAATTGGTATTGATCCTGAGTGTAATGCTTCAAACATCTTGATCACGTGTTTAATGAACTTAGGTTTTAGGAGTTATCATGGCAATTGAAGCTTTCAATCTGGACATGAACGGTAAAATACACAACATCAAGCGATAGTTGTTGATTAGGGAGACACATATAGTAAACTTAGTTGGTTACGAATCCAAAGATTTGGGACTTAAAACAATGTGGAGCTTACGTTATTCACACCGATAGGTGGAGTTCTAGTTTGCACATTAGAATCTTTTCCGTCACGACAATGGTTGAAAGTGGATTTGAATGAAATCTATCTATTCTAATTAGGCATTGCACATAATATATTAAGATGTAAAAGCGGTTGAAAAGCATAGTATTAAATTACCTAGGTGAAGTTATGAACTAAGATATCCTTAATATAAAGGTTAAAGTAAAGTTTGATTTGATTTGTTAGATTTGTATAGTATAAAACCAATTAAAAAGGGATTTCCTTAGCAATAGTTCAAAGTCATATATGTAATTAACTAGTGCAAAAACCTTTCCCTGAGGACGATATATGTGATCAACATAAGTTGACTGCACTATTACTAAAAGCTAGTCGTTAGACTTGCGGCACACATCAGTAGACATGACATCAAACCTAATTTAGTGTGTTTTATCTCAACTTCTTCTCATTTTTACTCATTTCCTTCCTTTACACCTTAATTACCTAAAAAATGCAATAATGCCATTAATTAGAGCTCACTTATAGATATTTATACTAAATATACTACTAAACTAACCTTATATATAAGTCTAAAAATCACTTATCAAAAACTCTTAAACTTGAGATTTTGTGCGCCCCGAGCAAAAGTGTATTTTACTAAGTCTCCTAATAATTAGTTCTCGTTCGTTTTACATTGTTCATGGAGTATCCTTTAATTCACTAAGTCCCAAATTAATAATACACTCAAGAGTTTTTCTTTGCAAAAACCTATATTGTAAGACATGTAGCTTTAACAACACATATAACTTCACTTTCAAAATACCAAAGTAGATCACAATAAAAACCATCACTACTCACAAGTTTGTTTTACCTCGACACTCAAGTAGCAAGTATGCAATCTCATGATTTTTCATTAAGCTCAGGAATTCACAAACAAGTTTAGATCATGCTCATCTTTGGTAGACTTTAATACTTCAAGAGTCTGTAGGACTTCACGTAGTTTGAAAAGAAACTTAGCTCTATTAGCTACTCATACTCGAGTTAAATCTTTTATTTGAAGAGTTTTATTTTACTTCCATTTTCTTTTCTTTTTTCTCTCATTTTTTTTTTCTTGTTCTCATTTTTATTTTATGGTCCCTGCTCTTATTCCTATGGACTCCATTTTTCCTTACTTTTTCCAACCAAGTTTTCTGCTCTATTTCTTGTAGAACTTATGGGATTCTCTCATTTTTTTATCTTTTATTTCTAAAACTCTTATTAGCACTTATCACTTTCACTTAATCAAGTAAGTTAACTCTAACTTTTCATACATAATGCCTATTTTTTTCCCTCTTTGCACTTAGTCTTTATTTGCTTTTTATTATCAAGTAAGACTCACACTTATTATAGAATTCTTAGAGATCTAACTTTTTTCATAAGAAGTGTTCTAGTAATTTCTTGCTTTTGTTTCAAGTTCATGGGCATCACTAACTCTTTGTTTCTAATCATGAAATCATACCGTTGTACGCTACATTCCATTATTTTCTCATCTAAATTTAAAAAAACTCTTTTGAATTTCATATCAACAAAATACTTGTAATCTACTCATCTTCAATTAAAGCATGAACATGCAAATAAACTACTTATTCATTACATATTGCTATATATATAACTTAATCTATACTACTTAAACATTCAAATAGTAAGTAAAATGAAAAATTTATAAACTACCATGTTTTTCTCTTTAACTGCTTCAAAATAAAATTTAAACGATCATACCTGCAGTGTTTATCCTTATTTCTCACCCTATCTCACCACTTTTCATAGTGTAGTGTAATGTCGATGCACATAAACTTAAACTAAACCTTGTCCTCAAGGTTTAAAAATAATCCTGAAACATGAAATTACTAAAACACACAAACATATGTAATAACATAAGTTATATAATAAACTAAACTAAACATAGAACTAAACTAAACATAGAATTGAAACAATTATATAGTTAACAAAATATCCGAAATTTAAAAATAAATGGTATCAATATATTTCTCATCTTCCCAAGTCTAAAATACTCCTAATCCTAATACACTAACATTAGGATTGCACGTCATCATCATCATCTGCATCATCAGCTCCAGCGTAGGATGGTGTCAAAGGACGTTCCACCCTCTTGCTCTGCACAAAATCTTAATCAAACATATAATCTGGTGCTGCTGGAAAGCCAAATGATCTATCAGTAGGTCTCATCTATATGCTCCTCTCATACCTAGCTATCTTCCTCTGATGATCTACAAATAACATGAGATTATGTTGCACGTTCCATCGGTATTGCTCTCTCCTCTCCATATACTGCTTATCGTAACACGGCTGCCTGATACTACGCCCTGTCCTTTTAGTAGTGTCTCATCATCTTGGCTATCGACAACCTCTGCTGTCGTGGAATCAAGTCCTTTGGTGGTGGTACTGGTGCCTATGGTGGAGGAGAAGGCGAAAAGACCTTAGGACCATTCAAAAACTGCTATCTAATTTATAGGTCTACAAATTCGTAGCCCTCAGAAAATTCATACCGCTATTGCTCATCCTCTTCTTTATATTCTTCATCTTACAATTCCTGGGAACAAAACAATATAAACTTTACTTTAACTCTTATATTAAGAATATCGTAATTCACAACTTCACATAGGTAATATAGTACTATGTTTTACAACCACTTTTACATCTTAATATGTTTTGTGCAATGCCTAATTAAAATGAAAAATCTCCTTCATATCCACTTTAACTCATTGTCATGACGAAAAAGATTCTAATGTGGAAACTAGAACTCCACCTATCGGTGTAAATAACGTAAGCTCAACATTGCCTTAATGTCTCAAATCTTTGGATTCATAACCAACTAAGTTTACTATTTGTGCCTCCCTAATCAATAATTATCACTCGATGTTGTGTATTTTACGGTTGTACCCTCCATGTCCGACTTAAAAGCTTTAATGGCCATGATAACTTCTAAAACTTAATATCAATAAACACGTGATCAAGATGTCTAAGCATTACATTCTGAATCAATACATATTCTAACCATTGTGTAACGACCCAAATTAATTAAACTAGGATTAGCGTTAATCTCAGGGATTAATGGTTGTAATTCGGGCGTTATGTGGATAACTCGGTTGACTTGAACACGAGAACCAAGGGAATATATTATTTATGGGTGATAGTTGTGAATATGTGGTGTTTAAAATCATTATTATTGTATTGCACCGCATGTATGTACATTGCTATCAAGCGAGTTGGTGTGACGGGTATTCACCTAGAAAGGCGTGTCAACAAGAGTATCGGGTAGGCGAACTAGGGGTACACTAGGAAACTACACTAATTCACACTAAGATGACTAGTTGATCAATTAAAATGGGTGATGTAACCATAAGATAAGTTGATTAAATTAAAACAATAGGTTATGTTGTACCTCGAAATGCGTGCCGAGACACGGGGCATTGAGTGTTGGGAAGTTGAGGGTTAGTGGGATCACAAAATTTATCAATTTGGTGAATAAAAGCACTAACCATATGTATTATAATGGGCCTAAGCTAATGTAATTAGATCAAATAAATAAAGGCCCATAGTTTGGTTAATAAATTAGAAACCATAGGATTTTCTTAGAGATACGTGTTGGCACATCTAGGAACCATGTGAGTAGCAAATTAGTGTCATTTGGATTGACTTAGTGGAGAGTAAGTGGGATACATGTCTAGTAGTAGGCCATTGGATAATTCTTATGATACGTAAACACATTAAGATTAATGGCCACCAATCAATTTCACCTTAACATATAAGGATGAGTTGATCAAACATATGCAAATGGAACTATTTTCATCTCAACTTGTTGGAGAAGAAGGAGATTGATGGAGAGAGAAGAAAACCAGTAGATGTTGGTAAGGAAAGATCAAGCTAGGTGGTGCATCAAATAGGTAACCTTACTACACTAGCAATTTATTTAAAATTTGGTGCTTTGATGTAAAATTTGATATGTGAGGAGTAGGTCACTGATGTTGATGAAATTGTGATGAATTACAAGTATTTTTAGCATTTAAATGATAATTTACAACTGATTTTGAAGAATTTGGGTTTTTGGTGAAAATTGGAAAAACTAGTGAAATGCATGGATTTGATTATTTTAAGCAAATGATGTTGTTCTGATTGATTTGAATGATGTTTCAGAGTTTATATTGAATGGAGAATGGTTTTGTTAGGCTTGGTTAGCTAATTGGGGAGTTGGTGACAGAATTCTCGAGTTGAGAATTCTGTCACACATGGCAATTAGCGCGCTAACTAGGCTGGTTAGCGCGCTAACCAGTCTGGGCTGTCAACTATTTTTTGAAATGAAGAATAGTAGCACGCTAGACTGATTTCCTAGCACGCTAATCATACCTAGCGCGCAAGGCAATCTCATTAGCACGCTAATGAATGATGAAAACTGAATTTAAAGGGATGTTTTGGGGATTTTTTTACTTAATACATACCCGAACACCTATAAGCATACTAAATATGTAAAATTGGACTTCATAGGACTTAGGGGACAGTATCTCGGGTATCAGGGAGCTAGTCGGGTCAGATTCGAGAGTCCGGAGAAGTCGGAGCGCGGATTGAGGTGCGTAAACCCATTGGAATGCCTCACAAGATTCATTGTTTGTTTTATCGATATTGAATTTCATGTGTGACTGCTAGTGGGCACACATGGGTTTTCTACTCCTATTTTGGTTTGCGTATATATTGGTTGTGGCTAAATCTCTCACACGAGTTACTTGTGTTTAGTGCTCATGTCGATGGGGCAGTAGAATATAACTATGACTGTCGGGAGGAATTTAAGATGTTCTTTTGATTTGAAATAGTGTCTAGAGGGGTTCATCCATTAACTGAAGTTGGGGTTTAGACACTGTAAGCTTATAAGTATATATGTGTTCCTATCATGTTTTATCGATTACTAGCTGGTTTAGGTCAGGGTTTTCTCGTGATTATACGGTTGTTTACTTATTAATGCTTTATTATCCGAACATGTTTAGTTGTTATATTTCGTTTGTCGCATGCTGCCTACATTTATGGAAATATGACTTACTATTGCTAGGCGTTATATTCGCATGTCTCGTAGTTTACCAGTTTTATTTCATGAATATTGTATGGACTTTTATTGCGATTTTACTCACTAGACTCGTCACTGTATTTGTTGGGTGACTGAGTGCAGATCTTTCGACGAGCGAGGGCAAGGAGGTAATAGGCAACTACCTCTAAGATAATGATTTCAGCTCATGTGTGATTACAGTATGTATGTATTTACTTTTTGTTGGGTTTTTAGGACTATAAAATACTGAATATATGTATATGGATCTTTTGTTGTACTTATCTCGCCTCGATATTTATACATGGTATATTTTTGCCGAGTTTTCCACTACTTAGGATTAATAAATGCTGCATAACTTACTCAATTAAAGACTTCCACTGTAAAATTGTAATATAACGTGATAAATTGACTAACTGGCTAATTAAATCATTAATACTTATATAGAGATTAATTAGCTAAACTAGTGTTAGTTGGAAAAGAGTGAGCAACCAGTTAGGTCGTGGGGCGTTATAGGTAAGCGGCCATGACGTGGCAGGGCTTGATGACATGGGATGCGACATGGCAGGTCCCACGGCGGCCTCGGAGTTTGGGGAACACATTGCACTTTTTATATTCACTTTCTACTCATGTTCATAGCACACTATCCATACCATAGGATCCATTGATCCCTAAGATTAATAGACTACTCACACTTCATTGAAACACACACATCACAATTCATAATGGAAATCATAGATGAATATAAATATATTACCTTCAATTAAACCAATGAATTCAAACTTGAATTGAAAAAGTGGAGTCTTCAATGTTTTCTCCACACAAGTCTTCTTATTACTCAAAATCAAACTTTGCTAAATTACTCTAATGGTGGCTAATGGTTGATATGTTGTGATTTTGCCACTCATAATACCTATTTATACTTCCTAATAACAATTAGAAAGGCTAATTTTCAATTTAACTTGAAATAAAACTCTAACTTTCTATTTTTTTCCCGTCTAGCTCTGCCACTTATGCCTCGGCGCCGTGTGTGTAGAGTCATGGCACCGCCACTGTCACGCCTCTGTGTGCACTTCTTTTTACCTCTTGTGACCTCGACGCTTTCACTATGAGCTCCAGCGCCGTCCCTTAGTACTCCACAACGCCGCCAAAGCGCCAAGCCTCCAATCTTATTTTCTTCACTTGTTTTGCTCCCCCACACCGTGCCTTTCTTTCCCACGTTGTGCCTTAGCACTCTACATCACCACCAGGTGTAAACACAGCGTTGAACATACTTTCGTGGGCTTTTGCTCCATTTCTTCCCGTTTATGCTCATTTTTTCCTTTACACCTTAATTACCTAAAAATGCAATAACACCATTAATTAGAGCTCATTTAGGGATATTTATACTAAATATACTACTAAACTAACCTCATATAAAAGTATAAATAATCACTTATCAGTAAGCAATAAGTAAATCAAACCACGACACAATGAAGCTTTTTCACGCAGTTCGATCCACGACTTACATATGTGGGTCACGCCCAAACATAAAACCCACTAAGTAAAGAATAATGGAACTTCACATGACTCCCTCGCAAGCTCCTCATAACATCTCTTTTACTCCTCCCATAGACTCTACACAAGTCCCCTAATATTTGCACGGTGAGGCCCCCCTCACCGGAATACCTAAGCTTTAGTATTTCAAGTTCCCCTCGACTGGACTACCTAATATCCCTTTAGTGCTTACAAGTCAAAGATAAGAAGTAAACTAAAAACGCCCATAATACAAAGTAGATGAGATACAACAGACTCTATCGACTTTGAAAAATAAATAAACATATACAAGACTCACAATCTTAACCATAACAACTAAGATACGATGCGCCTTTATATATCTTCAAAACAACTACGCCTCAGCACATTGATCAAGTGGTAAAATGTTTTAGAACTTCTACTCCACCTAACCACATATGTTCTGTAGGAGTGGATGAGATCAAATCTGCAACAAATCGATTTATGATATCTGGTTGCAACTGTGTATCGAATCCTTGTTGTAACTACATATCTTATCCATAACAGATTGATTCGGAGATCAGTAACAAATTGATTCAAAGTTGGTTTCATAAGCACGTGAAATACAACTTTGCTGAGTCATTTACCAAATTCCAATAAGACAACTAATGATAACAAATTATGATAATGACACTAACATAATATTTTCGTACAATGAACAGAAATTGAAGGGCATTGAATTTTTTTCATATCATGAATTGAGAATGGTGGAAATTAGTGTACCTTAATGATGAAGCAAGCGATACGATACGTATTCTATTGGAAAGAAAACGTTCAAATCTACCAATCAAGTGGGTGACCCAATAGTTTGGTATGTTGTATTGTTAGAAAAGGGTGGGAGTTTGAATCCCATGGCCCACGGGGAGCAAGAAAAGTTAGTTTCTTTCTTATCAAAAAAAGAAGAAAACGCTCAAATATGTAAATATCCAATAGATTGCTTTTGCAATATGGATTTGATCAACTATAATGGTAAGCAACAGTTCGAGACAGAAGCTGTCTTATAACAAATAAAAAATCTCCAAACTCGATTTCACAATTGTATTTCATTTCCAACGATCTCATATTTGCAGTTCATGCATGTTTCAAGTGCTTAATATTGGGTACATATAAAAGTTGTACAACAGAGATCTCTCCCATAAGTAGGCTTTACAATTAATTTACAAAGTCGGTGCATGCATATACTTTCATTTCCAACTGCAGTTAATAGATATTGTTGATATTAATTAGCTTGAATATTGGTAGGGTCTTAACTCTAACGCAAGATATAAGTTTGGAAGCTTAACACGGTAATTAGTAAGACTTAGTAAGTAAATTAATTAAGTAGACTCCTAAATAGTACAATATGGTTAGTCTCTCCTAGCTAGTACAACTCTGATAGACTGATACAATCTATATAAATAGGGTAGAGCATAAATTTTGGTCAATAGATTTTCAAATTAATTGCCTCTTAATTGACTAGTTGTTAAGAATGAGACAGTTGCACTCCAAGAAAATTTACTTTTTAAGATACTTAAAAAATGTTGTTGAAGGTAATATATGTAGTTAAAACTTAATTAATATATAATTATTAAATTGTAATATTTGGCTTAAAAAATTGCAATATATTATTGATTTCTAAAATTCATGTGTAATGGTTATTATTACGTATTATAAACTTAACAATGTAGCAACATCATATTACTATATGTTAAATTTATCTAAATTTTTTTTTTTTGTAAATTATGCTTTTTACTCACAGGTTTTAGTCGAATCATCGGCTTTTTTGTTAATTATGCATTTAATATGTTTTGATAACACATTAATTTATATATCAACAACATTTTTTGATTTTGTAAAATGCACTTTTTCTTGTATAATTTTCATTGATATTTTATGATGTTGTTGATCTTCATATGTGTTCATGTACATGTAGAATATTCCCCACTTTCACCTAGTTGTCGTTTCACTCGTTGTGTAACTATTCAAGTGAAGAATGAGATCGATGGAGATTCTATATTTAAAGCTATGTGAACTCTAAAGACGATATTACCATATCTAAGTATATATCTCTATTTGGTAGGCACATATATTGTGCAACGATAATATTATGTATCTATACCATATCTAAGTGTATATCTATATTTGGTAGGTGCATATATTGTGCAATGATAATATTATGTATCTATATATATATGGTAGTTGCATATATCTAGGCTAGAAATATATGAGGCTAAATAAAGTATGTTTTCATATATATAGAGTAGTTCTAAGATCTATGTAAACACACATTATTACAATTAAATCATTTCTTTCTTCTTTGTTCACAATTTATCATGGTCTCAGAGAGGTTAGCCTAAAATCTCCTAAAACTCAAAACATCCATCAATAAGGAATCATGAGTGGCAGAGGTGGCGGCAAAATCAACAAAGTTAAGAACGCTGCTGAAGAGAGCAGCGGAAGTAACGAAGGTAATGACAGAGGCAGTAGCACCAAGAACTCCATCAATGTGAGCTCTCCATATTATCTTCATCCTTCGGATAATCCAAGTGCAATAATTTGTTCTAGTATTTTGATAGGAACTAACTATGAAACATGGAAAAAGGCAATGAGAAACTCTCTCAAGGCTAAAAATAAATTGGATTTCATAAATGGTACGATCAAAAGCCAGCGGAAGATGAGTTTGAAGCACCGCTATGGGATATGTGTAATTTAATGTTGGTTTCATGGATTTTTAATGTCATTAATAAAACTCTGCAACCTAACGTAACTTATGTTGATTTTGTTAAGGCTATGTGGGATGATTTAAAAGAAAGATTTTCAGTTGGAAATGGCCCTCGCATCTATAAGTTAAAAGTGAGATTTCATCTCTTAAACAACAAGGGATGGATCTTGTTGCCTATTACACCAAGCTGAAAGGAATATGGGATGAATTAGCAAGTTATTCAAAGGTCCCAACTTGCATTTTTGATGATGCAAAGGTAATATTGCAAGAACGAGAAGATGAACAAGTTTATCAATTTTTAATGGGGCTTGACGATGTTATTTTTAGGACTTTGCATTTACAAATCTTAGCAATGGATCCTATGCCCCAACTGAACAAAATTCCCTCCATGGTGACTCAAGAGGAACGCTATAAATCAATTGCTCGAGAAAGAGAATATCGACCTGAGCATATGGCATTTGCAGCCCATACACATGATAATTCACAGTTTCAAAGCAATTGGAAGATGAATCAGCAGCAACCATCTACTTGCAGTTGCTATGGCAAAAAGGACATGATAAATCACACTACTTCAAACTTGTGGGTTATCCTCAAGGTTGGGGTCGAGGTCACGGTCGTGGTGGACGTGGTGCCGGGTGAGGCAATTCAAATGATAATGGTAAGCAGTTTGTTGGTTCACTACAAGTTGTACATGCATTCCTAAAAGAGGGCTCCAACAATGAAATGGGGCAGCCCACTACTGGAACCATGAACCTACCTACTTTGAATGCATACCAAGTGCAGAAGTTGAAGGCCTTGTTAGAACCTAACATTTCTGGTGAGAAACTATCTGGTAAGTGTGCAAATGTTATGACTTACAGTAATTGGATTTTAGATAGTGGTGCATCTAATCACATGACAAGTTGCATTGATCACTTGACTGATGTCATTGCTACAACACCTTCTCCAATAGGTCTTCCATATGGTAATTATACTACAGCCACCAAGTGTGGCAAAGTGATGTTGAATTCAGGTTTGGTGTTGTCAAATGTTCTTTATGTTCCTAATTTATCATGTCATCTTATTTCAATTGGACAACTCGTTAGAGACCTTAATTACTTCGTAACATTTATTGGAAAGTTTTGTATGATACATGACCTCACCTTGATGAGACTGATTGGTGTAGGTGAACTAAGAAATGGAGTTTATTATTACAAGCACACGACATCACATTCGGCAATGCAAGCGACAAGCATGAACTCTTATACCTTATGGCATTTACATATGGGTCATCCATCGAGTCAATATATTTCCCTTATACATGATATTTTGAATAAAAGTAAATGTAATAAACTAGGTGTGTGTGATGTTTGTTGTCGTGCGAAGCAAACTAGATCTTCTTTTCCAAAAAGTGAAAATAAAGTCAATTATTGTTTTGAGCTTATTCATTGCGATCTTTAGGGATCTTATCATACACCCTCATCTTCTAGTGCTCATTATTTCCTAACAATTGTTGATGATTTTAGTAGAGGTGTTTGAGTTTATTTATTGCATAGTAAAAGTCAAGCAAGTAGTTCTTTGATTGAGTTTTGTACTATGGTCAAAACTCGATTTGAAAAACTTGTGAAATGTATTCGAAGTGATAATGGGCTAGGATTTACAGCAGGACATATGCCTAATTTTTTTAGAGAACATGGCATGTTGCATCAAACATCATGTGTTGGGACTCCCCAGCAAAATGGACGAGTAGAGCGAAAACACTGGCACATACTAAATTTAGTTAGGGCGCTTCATTTTCAAGCAATCTTCCTATTCATTTTTTGGGAGAATGTATTCTTACTGCGGCCTATTTAATTAATTGAACTCCCACACCTCTTCTAAATGGAAAAACACCTTATGAAATTCTTTTTAACTAACGATCAAGTTATAGTCACATTAAAACCTTTGGCTCATTATGTTATGCACACTGCAATTCTCGTCAAAAGGATAAATTTTGGCATAGTAGTAGAAAAGGCATATTTGTTGGCTACCCGCATGGTAAGAAAGGTTGGTGAGTGTTTGATCTTGAATGTGAATAATTTTTTGTTTCTTGTGACATTATTTTTCATGAGGAAGTTTTTCCATTTGCCATTAATGTTGACTCATCAAACACACAATCTTAACAAACTAATCCCACAAATAGAGTGGAATATATTGATGAAGTAGATTCAACTACCGAAGCAAGGGGGAGTGACTTATCATCTCGTGGTGTAAACTCATTTCCCTTGATGCCTTTTATGAGTAGTAATATTCGAATCGTCTCATATAGATAGGGAACAACGCAGTCGCCATCCTCCATCATATTTGCGAGATTATGTGTGTCATACTACTCAACTTCACAACTCCATCTCTTAGACTCCACTTCCAAAAGTCTCTTCAGGTATGCCTTACTCTATTACTAATTATGTTACTTGTAATAAGTTTTCTTCAGCTCATAAAAGATTTTTAGCTGCTATTTCTATTAATATGGAACCCAAGAATTTTCGAGAAACTATGCATGATGCAAGGTGGCGTGAGGCCATGGCACAAGAAATTGAGGCATTAGAGTCAATTGGCGCATGGACTTTGGAGGACTTACCTCCGAACAAAACACTCATTGGTTGCAAATGGGTATATCGAATCAAATATAATCCCGACGGACCATAGAGCGTTTCAAAGCTCGCCTTGTTGTCTTAGGCAATACCCAAGTTGAAGGCTTGGATTATAATGAAACTTTTCCTCCAATGGCAAAGATGACATCTGTTCGGTGTTTCTTATCTGTTGGTGTAGCTAAAAGGTGGGAGCTTCATCAGATGGATATCAACAATGCCTTTCTTTATGGTGATCTCGATGAAGAGGTGCACATGCGTCCACCTCCTGGTTTTACTTCTCCTAGTTCTAACAAAGTTTTTCTCCTTCGAAAATCTTTATATGGACTTCGTCAAGCTCCCCACAATTGGTTTGCAAAATTGACAAGTGCCTTGAAGCAATATGGATTTGTTCAATCTTATGCTGATTACTCCTTGTTCACATATCGTAACAATGGTATTTTTCTTGGCATTCTTATCTATGTCGATGATTTAATTTTGGCAGGTACTAATTCTGATGCAATTGTTAATTTCAAGCATTTTTTAAGTACGTATTTTAAATTAAAAGATTTTGGGTCCTTAAAGTATTTCCTAGGGATTGAAGTAGCTCGTTGTTTAGATGGTCTTTTACTTTGTCAAAGAAAATATACTCTTGACATTCTTTTTGAGTGTGGTATGCTAGATGCCCGTCCAGTTGATTTTCCCATGGAGCCAAACTATTCTTTAGCTCTTGCTGATGGGAAGGATTTTCATGATGTTGGCCTATATCGTCGTCTTTTGGGTAAACTTATCTATTTCACCATCACACTACCTAAACTTTGTTATGCTATTCATATTTTGTGTTAGTTTATGCAGGCTCCTAAACAGGCATATTTTGATGCTCTTATGCATGTGGTGCGTTATTTAAAAGCTCATCCTGGTCAAGACATTTTCTTGAAAAAGAATAATGATTCGCAGTTATATGCTTATTGTGACTCTGATTAGGGTAGTTGTCCCCTCACTAGACGCTCTCTCACTAGCTACTTCATTATGCTTGGATAATCTCCTATATCTTGGAAGACTAAGAAACAAGCGACAATTTCTCGTTCTTCTATAGAGGCTGAATATAGATCCATGGTGAGCACTACATGTGAGCTTGTTTGGTTGAAATCATTTTTGGCTTCTTTAGGCATTTTCCACACTTCTCCTATGTAATTGTTCTGTGACAGTCAATCAGCTTTATATATTGTCGTGAATCCCATCTTACACAAGAGAACCGAATACATTAATTGGATTATCACTTTGTTCGTGAGAAGGTTCTTGATCGCACCATTGCAACAGCTCACATTCATTCTAATCGACAACCAGCTGATCTCACAAAGGCACTTGGGAAGCAACAATTCAATCACCTTTTAGGCAAGTTGGGGATTCATGATCTACACGCTCCAACTTGAGGGGGAGTATTACCATATCTAAGTATCTATCTATATTTAGTAGGCACATATATTGTGCAACGGTAATATTATGTATCTATACCATATCTAAGTATCTATCTATATTTGGTAGACGCATATATTGTGCAACAGTAATATTATGTGTCTATGTATATATGGTAGTCGCATATATGCAGGCTAGAAATATATGAGGCTAAATAAAGTATGTTTTCATGTATATTGAGTAGCTCTAAGATCAATGTAAACACACATTATTACAATAAAATAATTTCTTTCTTCTTTGTTCACAGTTTATCAGACGATATTATATATATTGATTACCATGAATTTCATTACAATCAATTAATGCACTGGTATTTCATTGCAAATTATTTTCTATCGACGACGCTCTTTCGATGCAACGTTGGTTGGAGAGATGCTACAAGGAATGATATAAAAGGCAGCTTCGAATAGTTAATTGATGAAAAAAAAATTGTTATGATATTATTATGATTATTGTCGAATCACTTTAATAGCTATTGTTACATGTGTGACTAAGATTCAACCAAATAAATCCAACTTAATTGTGGTCACTTGGTAAATCAGATTTTTTTTCCAGTAGCCTTTTGGTTTCAATTTTAATTGATGAACAACTTAGCACTACAAAAATAATTAATATGCAACAAAATATTCATAATAACATAATTGATGTGGAGTGATTTATAAATTTATTTAATGAAGTCTTTTATTTTATAATTTAATCAATCATTACACATTATTTTTCTTCATAAATAATATTTGTTTAAATATTAATTTAAAATTTAATAAGATTCAACAATGTATATTATGAACTCATTAAATGTAGCCAAAGTTGGATGAGACATCACTTGCTAAGAGACAAGAAGTTTGAATAAGAGGTCTTGCTAAGAGACAAGACGTTTGAATAAGAGGTCGTGAGTTTGAGTAAAAAAATCTTCGTTAAATGTTGTAAAAGACCATTTTATTTACGCACACTGGTTACAAAAAAGTTAAATATAAAATCACATCGCATGTATTATGACCGTTTCTTTGATTTCAAGTGTTTTTTAATAAATAAATTAACAAAAAAATCTGTTTGTACTCTTTGAGTCCAGACTCAAAGGGTTTTTTACTAATAATTTAAGATACACAACTAAACAAAAAGACACAATTACCCTCATCCTTAAAATCAATACACATGGACACATTCACCTCCTCCATCACCACAACAGTTGCTCACCGCCGCCATCGCTGCCGCTTCGCCACAAATTGATTGTTGCGCCATATCATCATCATCGCCACCACTGGTGATGACCATTTCTCTCCCTTTCGATCGGCTGTGCTTTGTTGTTGCTTCATAAATTGTTTGTTAGGGCAGAAAATCTAGTTTTCAACTCAATTTCTACGATTATGGTTTTGATTATGGGTTTCAATTGAGTTTGGTGAATACCCATTTGTCAAAATCTCATCTTTTGAAGGAATTTGTGTTAATTCTAGTTTGAAATCTGTGCTTGATTTTATGGACGCCAATGTGGGATTTTGATTCTGATGAAACCCTAGTTTTCGTTTTGTGAGTTGCCATTTTGAGCGTATCCGGTTACTATATTGGTTGCTATATTGGATTTGATATCAATTGCATCTATATATTAGTGAGAGTTCTGTGTTTGGATTCAATAATATCGATAATCAAGTGTGATTCAAGAGAATGAATTGTAAATCGATCGATGTGGCGGTCGAGGATGGCAACCTTTGGCCACCCTCCTCCCCTTCTCTTCTGGCCAGATTTAGCCGAGAGAGGCGACCAGATCTAGTCATCCTCTCTCCCGGCCAGATCAGGAGGGTGGTCGAAAGGTCGTCCACTCCTCCATGCCAAATAGAGGGAAAGAAGGGGAGGATGGTCGCCGGTACTGGTGGATGACGGTGGTCGGTGGTCACAGCAGCGACGGTGGTCGTAGTGATGGTGTTCATGACGACGGTGATGACGGTAAGTGGTGGATGGTGGATTGAAGAAAAAGGTTATGGATTTGTATAAAGGGTAATTAAGTCTTTATGATTGTTTGAGTCCGAACGCATTTAGTCCGTCTAGCACTGCCCATAAAATTAAATAAAAAGTCCATTCAATGGTCAAATTAATGCATTAAAAAAGTGATAAAGAAAGAAGAACCACTTTTTGCGGATTAAACCAACGCATATGTAAGAGCATCTCCAATAAGGTTATGGATTGGGGGAGGATATGTGTACCATCTAGGATAAAATACACATTAGTGTGAAAAAATCTTCTCCAATGTAGATGTGGATTAAGAATGTGTAGATGATGTGGCATAGAAAAAAGTAGACACTGTCTATTGCAGCCTCTAGAAATAGAGGGTACAATAGACAATGTCTACGTTGAACTCATCAAAAAAACCGAAAATAAAAAAACAGCCGACACTCTTTTCTTTTTTCATCATTTTTTTTTTCGTTTCTTGATCATGTATATGCGTTGATAATTATAATAAATTTAAGAAGATAAATACAAAATTAAAAACTTTAGCTATCTCTTTGTTATATTAAACTTCAAAAAAAGATCTGTTTGTTATATTAAGATAAAGATAATTTTTTGTCAAAAAAAAAAAAAAAAGAAATCGGTTTTCTAATTTGTATGTTAACTATTCAATAATTACTTAAAATATTTTTTTAAAGGTGCCATATCATCAATTGAAGGAGGTAATCCACATTGTGCATTGAAGAGTATTTTTCAACTCCAATGTCTATTTGAGCTACGTAATGTAGACATCATGTCCGCGCTGCCGACGTGACATAAATCCACAGCTACAATCCATATTTACCATTGGAGATGCTTCGAAACCGAAAAATTTAGTTTTTAATTAAGAATCATTAATTTTACATCAACATGATCAAACAAATTATGTCATATCGCCATTATTGTTAAATTAAGCAAAGTGCACATCGGTTTATGAACAATATGCATATAGTTTTCAAAAGTTTTCACCACAAAATAAGATCGAGACTTGTGCCCTCCGCCCCCTTATGTATGGACGGTGAGTGCAAACCAAACTATTTAAGTTGTCACTTGATTAATTAATATAATATTGTTCATTTTTTTTATTAACCATAGTACATATCAAGTCACTTGTCTAACTAGTCTCATGAGTCCTGAGATTGTTGAAATATATTATTAGTGGTCCGACGTTTGGCTATCATGAGGAATTAAATTTGAGACCGTACACCTAATCTACACAGTCTCACATTCGCCCTTACCACTGGCCAATCCGTTTGAGTTATAGGCAAATCTATACTAAGGTTTCAAATTTTTTGGCAAATCTATCCTTACATTTCGATATTGAGTAAATTGTATCCTTGGTCAAAATTTGTTCTGAAATTGATTATGTGCTAATTAAAATTGATCAGGTTGCAACTAAATGCCATACGGACGACTCTGCACCACCACTGTTAACAAATACGGCCACAGTAGACCGCTCTTGTTACTAGCATATATGTAGGATCGATTATTGGTGTTATTTTGGCCCGCTCGTGACACTTTATCCACAAACCACTTGCCAGTGAATTTCCGTTAATATTGATATTCTCCCCGACTTAATTACTTTTTACTCATAACTCATAAGTGTGGGGTTTTATTTTAAAAAGTCGTGCATGCATGACTTCTCAGCAAGCTTATGGGATCTCTGTTAGTATCAATATTGTCTCCAACTCAATAACCACCTTCTATGTACGTATGAGGTCTTACCCTAAAATGCCTCCATATATATACGAATTGAGAGAAGACCATATTTACTTAACTATGAAGTTACACTTATCGAACGTGGGACTAACTTTCGGTCTACACATCTCCAACAATTTGTTGTAAGGTAAGATAAAAATTAACTTACCCTACCAATATTTCATCAAAAAAAAAAATATTATCCTAGCAATATGGTTATTTTTCTATATAAAATGTGTCACGTAGGTAAGTGTGGTGCGTGAGTGCGTTCACCAAGTAAATGTAGCATTTCCCTAGAAATGTAGTACGCTATAATTCATTCTTTAACAATTGCCTAATAAGCCACACTGAAGTATTATTAGAGAAGTTCTAAAAAAATTAGTTTATGAAACAAATGTTAAACAAAGAATTAATATATAGACATACATAAACATGAATATAAATGATCCTGCAGCTAGACGCATTTGAGATCTGAAGCTCAAACAGATATGTTTAAATGATGCATGCATATCAATAGCACATGGCTTGCTCCTCCACTTGTATCATTAATGCACTTCTTTTAATCCTATCAATCTCCTCCAAAATAAACAAATAGATACATAAAGATTTACACATAAGGTATCCAATGCAACAAAAATCATTAAATTTAAAACTAATTAATTAAGGAATTGAAGAACCAAACAGACATAAAACTGGAAAAGTAACAACAAACAACGTGGACTTGTTCACTAGCAAGCCAGTAGTCATAATATAATAGCAGTGGTAAACAATATAAATAAAGCTACAACACAACCAACAGCCCTTAGAAATAGCAGTAGCACTGTTATTAACTTCTTTTACATAAACAAATGTCCAAATTTTCTTTTCTTCTATAACAAACCATAGTACAGACACAAACACTGAAACCTGCTTCATCAACCCGACTTGCTCAGCTTCTGTTCTTGCATTTCTCTACAGCTCTTGGTGCTGTAATTGATCAGAAAACAAAATAATATATATATATATATATATATATATATCAGTTATATATAGTACGTACTTAATTAATTAAAGGTAAAAAAAATAATGAATTATAGTTTTATTTTTTTTTTTACTTCAGTGCATGGGAGTAAAATTCGGGACTTTTCCATCTTTCTTTTGGTAAGTGATGTTTCTGCCATCTCACCAAAGATGCTTTGAAAATTAATGAATTATAGTTAATCCTAATATATATGAATGTCAAATATATATTTTAAATATTATCATGAATATATATGCCTTAATTTATGCAATCTTTTTTTTAAGGATTAGCTTATGCAATCTTATTTCTTCTTTCTGTAACTTTAATAAGATCTTATATCAAAACAAAAAAACTTTAATAAGATCTATTAATTAGGTGAGATGTACACGCGACTCATATATATACTTAAAACTTAATTAGAGAAATCTAAATAATTGTAGTCATGAACATAGAGACATGTACCAAAACTTAATTAGACATGCATGTTCGATATCTTATTCTATGAGGCCTACCACGCTAATGGCTTGGTGTTTTGGGTTGGCATAGTTAATAATCTGTCAACGAATCATTGTGGATGTCCCTACTCAAATCTTTCAGCAGGTAACTTATTTAAGAGATAATATGAGTCGTAGCTTGAATTAACAATTAATTGATATGTGTTTGTATAGCGAATTATATATACATAATTGAGGTCAAGTAAATAAATGCTATAATACTATGCCAATTATGGAACTTAATTACCAAGTCCAATTGCCTCTGAACCTTTCATTATTCGCAACCGCTTGCATGAATCTACAAACATCCTGAATGCAATCAAAGAAAACTTAATTAATTAAATTAAAATTTCATTTCATTATTAAATTAAGCTAAGGATCAATTAAACATTGACAAAAAAAATTGATGAACGTAAATTAACCATAATTACCAATATTGTTGTTATATGTAATAATATGATATATCATCTTGATTTGCATATAAATATGTAAATGTATTTCATTTATGTAAGAATGAATTAATGCATGAAAGACTTACTCCCATGGGACGTCACCGACGAGCATCCAATCGCCATCCTTGTCTTCATAAGTTGGTTGGTACTCCGAACCGTTCAGAAGATCCATCAGCTTGCTCTCGTTCATAAAATCCAACATTCCATGAGCCCCGCAGTTACCTTCAAAGTCATGAATTATACGTCACATATTAATTTGTATGTTTATAAATGAATAATCAAAAACATGAAATTGAAACTTATAATAAAAAAAAAACATGAAATTTAAACTAGATTAGAGAAGATTAATCAAGTATTAATCATTATAATTATTAAGTACTTACCAATAGTGAAAGAACTGAACATCTTGCCTAGAGCATCAGAGAGCTCTTGATAACTTTTGTACATCTTCAAGTCCACCTTACGCAGGTAAGGAGCACCATCCATGCTGACCTTCACAAAAGCAGCACTGCTTCCTGTGCTGCCGCTCGAGCTATTATTATTGTTCATCTTCTTCTCATCCTCGGGATCGGCACTGTTGTTCTTCTGGACGGATAGGATGTTCTTCCGGTACGATCGGACGGGTGGCCAACCCACCACTTGTGCTCTGCCCATCCATCCACCACATGATCATTTTAAGTTTGCATGTGCAAGATTTATGGAAAAATTTATTTATTTTTGTTAATATTGTAACAACATATATTATCCATGTAGCAGACTCTAATTAATTTAGAACTGAGGCTGTATGTTGTTGTTGCTGCTGCTGTTGCAACAACATGTATCATTTGAGCCAAAAAAGTTTTTAGTAGATCTTATATTTGTGCATGGTGTAAAAGATCTCGATTTATTATACTAATTGTATAGATCCAATATAACCAAGTTAAAATATAAATTTTGATTCATATTTTATATGAGATTAACATATAATTCTATGCATGGTTTGCATATATATTACATGAAAATGTATAGCTATAACTATCATAGCTCATATCTTCAAAAAGATAAATACTCCTTTGCCGACCTTCTAAAATTCATAGCACACATGATTAAAGGAGGAAAAAAGCGGCCACATAATATTCACTAGCCTAACTAACTAAAAAGAAATATCAATCTAAGAACTTATACTATCAAGTGAACAAAAATAATTAATTGAACATGTACATACTTGGCAGCAGGTGGCCTGGCTGGATCATTAGTTGAGGTAAGGAGGCTCTTGGCCTTGGCTGAGTTCTGGACTTTCTCATTCGACTCTGCCGACTCCTCGGAGTCCTTCGATTTGAGCTCGAGCTTCAGATCAACAGTCTCGGCGAAGCCTCTCTTGCCAGAACTCTTTAGGACTTCACTTTCACCACCGACACCGCCACCAGGCAATCCGAGACAGAGTTCAGTCTCCTTGAACTCATCCCTTGCACCACCGACGTCAAGCACATTCGTCATCTTCTTGCACACCTCCATGACAATTGAGGGACCAAATCTGAAAGTTTTCCTCTTTCTCGACTTCTTGTTTGTGGTACTTGTGTAGGAGAGAGCTGCAGCTTATAATGTTGCATGAAATAAAAAGGTCAGGGAGGTCTATTATGCTTAATATATGCGATGTGATGCATTGCATTATAGAGAGCCCAGCCAACCCAATAAAGACACGTGGAAGTCCAACATGATAACGCGGACTTGCCGCGGAAACATGATTGATCACAAGTGCATTAGAGGGATAATTAATTACTTGTATACTTCTTAATTATTAGTATCCTTTATTAAGGAATATCTAAAGAAAATTATTTACTTGATAAAATAAAAGTCTGTGTGATTGATTCTCATCTAATCTGACTTCAAATATTTATGTTTCTAACAACTAAGTTAATTATGAAGTCAGAGTATTTGATTTTCTTTTCAGTGCAGAGTATTTAATTGACTCTTGTAAGATTAGTCGAGTTTAATCAAAAAGTAAAGCCAAAATAATTCAACAACTAAAATTATAAAGAAATAAAAAAGTTAAATGGTACGAAACATTATGAAAAGATTGTACACTATAATGTATGTAATGTGATGTTGGGGGAGGAGATGAGGGTGGGCCCCAGGTGTTGGGAGAGGGCATGGACAAGTCAACTGAGGGAAAGGCATGCATGTGGTGAGATTCACTCGCTGCTTGTGGGTCCCGTCTTTCTGCTTCATGTCGCCTTGTTGGCTTGCCTCCAACCCTCAAACCCTTCCATGTGCGCTGCTTCGCCTCATGTGTGTAAGACTCTTAAGTTTAATTACCAAGGAAAAATAGTTTTCGTCAAAAAAAAAAAAAAAAAAATCAAGGAAAAATGGAGAATGGTGGGGTGACATATAACTTTTGATGGGTAATACTAGGCATACTTCATAAACACGCGCACTCACCCGAGTCGGTGTCTTTAATGTTATGCACCTCGAATAATTTTTAGAGAGTAAATTAAATCATAACTTTAATAAATATATTTTTTTGATAAGAAATAAATCACGATGTACTTGCCCACTATGAGGTTTGAATGTTCAACCTCTTACCCAAGTAACACATCAAATCAGTGAGTCACCCACTAAGTTGGTTTAATTGATATATTTTTTTATAAATATTGTAATTGATATATGAAGCAGCTAACACACAATCTTTTGAGTTTTTAATTATAGTAGACACTAAAATTGACTATTTGATTGTAATTGGCCTGTGTTAGGCCTGTTAATCTATCGAAAAAGAAAAAAAATGACTTTTTTAACGACAGATGTGGCTTTATGGGCCGAGGACTGGACAAGTCAATAATCAAACAGTGTTTTATAGCATAATTTAAGGTCATTTAAAACGTAAAATATCATATTACACTGGGGTTTCTCTTGTTTATGTGATTTCAAGTAAAAAGAAGAAAGAATGAAGAAATGAAGGAAAATGGAGATGTAAAGAGGACACTAGAAAAGCACCGGCGATTTGACAACGATTTGAAGAATGATCATAAATCGCTAGCTAAATCGGTAGCAGAAAGTCCTTGCAATTTACTAGTGAAGTGAAGCATACACATGAATCGCTACCAAAATTGCCAAGCAACTGAGAAGATTTTTTTAGAGGAACTCAACGATTTTCCCATCGATTTACATATAACTCAAATAGCTGAGGAATCGCTGAAGTCGGCCACAAAAATCTTAGATAGGATTATGAAATTCAGTTTGATTAAGATATGTACTAATAAAATACTATAAATAGGAGGCTGGGTTACGAAATAACTCTCTCTCACCTTAAGCTTATTATTTTCATTACTTAAATTGTTATTGCTTTGGAGAACTCAAGTTTCAAGATTCCATATTAATTAAGAGGTATTTTTCATTAATGTCTTTTTATTTATTTTATGATGTTTATGTTATTAATATGTATGCACTAGAACATATTCTGCTTTAATAGAAGTTTTAAACTTCTATAGAAGACCTTTCATATGAGTTTTAGATCTTTACAAAAAGTGTCATCTTTTAAGTTATTATCTTATCTCGAGGTGGTAAGATGAGGGTTCTAAACCCTATGAATTCCAAAGATTTGATAGGGATTTGAAACCTCTACAATATCTTTAGAGGCTTACATAAGGGTTTCCCTATCAAATGTCTTTTAAAAAAATTAATTAATTAAAAAAATTAATCGGCGACGATAATAGCAGTGCTTGCACAATAATTAAATTGATCAAATTAAATAGACCAAAATAGTATTTATATATTACGAAAAAAAAAAAAACAGTATACGCATACAATAGTTGAAAAACCAAATTTCCATGACACAATAACATGCAATTTTACATGTTACTTGAACAACACAATACAACACTTACTACCAACTTCACTAAATACTGCAAAACAAAAAAGTTCAAGACCTAATAGAATGCCAAATAGGTCTAAAGACAGGTATCCCAGCTAGCTTACATGCTCCAACGTCTCCGCATTCCATTCTTTCGCAAGGTCTCTATCTGAGCAGCTTGAGGATCTATGGTCACTGGCGCTATCTTGTTTCCGGACAGCTTGAAGTCCTTCCCACCATCCTACTTGTGCTCTCCATGATCAGCTCACACTACAAGAACGCACAACACAGCAATGCACGAAAACAACTCATACATAGAGAAAAAACAAATAAAGCTATTCAAATCACTCATAAGAGATCATATTTCATAAATTTCATGAAACACCCACAAGAGGAAAATTGGATATCATAAAAAAAAAAAAAAACAGATTAACTGAAAAGAGGTTAAGCTTACATCCATCTTTACTTACCTCAGGATCACAAGCTTTATATATCCACATGCGTCGCTCCACCCTGTCACATAAACCATTAGAAATTAAGATAGTTTACTCATTCAAAGGCATACCCGTCCCATGTTCGCTTCCCAACTAAAGTTCTAAGTTATGATCTTCGGATTTCCACATCTAAATTCGTTTGTTAAGTTTTATTCGGTTGTATTAAACTTTCCCCTAGGTTCGCCTGAACCTAGGCTCTGATACCAACTGTGACGGCCCCAAACTCCGAGGCAAACCGGGTACCGCCACGTCGCCAGACACGTCACCAAGCATGCCACGTCACCGCATACTTACTTTTAACTGTCCGCGACCTAAACCTTTGCACGTATCTTATTCGCCTTAACTTAGTATTTATGGATATTTTATGGATATTCACATTAAATTGACTAAGTTAAGTTGTTCACGATTTATTAATTATTAACATCAAGCGGAAGTCTTTGAAGCATGCAAACACGGTAGAAATAAAAAGTTTGCATAGTTTAAATAACCCTATAGTGTGGAAACTCGGCATTTAATACCATGTATATCAAGAGCAACAAAAGTACCAAAAGGAGAGCATATGCATGTATCGGGTGTACAAGTCATTCCCAAAAATTTCATAAAACAGTAAATAGATACATACGACCACTTACGCAAAAAGTGACGGCTCTCCTAACTTAAACGTAGTCGCCTAAGACGCCCTTGCCTCGGCTCGTCGCAGGATCTGCGATTTGTCACCAAAAACAATGACAAATCCCAGGTAAGTAAATCCCAGAGAACGTTAGCTAATATTCACGAATTCCAATGAAACGGCTACAATCCATGCAATTTAAATAAAGGACAAGAATAAAATAATCGCATGAACATAAGTCGTTGAGAAGTCAAATTTGGACACGAGTGTAGCGTGACAGAGAACCCTGGTCGACATCCGGGAATCTTCGTACCTAAACCGAAAGGAACCATTGACGACCACCTCGCCAAACATCTCACGGTCGAATGAGAGGAACCATTGAGAAGAAACCCCATCCAAACATCTCCCGAGAAGAACCATTGACGTAGACTTAGGACTTCGTCAAACATCTCTCAACCTACGGGTTTTGCGAGAATAGTCACCGCGTAGCCCTAACATGGCCAATTACTCGAACAGCGCGGGGTAGCTAGCCCCGGGGTGTGAGTCCGTACCATGCCCGACCCCGTCGACAAACACACATACACACGTGGGAGTGGATGAACAGTAAATGAACGACAATAGAAAGCACAATGCTTTATATATCCACATGCGTCGCTCCACCCTGTCACATAAACCATTAGAAATTAAGATAGTTTACTCATTCAAAGGCATACAAGTTTCACAACAACAAAGATAAATTTTTTCCAAAAGAAAATCAGAACAACCAAATCAGACTTCCAAAACAAGGATTAAGAAAGAATAAAGGAAATCAAGGAAATAAGAAAACAATTTTGTGAAAGCTGAAGCATAAAAGGATTACAATTGTAAGGTCATGAATAACAATACCGAATTACCCTACTTCACCTACATACATAACCAAATTGTAACAGCTTAAGTTTAATTGGCAATATCACAAATGAAAATCACACTAATTGTACTCAATCACTCAAACCAATGAGTTTTGACACTCACAAATGAAAGTTCACTTGGTACTCAAACTATAAATACAATTAAGTTCTTCTTTCAAGACCATGCTAAAGAAAGAGCTTAGATGAATTTAAAAGCCTGGTGAATGGTTGTGGTTCACAAAAAAAACCAGAGAAAAGTCAATATGCAGCTCTTCCATTTCAGAGACATGGAAATAATAATTGGGTTTTGATTGGGCTGCATGCATTTCCTCAATGCGATTTTTTTTTTTTTGGCTTGTTTGATGTTTGTATGGCATTAGGACTAAAACCAAGATACTATGAGGAATGCATCTTCAAGCCACTATGCAAAGCTGAGAGTCAACTGAGTCCCGAGCATACTGTATTTTGTCTCTCAACAATTTTTTCACCTAAAATGTCAATTCCTCATGGCTTGATAAATGACTATGGAGTATGGAATAAGACTTAAACCAATGCCTGATGAACATCTCAGTGTCCCATGCATATTGTATTTTGTTCAGTCAAAACAGAAAGATCCAGGAAGATGATCTAAACAAATTTCAATGGTCTATCAAATCTAGAAACAATCAATTGAGAAAGGGCTTAGTGAGTTTGGTTGCATATATGAAATTTGAAACTAAAAAAAAAAAAAAAACAAAAATAACATTAATGGAGCTGTTAATTTAAAAACATCAGCAGTTAAGCTCTATCAAAAGAAAAAAGAATATAGTTAAGCAGATGTAGATAGAAGGATTACAGGTAAGTCCTAGGCACAGTATAATAGAGTCGAGAATGACATGAGAATCGGTAAAAGCCTAACCAAGTTTAGTCCCAACAAGAATTATCGGATTGTATGAACACTCCTTTTGGTCAACAATTGCATAGTGCCTCAGTTCAGGAGGCAGGGTTCAACCATTTCTTCCTCCCCATTCCACAAGCATTACTCTACACAAGACATCAACCAAAACAAGTCAAACAACACGAGAAACCAAGTGGAGAATCTTTTTAATCACAATTTGAAAATCTATTTCACCCTCTCTTCTAATCTGCATCATAATTTTATTGTTCAAATCTCAATAAAGCATACTATAAAAATATTGCATCTATCAAATGAATTCGCAACCTATCACATTACCAAATCCAAATCCATCAAAACTTCGATCACTCGCCAAAATTTAACTAATCAACCTCTATCCACAACAAGAAGTATTGTCATTCTTACTTGCCAAACCAAAATTGCAGTTTCATTCAATGTATATATAGTTAATCAAATGAAAAGACGAACCTTTCGACAGCAATACATGGAAATCTGTGACGTCAACGCAGCGTTCTCTGCTTCTAATTCCTGCAACAAAAATCAACAACTCAAAACCCTAAACCAAAACATCGAAACCTTGAATTTCAATTGGAAAATGAAGAAGAGACGAAAATAAACCTTCACTCTGAGACTCAGAGATTTCATATGCATTTGTAACGCCATGAAGAGATCTGATGCCTTCAATTTCTTCCATTGAAGTGCTTTGAAGCACCGCTTGAAGATCGACTTCTCTGTCTTTCCATTTCGATTGCTGAATCTTAAACTTGCTATTTTGGACAGCACGTGCGAAAGGACTAGCTAGGGTTTTGATCGTGAGAAATTCTATTAAGAATGATGAAATACAAAGGAGATTCAAATGAGAACAATGAGCATGCTCTCAAGCTTCAGCTCTAATTTACGTTTAGGTTTTTATATAAAGGGGGTTTTCATCATGATCGTACACGTCCTAGAAAGTTATACGCGCACACCTTGCTCATATGATACCCTTACTCACTCACCCATTCCATATTCATTACAATACTCAAACCATAATACATATTACATGACACACAAGCTAGTGTGCTACTCTAACATCCCCCCTCAAGCAAGGGGGCACATCAACGACGCCGAGCTTGGAACAAAGGAAATTGAAACGTTGTTATGATAGGGCCTTAATTAGTCATACAGTCAGCAACTTGATCATGAGTTGACACATACTGAACTTCCAAGTTCCTTGTTGAGAACCTTATCTTATACAAAGTGGAGGTCAATTTCCATATGTTTGGTGTGGGCATGGAACACTGGATTGGAGGCTAATGAACTGGCTCCCATGTTTTCAGACCAAATCACAGGGACAGATAGAAGGGTAAAATGCAGCTCTTGAAGGAGATATTGGAGCCAAGTAACTTCTGCTGCGGAATGAGATAACGCCTTATACTCGGCCTCCGTACTAGAACGAGCAACAACATGTTGCTTTTTGGATTGCTAAGAGACCAAAGAGTTCCCAAAATAGATACTATATCCTGCTATAGAACGTCTATCGTCTGGTGAAGATGCTCAGTCGGCATCTGCAAAGGAAGTAAGATATAACTCAGGAGAAGCCTTGATGTGAAGAGCACTATATGTAGTTCCAATAAGATATCGAACCACCCTTTTGAGAGCAGTCATGTGATTCTGAGTTAAAGACTATTGGTATTGACTGAGCTTATTAATAATGAAGGCTAAGTCGGGTCTAGTATGTGTCATGAATTGAAGCCCCCCAACAAACTGCGGTAAAGAGTTACATCCTGAAAAAGTAGCACTGTCATGCTGGTGAAGCTATTTTGAAGAAGTGGTTGGAGTATTAGCAGGCTTTAGATGTTGTAATCCCAGCTTCTGAACTAGCTTGTAAAGATAAGACCTTTGGTTAAGATAGAATACTGAAATGTCTCTTAGAGACTTCAATACCAAAAAACAAGCTTATGTCACCCAAGTCTTTGAGGGCAAATATATTGTTCAATTTCACGATGAACTAATGTACTAGAGTAGCAGAATTCCCTGTAACTAATATATCATCAACGTATATGAGCACATAAACTATGGATTTGACTGCCTTGTACACAAAAGGGAAGAATCAGCCTTAGAATTATTGAACTGCTAAGATAATAGAGTGGCTTTGAGCCTGTCAAACCAAGCTCGAGGTGATTGCCGAAGACCATAGATAACCTTGTTAAGTTTGCAGACAAAATCAGGGTGAATAAAGTCCTCAAAACTCTCAGGTTGTGGCATATATACCACTTCAGACAGTTGACCGTGTAAGAAGGCATTGTTAATGTCCAATTGTCTCACCATCCAATTATAAGAGGCAGCAAGAGTTAAAACAACTCTAATAGTGGAAGACTTCATAACAGGGCTATATGTAGATGAAAAATCTACACCAAGAATCTGAGTGTAGCCTTTAGCTACTAATCTGGCTTTGTGTCTATTAACAGTGCCATCAGTGTTGTATTTGAGTTTAAAAAACCACTTGTTACCCACCAACTTCTGATCAGGATTAGGGGGAACAAGAGACCATGTGTTGTTTTTTTGTAAAGCCCCAAACTCAGCTTTCATAGCCCACCCAAGAAGGTGATTTGAATGCCTCTTTCACAGTTTTAGGTTCATTATGAATATGACAATCAACATTAATAGTAGTTGAAAGAGCTTTGTGTTACAAAATACCAGCTTTTACTCGTGTAACCATAGGGTGAGAAGGTACTATAGGCTAAGAAAGAGCAACATGAGAAATGGATGGTGACATAGAAGAAATAGAGGTTGTAGATAGAGAAGTAGTAGGTGTGGTAGGGGTAGGTTGAGCAACTGGTGTATTTGTGAAAGGGGTTGAAGAAGAAGTAGCCTAAGTAGATGAACCAGAATGACCTTGCTCACTAAATAATGGAGATGATCTTAAAAGAGAAGGAAATGAGAAAGTAGCATAAGGGAGAATTTGTGAGGAACCAGAAGTTGCAAAACCAGAAAACATAGCAGAAAAAGGGAATTCAGTTTCATTGAATAAAACATTCCTACTAATGTATACTATTCCTTGAGAATTCAAGCATTTGTAACCTTTATGAATGCGACTATATCCAATGAAAATGCATTTTCAGACCTAAAATATAGTTTATGCTTATTATAAGGTCAAAGATATGGGAAACAAGAACATCCAAACACTTTTAGAATAGAATAATCGGGAGGTGAGTGCCACAACATTTCATAAGGAGATGAACTGTTTAATACTGAAGTAGGTAGTCTATTTATAAGAAAGACTGAGGTGTGAAATGCCTCCCACCAAAAAAGAATAAGGAAGATTAGCTTGAGCAAGTAGTGTAAGGGTCGTTTCAACAATGTGCCTATGTTTTCGTTCAGCCCTACCATTTTGTTGATGGGTATAAGGACAAAGATGTTGAAACTGTATACCATGTTGAGTTAGATAAGATTGAAAAGGACGGTATTCACCACCCCAATCAGATTACAGATTTTGTTTTCAAAGAGAATTGGTTTTCAACTAAACGCTTAAACTATTGAAAAATTGTTAAGGCCTCACTTTTATTTTTCATTGGGTAAACCCAAGTAAATCTTGAAAAATCATCAAGGAAATGAATATAATGGGTAAAACCATCTCGAGACTGAACATGGGAAGGACCCCAAATATCTGTGTGTATTAGTGCTAAAGGCATAGAAGCATGAGAATATGACTTAGCATAAGGTAAGGAATGAATCTTACCTAGTTTACATGCATCACAGAAATCAGAAATTGAATTTTTATTGAAATGTACATTGCAAGAACTCATTACTTGGGAAAGGATTTGTGCAACTGGATGTCCAAGACGAGCATGGCAAGTTGCAGATGAATTTGGTGTAGTGGTAGCCATCAAAGCTTTATCCACAGATTTATTATTAAGTAAACTGGAAGCAGACTTGAGAGAAGGAAACATGAAAAGACCTTCTCTAAGAGTCCCTTTGAGCAAAGTCACTTTGGTTTGAAGGTCCTTGATAAGACAAAGGTCGGAATGAAATTCCACAAAAACTGGATTATCATTAGTAAGTTTGGAAACACTGAGCAAATTCTTACTAATATTAGGTACACACAAAGCATCATGAAATATTATTGATTTATGCAGATTTTCAGAATTAATAGAACCAAGTTGTGAAATATGCAAACTAGAACCATTGCCTAATGTGAGTCGATCTTTACCTCCATAGTACGACCTATTGAACAGTTGGTCGGGATCATTAGTGATGTGAGAAGAAGCGCCACTATCAGCATACCATGATTGATCAGCAACTGAATCTGAAGAAGCGAAATAGGCATTAGGAGCTGCATATATAGCATTCTGTGGAGGACGAGGTCGTAATGCTTGTGGTGGAGTTGTGAACTACTGATTATTGGCTATCTGCTGAGGAACTGATCCCATGTATGCCATATTAGTTCTGTAGTAACACACAGTAGCAACATGGCCGGTTTCTTAGGACGATTGTTGGAGAAGCCACGACCACGACCTCGGCCATGTTGACCTCTGCCACCACTATTAGAACCACCTCTGGATGCTCGATATTGATTTTCTCCAAACTTGTTCACAAAACCTTGATTCTTGACAAATGCTGCATTTGCAGCAGGCGTGATCGTCAAGCTTGACATCTTATTCTTTGTTTCTTGAATCTTTAGGAGTTTTGCTTCAAAATTGATCAAAGTGGCATGAACTTCTTGCCGAGACAGATCTTCTCTCTCAATCACAGACGTAATCGGCAGATATGCGGGACCTAAGCCGGCAGAAAACAAGAAACAAGAGTTGCCTCTTCCATTGGCATTCCAGTAGTCGCCAAGCAATCAGCGTTCTCCTTCATCATTTGAAGAGACTCTTTCATTGTTTGTTTTCCTTTGACCGCAGTTTGGATGTTCATTCTGCAGATTTGCACTTTCGCACGATAATTAGCTCAACACGGCTGCGATTGCATTCCAAGCATCGTTTGCATCCACAAACTTCTTACCGACGATCTGTCTTGCGATGTCTAGTGTGAGAGAGTTCAAGATCCAGTAAAATAGAAGCTGATCTCGAGAAATCCACTCATTGAACTTCATATTTAGACCTCCGATGGCCAGATCTACTGGATCTAGACAAGAAATTTTACCAAACAAGATTCCGTCAAAATTGTTTCCTATTATAAATGGCAATAGTAGAGATTTCCACAACAAATAATTCTCCGCATCAAGCTTCACGGGCATAGACTAGCTTAGCGAGTGTCCGAACGGGGCAAGTGCTCACACGAAAGCTGATGAAGACGAATCTGCGTGGATTTGAGACTCCATAGCTGCCATAGTCGAATCTGCCATGGCTAGCTTTGATGACGCTCTAATATCATGAGAAATTCTGTTAAGAATGATGAAATACAGAGGAGATTCAAATGACAACGATGAGCGAGTTCTCAAGCTTCAGCTCTGATTCTTGATTTCTTTCCTGTGACCACTACCGTTTAGGTTTTTATATAAAGGGGGTTTTCATCATGATCGTACACATTTCCTAGACAGTTATAAGCACACACCTTGCTCATGTGATACCCATACTCACTCACCCATTCAATATTCGTTACAACACTCAACCATATTACATATTACATGACACACAAGCTAGTGTGCTACCCTAATAGATCGAGACTCTGGAGATTCGTGAGAGATGATTGAGAGCAAAAACCCTAGCTAGGGTTTTGATCGAGACTTGGAAATTTGTAGGAGATGATTGAGAGCAAAAACCCTAGCTATAGTTTTGATCGTGACTGTAGAGATTCGTAGGAGATGATCTAGCTATGGTTTTGATCAAGACTTAAATATTTGTGGGAGATGATTGAGAGCGAAATACATAGCTAGGGTTTTGATTGAGAGGCGAGTCAGTGTTTTGATCGAGAGGAGAGAGAGTTAGGTGCGTTTTGAGGGATTAAGAGCCACAGTCGATTGGGTATTGGTTTTGTGTCTGTTTTTGAAGCGTTATTTGCCTAGGTAGTGGTTTACTAAAACCCCCATAAATAAGCTGCTATTAAAACACCTAATTGTTTTAGTGGTGATTAGTTTATTAATCTAAACCAAGGCATTGACTAAATCAAATTACAAAATCATAGTTCACGAGGTTATGATCTTAATGTTTTAAATTGATATTATATTTTATAATTCACGGGTATGATAGATTTTTTTTTTCTTGTATTACAATCTATGAAACTTGATCTTGCATACATAGTGCGCAATATGTATTGTGATTGATAGGATCTAAATCTAATAGGTAATTTACATCATATTAGTGTGAAGAATTTAATATAAGTAGTAACTAAGATCATTGATAGGACTTTAACCTATTTGGGAAGTTTTAGGTGAATTATGTAACGACCCGTTACCTTAAGTTGGTGATTAGTGTTAATCCAAATCATAATTAACCTGAGTTAGGCTCGTAGTTTAGTTCGACGTACCTCGATTAGTACGTGCGTGTGTTTGTGTGATGGTTTGGGTTTTGTTTGGAATGTTAAATGAATTTTATAGGTTGTAGGATAAAAATGGAGTTTATATACAAGCCTATAATCAGAGTATGTAATTAAACAATAAATAGCCGATACATCGAGTGCAGCGAGGGGTTGTGAAGTGAATGTGCGCATACCCAAGAATACTCGTAGGCATGTCCGGTGAATTTATTGGCAAGAAAACACACGAGATATATATATATATATATACATTTGATATATAAATATATATTTGAAAATATAAGTTTAATTTGAATTATATAGATTGTCGAATCATCTCGAGATGAGTGTGAGGGTTGATGGTGTCAACATGTGTGTCACTTTAGGGGTGTCATGTTAGCACATCAATCATTCGATCAGTCTCGAGATAGCGTGATGCATATCTCGAAGAAATCCATATATTTTAAAAAAAACCTTCAAACTTATCTTCACTAATCGATCAAAAGTGAGAGAGAGCGGCTGAGGGTTTAGTATTCTGATCTTGAGGAATCAATCAGGGAGTTGTTTTAGTGTGAATTGAGGAGCTTAAACAACTAGAAATCCAGAGATCATCATTGTGGTAAGTTTAGTTTTGATATTTTTGAAGTTTAATTTGATATTGGATGATGATTTCTCTGTTAATTGTGGTTGTTGTTGATTGGAAATAGATTGTTACCTCACTAGAGGTACTCTCTGATGTATTTTGGGAGTGTGTATTACTGTTGTGTGGATTTGTGGATGGAACAGTGGCTGCTGCCTTATGTACTATCAAAACAGTATAGGGTAGAGCGTGCTCCACTTAGCGCGCTCCCTTTATCAGTTGAGATGAACTCAGCTGATGGAGCGCACTCCATCAAGCGAGAGAGTGTGCTCCCACCCCATAAAACATCAATTATGCAGAGTTTTAGTTAGAATCTCCTGAGGTCTTAGGGACTGGATTATGAGTTTTAAATAAAGGGTATTAGACCTATATTGATCACAAATGGTTCGTGATAGGTGTTGGGTCCCCGGGAAAGTGTGAGTGCCCGGAAAGTTAGAGAATTTTTTAACAAAAACCTAAACCGAGGTAAGTATGGATTCGCTTATTTATCAATGTTGTCTGGATATGTTAGTATGTGTAATTTATGTAGTTTATGGACTGAAATGAGGGACTATGTATACTGTGATGTTTTTAATAAACGAAAAACGGTGTCTAATGTGATCCACAAGAGTAAATCCTGGAACTGAGACCATGTTATATAGCCTATATGTAACTCCTACTCAGTTAGATAGTTTGCATGGGTTACATATTCACTAGAGAGTTTAAGATAGAACCATTAGACATTAATGGATTGACTAGACATCATATCGGCCAATGTGTTGGTCTAGCAATTGTATTAATGATGTTAATGGGTAATCGACCCTAGTTTTACAAATAAAATAGGAATCACAGTGTAATAGTCATTGAAAATTTGACTTGCATCTGTTACTTATTGAATTATATGCTTTTCATAATCCCGTTAGTTAACATTGGTGCCTATTGTTATTGCATAATGTTTTTGTTTAGTATATGGAATGTTGATGGCTTTGTGAATCCTTACTTACTGAGCAAGTTGGAGAGTTCACCCCAAATTTAACATTTCATGTTCGCAACCTAGCGCTTCAGCAAAAGGGAAATAGAAGATTTAGGAGTTTTAATGTCTTCCCTATGATGTAATGAGCTTTCCTTTATATATATACACTGTTTGAGTTATTTTGTTGTACATGAACAAGGTTAGGAGATTTATAAATGTGGTTTTAAGTTTTGATAAACTCTGTATTTTTGTATATTATTAATTATCGAAAAATTTTTAATTTTTCGCTGTGTATATTTTGTATTATTTATTCGATATCAATATATAGGTTGAGTTTATCAGGTATAGACGGAGAGGCTGCTTGCTTTAGTTAAGTCTGGCTGAGTTATCGAGGCTTAATTAGGTTTCAGGCTGAATACTGCCCTAATCGGGATAGGTGATACTACAAATGAAGTCCTAGGTAGAGTAGCTACTACATCTTTTCATTCGTTATTGTTTAATATTATATGTTTTCATAGAACTTTATCCGATTTTATTTATTGTTAGTTACTTTAAACGTTTGAAGGGCTAGTGATAATAAGGTTAGAATATGGATATGAGTCGCGTGAATGTATCATTAATAAAAGAAAAACTAGATAGTTTGAAAGAATTACTATGGCTTGCTTATAATAAAGGTTTAATGAAATTATTATACCTGTGACTAGACTATGACTATGTTAATGCTATCTTTGGTTTGGATGTAATTTGGTTTAAGTTCCACTATCTTTGGTTTATATATTTTTTATATTTGATTAATTTGAATTGATAGTCAAGTTATTTAATTGCTTTAGTTTAATTTAGTTTATTTAATTGATTTCATTTTAATATCGTACTTATAATTAATTAATTAGTAGTTAATTAGTTAGTGACAAAACCCCTTAAAATATCTTAAGAAGTTTACAAAATCCATGTGGAGGGGATCACACTTACCACTACTACAAATCTATAAGTATAATAAAAGATGAGTAACTTATTACATACGAAACATTTCAGTTTTTGGTGCAGTTGCTGGAGATTTTAATTAATTTCGTAGGAGTATTCGACGTTGTATGATCTATACACTTCATCGTTATAATTCCACATGATCATTACACTTTTACGATCTTAAGGTAGATATAACTTTTAATCGTAATACAAGAGAACAACAACATAGAGAACAAAATTTACAAGTTCCCAACATGGCAGCCAATGGAGCTAGAGAACTAACATTTAGGCAAGCCAACCAAAATGTCATAGCTTACGAGCCAATGCGCATTGTCTTTCTTAAAGGATTCCTGACTTTGAAGTAAAATATGTATTCATTAATACTTTGCTTGACTTCTACGGCAAGGAGAATGAAGATCCTCACAAATTTATAAGGGAACACCAACACAAAGTCAATGGGATGAAACGCAAAGATGTTACTTTAGAACAAGTTAAAAGGAAAGCTTTTCCTTTCGCAGTGAAGGATCAAGCTCAAGATTGGTTGTTCTACCTTTCCCAAAATCCTATAACTAATTGGAATCAAATGATAGAAGCTTTCTTAGATCAATATATGCCTGCGCGAAAGATTAGTTCCTATAGGAAGCAAATCACTGTTGCAAAGATGAAAAATGAAGAATATTTTAATGAATTTTGGGATAGATTTCAAAGACTATTTTTTTCTTGCCCACGACATGGATATACTGAAAAAACATAATTGGAATACTTCTATGAAAGACTTAATCATTTTGAACATTGATTATTAGATATAGTGTGTGAAGGATCGTTATTTAAAACAACACCTACATTAACGAAAGAAGCTATTAATAAGATGGAAAAATAATCTAAATAGTATGGTGAGAAAATGAAACTACAAAGAAGAGAATCTATGAAGTCAATGATAGAAATAAATTTGTTGAAAGATAAAGTTAATGAATTAACAAGTATGTTTAAGCTATTAATTTTTTTGGTTTTTGTTTAGAAAAAGACTATATTATATCGCCTAAGAAAATCGGGTGAGAACTTTGCTTCCATTCTCCTTTATAAGACTTATATGTATTATTTACAAAAAATGTGACGGGCTTTTACCACAGCACTCACGCTCATTCGCTCCCATTTGCTATAGAACTATCAGATGGGAAATCAAACAGAATCACACCACTTGCCCATTTCTTACGAAAAATACGAAATGCTTGCGCCTTCCGTCTCGATGAACCTACTCACCATTACCCTTTGCCATCTATACTTTCTTCAAACGCCTGGGACTGAGTTGGGCACGAGTAATTTTGGCCAAGGCAATGTCCAGTTGCCCCCAACTCAAGTCACCCTTCTACAAAGAAGAGAAGTATCAGCGAACCCATGCCAACCAAAACAGAGCAAAATATACAAGTAATTGTCGCCATCTATGCTATCAACCCCCCATGCCTCATGATATCTCGCCAATGCCATGCTTTATATTCTTTCAGTCATGAGAGAACTGCATTCACGCTCCTCTTTATCGCATCCCACACTTCCTCCTATCTTCTGTCTGTATTTTAAAATATTATGTGATTCATTTTTTTCTTGGACTTTAGGAAATGTGATGCAACATCTTCCAAACAATCTCATCTCGAGTAGTGCTAGGAGGACATTACTTATGACACTAGATTTGACAGTGCTGACATGGATAATGCCTCGTCATCACACACCACGTGCCACCGCCAACATGGATGTGCCACATCAATAGGTGTTAGATAAAAAATGTGTTTTTTTTGTTTTCCAATGAAACTGACACTCCCATCAATTAAGTCACATCAAAGTTCAGGTTCTGTTCAAATCGTACCATACTTGTACCAAGGCCATTATGACTTTTGATTTCTTGCCCCACAAGCTACATTTTCACTTAGTTTTTAAAGAGAACCCACAACCTTGAGATCTAAAACACCACTTTGAGCTAAGGCAAAAGAAGAGAGGAAGAACCAAGAAGGAAAGGAACAAAAAGAATCAAGGCAAAATTAATAAGGACGCGAAGAGGTGAATATCCTTAGTTATTGGTTTCATCAATTTTGTGGTATTGAAATCGATTGATTTATTTCATTGATTTGTGTTTGCGTAATTTCTTATTTATTTCATACTTATTTTGTAGCGGCCCCAAATTCCAGGCCTTCTTGAGATCTCGCCACGTCGCATGCCACGTCACTAAGCCGTGCCACGTCATGGCCTGCTTATCCTTAACGCCTCGCGACCTAACTAGTTGCTTATACTATTCCAGCTAACTCTAGTTATGCTAACTAACCTTTACACAAGTATTAATAATTTAGTTAGCCAGTTCCTCAATTATCAGGTTATATGATAGTTTTACAGCGGAAATCTTTTAATGAGTAACTTATGCAGTATTTAACAATCCTAAGTAGTGGAAAACTCGACAAAAGATACCATGTATATATCAAGGCGAAATAAGTATAACAAAAGTTCCATATACATGTAATTAGTGTACTACACTCCCCAAAACCCAACAAAAGTAAAACCAATACATACTATAGTCACATACGAGCTGGCTCTGCAATCACAGAGGTAGTCGCCTAATACCTCCTTGAGGGCCCTTGCTCGTCGAATGATCTATACTCAGTCACCCAACAAATACAATGACGAGTCCAGTGAGCAAAATTCCAAGACAAGTCCACACAATATTCATGAAATAAATCTGATAAACTACGAGACATACAAATATAAATCCTGGCAACAATACGTTATATTCTCATGAATTTAGGCAACATACGATAAGCCAAAGCATTAGCGTGAAATAAATAAACAGCATGTACCTATTAAATAAGCTTAGAAATGAAGCAATAATCAGTAAACATCTGTCTAATCACGAAAAAACCCTGACCTACACCAGTCAGTGATGGATAAATCAAATAGGAACCACGTATATACTTACACGTTTACAGTGAGTAAACCCCAACTTCAGTTACCGGATGAACCCCTCCAGACGCTATTTCAAGTCAAGGGAACACCCTAAATCCATCCCAACAGTCGTAGATATATTCTACTGCCATCGACACGAGCACTAAACACAAGTAACTCGTGCAAGCAATTTAGCCACAACCAATATATACGCAAACCAAATAGGAGTGAAAACCCATGGGTACCCACCAGCAGTCACACATGAAATGCGATATCGATAAACCAAACCATGAATCGTGTGAAGCATTCTCATTGGGTTTACGCACCTCAATCCGCGCTTCAACTTCTCCGGACTCTCGACAAGCTCCCCGACAAGCTCCCCGACACTGAGCTATGGTCCCTTAAGTCCATAAAGTCAATTAAGTGTGTTTATTGTGTATTCAAATTGGTTCAATAGACTTTAAATCAATCTTCCTAAATCAGCCCCTAAAGACTAAATTAAGTCTCAATTTTAGTCCTACTTTTTAACGTACTTTTATGCATGAAATGATCCAAATATCGAAATCCTGCATCAGTACAATTATTTATGGTCTCTCTCTTAGCTTTCCAGAAAGGATAAGTTTGCAAAATTTCGATTTACAATGAAAGAGATATCATGATTTCACTAAACATAGGTCTAATTGGAATCTAATCCAACAAACGGATTTAAAAAATCTATTTCTCCCAATCTATAGTTTCCAAAAATGTGATTTTTTGTCACAAGGCAGAAAACATACCCAAATACAACATACTAAAAGATCAACTTATTTGGATAAGTACTTAGGGAGTTATGCCCTTAACAAGTTTAGTTTCAAAACTTTCCTTTTGAATTCCAGCACCTATTTGTAGAGCATGTTTGGAAATGAAAACGTTTGAATCGAAATACCTTCAATTAAGCAAAGTCATTCTCCTTTAAATAAGCTTTCAAATGCCACTGGTTTGGATCAATTTAGATCTAAAATGAGCAAGTTATAACTAAATTACCCTGGTTGATTCCTAATACAACATGCATAATTCTAGTTTTGGTGTTGCAACTTCAAAAATTCATATCTTTATGATTTCAAAACCAAATTAAGAACTTCAATATAGCTGGATTATCAGCTTGAAATGAGGAATCCAAATATATAATCCAATTGCAAATATTCAATCATCTACCCTCTGAAATCAGCATAAAACCGGAACTTGTTTCGAATTCAACTAGAAAGATGCGTACCTAGTTGATGTAACACGCTAGCTTGAGGATCTCTCACCAACTCCCATGGGTTCCTTCAACACCTTGATGATTCACTCCTCTCCAGCAATTCCTTCTTCTTCTCCAGCAAAATGAATGAATGATTTGGTTTGCATGTTGTTTGATCACTAATGTTATATATTAAGGTGATGTTCCTTTCTAGCCCTTGATCTCCATGAATTTATGTATCCTGAGGACTATCTAATGGTCCACCTCTTGCCATGTATCCCACTAACTCAACCTCAAGTGACACCATTTCATTACTCACCTAATTCCTAGATGTGCCAATGTGTATCTCTAGACCAATCCTATGCTTTCCATTTAATTTACTCACCTATAGGCCTTGATTTATTGCATTTATTCACCTTAGCTTAGGCCCATCATAATGCCTATGATTATTGTTTTTAGTGACCAACAATTATCAACTTGTGGTCCCACTAACTCTCAACTACCCGACATTCAGTGCCCCGCGTCTCGTCACGCATTTCAAGGGATGCCATAGCCTATTATTTTAATTGAATCAATCTTAGCCTATGGTACATTACCTATTTTAAATTGATTAACTAGTCATTCTAACGTGAATTCGTCTAGTCTCCTAGTGTACCCGTAGTTTGCCTACTCGACACCCGTGTTGACACACTTTTTGAGGCAAACACCCGTCACACAAACTCGCCTGATAGCAACAAACACACATGCGGTGCAATATAATAAAATGAAGTTAAACACCACATATATACAACCACCATTCATAAATAACATATTTCCTCGGTTCTCGTGTTTGAGCCAATCGAGTTGTCCACGTAACTTCCGAATTACGACCGTTAATCCTCGAGATTAACGCTAATCCTAGTTTAATTAATTTGGGCCATTACAATTCTTCCCAACTCGGAGAATTTCGTTCTCGAAATTTAAATCTCGAGTAGACTCTGGTGACACTATCCTATCCCCGTGTGATGACTCCTCACACCTTGATAGTCCCTTTTACAGTCCCTTGAATACCCCACTACCCCCATAGTAGGGAAAGTAATGTTACCTTGAGACATAGGCGCATGTCGTCGAGGTAGTCAAGATCAACCACTCTCTTCCAACATCTCCGCAAACTACTCTCAGTTCGATTTCCTTGTTCAAGTTTCTCTAATCCTAGTTACCTAACACCAATAACTATAAACTTCTCCTATCATGTATCCCAACATGATAGTCCTAACCAACCATCAATACTATGTCAATCACATGCCATGCAACAACCTACCTTTACTCACTATGACAATCCCATGTCATACCATGACTTATCCTTACTCACCATGACAATCCCATGTCATTCCACGACCTATAACAATCCCATGTCAAAACACAATCATCTACCGTCGTACCATTATGATCTACCATCATAATACCACGATGCATGCATAAAATTTAATTGGAATTGTTCATAACTTTAAAATCACCTACCCTGAACCCGCTGCTGGGACGTTTCCCGGCCTGGCTTAGCCACCACGTGCACCGGCTCTCGAGTCTGCACCGGTGTCACCATTGCTGGAGTCTTCGATCTCTGCGTACAGTCCCCCTGATGTGACCTTCTTGTCCACATCGCCAACATGTGATCCTACATCCCGGTCCTGCTCGCTGACTCCTTGACCACTGGCCCTGCCCCTTTGATCTTCAGTCCAGACCTCCTTGGTCCTGAGTCTCTCTCTGTGGTGGCGCTGGTAGTGCCGGTACAACATATGCTCGCTGCCCGATCATTATCTATACGACCTCGACCGTACCCGATGTCATTTATGTCATCTCGATCTCTCAATCTCTTCTGCCAAAAACTCTGTCCAGTCTGTCTCTCCGACTCAGTGGATGAACACCTTTCAGCTCTCTACATCAGATGTGTCTCATGGGTAAGCGCTCTATCATACATCTCCTGCAGTGTCTGTGCTCCAGAGGAAACTATAGTGCCGGCTATGTCCTCAATTAACCCTCTTACGAAGTAATAAATATGTAATCTCTCAATGCCTGCGACGTCCGTGGCAAACTGTATCAAGTACCGGTATCTATCCATGTACTGTAACACTGACCGGCTACCCCGCCTCAAAGCCAGAAACTCCTCTATTAGCCTTAACCTCACCTCCATGGGTATGTACTCTCGGAGCAACTGTCGTCTCAGTCGTGCTCTGTACCATGGCGGCGGTGAGTGATTCAATTGCTGCAGTCTGTGTGCGCATCATCTCCATCAATAGCTCGAACTGCCTATCATGAGCTGCTAGTCGCGAGGCTACTGCCGAATCCAAGCCCTCCTCCTTAGTCTGGTCGCCTGTCTGACCAAAATCTGTAGTCAGTGGAGTCGGCTGGCCATCCATCGTGATCTGCATCAAAATTGTGCGCCGGATCACCTTCCATATACGTATATATAATTTACAATCCAAACACATAACACATATATAACCCAATCACTACCCGTCTCAAGTTGCTTCCCAACTAAGGTTCTTAGTCAAGATCATCGGGTTTCCACATCTAATGTTTGTTTGTTTAAATTTTATTCAATTCCATTAAACTTATCCCAAGGATTCCTTGAAATCTCGCTCTGATACCATACTATGGCAGCCCCAAATTCCAGGCCGCCTTGAGATCTCTCCACGTCGCATACCACGTTACCAAGCCGTGCCACGTCATGTGTGGCGGCCCTCGCTGCCCCGGGGTGATGTGTCTCCGTGTACTCCTTGCCAGCTGGCCCTACTACACGTGTACGACACCTGCCCGTCCTCTCTTTGTCTCAAAATTCGTATCCACTTGTGTGTACAACGTATAAATGACATATGCAATGGAAGTTGTACTTAAATGCAAGAAATATTAATCAATTTAACAATCCTACTGTGGAAAAACCCTGAAATGTACTATGTATAGAGGTAGATAATTGTACCATGTAAAGTATATATGTACAATGTCATGTCACTCCCCAGTTCCCAAAAGAATCAAAATATCAAAACAAAACACACGTACAAGTAATCCTCAACGGTAGGCAGTCAGAGGTAGTCACCTAAGATCCTCTTGCCTTTACTTGTACTCGGGTCTGCACTCAATCATCACAGAAGAAAATGGATGACGAGTCTAGTCAGTAAAATCCCAAGGAACTCCTCCGAGCATTCATATAAATAAGTGGAAGTCAATAAATACTGTTAAATAAACACGCGGAATGTAAACAGAAAACTGTAAGTAGGGCATCGCATGCATAGATAACAATAAAGTGCAAATGTGTGTTTGTTCCAGTCAGACTAAACCATACTTCGGGATTCCCTTCCAGGATCCCACTAGTGGGCGCACCCAACTAGCTATCACCTGATCCTTCTCGGTGGCCGGCGTAGACCTACGACGCATCGACACATGTAGCAGTTCAATAGCTCGGGTCGTTATCCACCGAGAACTCCTGATACACATGCTATGGTCTAGAATGCATAGACACACAACGAAAAATTCGGTGGGTGTAACTCAACCAACCGTGCAAACAACGACAAGATATAGATATAAGAGAAATCACAAGGAAATACTGGAATTGAATGGAATTATAAAGCAAAATAAATACTCAAGAGTTTTTCCATTGGGTTTTACAAACCTCACAACGCACTCCAATACCCCGTAATCAATCCCCGGGTCCAAGTCCACTGAGTCCTTGGTCGCCAATTGATCACCGTGTCAACCTATGTCCATTTATTAATAACTTAAGTTAGCATAACAATTTACCACAACAACAACAACAACAACATAGCCTCAGTCCCAAATTAACTGGGGTCGGCTACATGGATCAAACTTTTCCATTGTGCTCGATTAAGTGCAACTGATGGTGAGCTTTCCAAACCATTCAAATCCCTCCTAATTAATGCATCCCATGTTAACTTTGGTCCGCCCCTACCTCGTCGAATTTCTACAGTTCTATTGAGTCAAGTTTTCTAGTTGGGGCATTTGTAGGTCGTCTTTGCGGGTGACCAAACCACCGCAACCGCCCTTCCCTAATCTTTGTATCAATTGGTGCTACTCCTACTTGTTTTTGAATTTCTATATTTCTTATTCTATCTTTACGAGTTTTACCACACATCCACCTAAGCATCCTCATTTCTCGCTACGTTCATTTTATGTAATTGTTGTTGCTTTACCGCCCAACATTCACTTCCATAGAGCATAGCCGGCCTAATTGCGGTCCTATAAAATTTTCCTTTTAACTTAGTAGGAACATTTTGATCACAAATCACCCCCTGTTGCACTCCGCCATTTCTTCCATCCAGACTTGAATTCTATGTGTGACATCATTCTCAATGTTACCATCATTTTGTATGATTGATCCTAGATACCTAAAGTTGTTTACCTTAGGAACTTCTATTTCCCTAATTTTACCACTCCGTCATCTCGATGTCTAGTGTTTCTAAACTCACATGCATGTATTCGGTTTTCGTCCTACTCAACTTAAAGCCTTTAGATTCTAATGTATTCCTCCGAGTTCTAATTTCCTATTCACTCCATCTTTAGTTTCATCCACTAAGACAATATCATCTCGCAAATAGCATACACCATGGTATATCCTCTTGAATATGTCTAGTTAGTTCATCTATAACTAAAGTAAATAGATATGGGCTTAGAGCCGATCCTTGATGTAGTCCTATCGTAATGGGAAATTCTTTTGTAGCTCCTCCAAATGTCTTTATACTCGTTACTACTCCATCATACATATCCTTAATAGTGTCTATGTATCTAGCATGCACTCTTTTTCTTTCTAGAACCATCCAAAGAACATCTCTAGGGACCCTTTCATATGCTTTTTCTAAATCTACGAATACCATATGCGAGATCTTTTTTCTTTTCTCTATATTTTTCTAACAATCGTCTTACAAGGAAAATCGCCTCCATAGTTGACCTCCTGGCATGAAACCAAATTGGTTCTCTCGATATTGTTGTTTCTCTCCTTAGCCTATTGTCAATTATCCTCTCCCAAAGTTTCATAGTGTGACTCATAAGTTTAATTCCCCGATAGTTTGAGCAACTTTGAATGTCTCCTTTGTTTTTGAAGATTGGCACAAGCGTGCTTCTTCTCCAATCCATTGGCATCCGTTTTGATTTTAAAATTTTATTGAAAAGTTTTGTTAACCAAGTCAATCCAATTTCTCCTAAGCATTTCCAAACCTCTATGGGTATTTCATCTCGGGCCACATGCTTTCCCTATTTTCATTCTTTTCAATGCCTCTTTAACTTCTACAATTCTAATATTGCGTGTATAGTTGACATTTCTTTCTTGGTGTTGGTTTTCATCTATTATGGTATCAACTTGACCATCATTAAATAAACTATCGAAGTAACTTCTCCATCTCTCCTTAATATCCTCCTCGCGTTAAAACATTTTGATTTTCGTCCTTAATACATCTCACATGACTTAGGTCTTTTTCTGTTTATCTCTTAGTTTGGCTAGCCTATATATATATTTTTCGCCATCTCTATTACCTAACCTTGTATATAGATCTTCCATGAAATTTGTTTTAGCTTGACTAACTACTTTTTTAGCTTGTTTTCTAGCTTCTCTATATTGATTGTACACATCTTCATCTTGACACTTAGGTATTTTCCTATACATCTCTCTTTTAGTCTTAATTGCTCGTTGGACATCCTCATTCCACCACCATGTTTCCTTCTTTGGTGGTCCCAAGCCTTTAGATATACCTAATACGTTTGATCCCACTCTCCTTATGCAACTACTCACTTCTAGCCACATTGTATTAGCATCTAAGTCAAGATTCCAAATATTTTCCTTTAGTAGTTTTTCTCTAAACTCTACTTGTTTACTATGTTTTAGGTTCCACCACTTTATTCTAGGGTCGCTAACTCTTTTATTTATATTATGTCGTCGTGTTAGCTTAATATCAAGTACTACTAACTTATGTTGGGTAGTAAGTGCTTCGCCGATGTATTACTTTGCGCTCTCTACATATTTTTCTATCTATTTTTCTTGTTAAAAGAAAATCTATTTGACTCTTGTTATGACCACTACTAAAAGTAATTATATGTGACTCCTCTTCCTAAAACTAGTATTTGCTAAGAGAAGATCGTATGCTGAAGCAAATTCTAAGATTGATTCTCCTTCTTCATTTCTATTACCGTAACCAAAACCTCCATGAACTCTCTCAAACCTATCGTTACTTGCCCCGACATGCCCATTTAAATCTCCTCCAATAAAAACTTTTTCATCTAATGGTATACTTTGCATAAATCCATCCATATCGTCCCAAAACTTGCGTTTGATGCTCTCGCTTAATCCTACTTGTGGTGCATAGGCGCTAAGTATGTTAATTTTTTCGTCTCCAATAATTAATTTAACTAGAATCAATCTATCCCCCATTCTTTTAACCTCTACGACCTTATCCTTATAATCATTATCCACCACAATTCCTACTCCATTGCATTTTCTATCTATACCGGTGTACCACAGTTTAAACCCTGTGCTTCCTATTTCTCTACTCTTTTCTCCTACCCATTTTGTCTCTTGGAGGCAAGCAATATTGACTCTCCTTCTAATCATGGTATCTACTAGTTCTATTGACTTCCCGTAAGTGTTCCTATGTTCCATGTTCCTAAGCGAATTTTTTCTCCCCTTTGTATTTGTTTTCCTTTTCTACTTCTATTTTGTCTAAAAGATCTAGTGTCCGTATCTATGATTTTGTTTTTGTTTTCGTGTTTGTTTTGAACTAGCTTCTTTACCCACACCCGTCCTTTGTGTGGGAACCCTTGCTCATTTTTCTTCACATTCGGGCGACGATGTGAATGGACTAGCTTCTTTACCCACACACGTCCTATGTGTGGGAACCTTTGTTCATTTTTCTTCACACCCAGGCGGCAATGTGAAACACACCCTTGCTCATTTCTCACTACACCCGGGCTCCGATGCAGCGCGTCGCTAGGTGGGAACGCCCCAACGTTTACATATGTTTGATCCATTTCATGAAAAGTGACAAAAGTTTTACGCTGGCTGTCAACCTATCGCAACCCTCCTCCTTTATCCGGACTTGGGACCGGCTATGTAGCGCACATAGTGTACAACATAGGTGGAGTTATAACAATTTACCACAAATTTCTAAAATTTTTAGGCTAAATTGCCCATTTCACGTTTTTCGAGGCAAAACCCTGCAAAAAGTCGCGTCCGACATTCCCACATATGTTCTTTTCATAGAACTTTATAAATTTCTATTTATTTTATCGAAATATAATTTTTTTTCCAAATTTTCCCAAATTTTTCTGGAATTTTTTTGAAATTTTCCTTTCATTTTTTTCTTCTTTTTCTCTGTTTTTTTTATTTCTGTTTGGGGTCGGCCTGGCCCGTTCTGGGCCCGGCCCAATGGGGGGATGCACACGAGCGCACGCGCACGCGCATGTGCATCTTCCTCATCTGATCGAACCAGTGAACTGGTTCGATCATCATTTTTTTTAACTCTCGGTGATGGGTTGTGGTTGCTCTCCACCCCAACCCCGGTGGAATACCACCTTGGCACAATTCGACCATGGGGTTCGGCCTCCATGGCCGAACCCCAACCCCCACTCTCGGCCACCCAACCGCTAACCACCGGAACCCACAACCGACGACCACTGAGACTCACCTCGACCGTGACGTCTCCTCTCCTTCCCGGCGTTCCTTCTTCTCCTCCTCCTCCTCTCCTCTTCTTCCTTCTTCTTCCTCTCGGTCTCTCGGCTCTGTGTGTGTGTGCATGGGGTGTGTGTGAGGTGTCGATGTGGGTGAGGTGAGTGGACACGTGGTGTGCAATTTGGACAAGTGTTGCTGTTGAGTTTGGCTTATATAGACAAGTGTTGTTGAGTTTGTTTCTTGACACCAAATGTGACACAGCTAAGACACTCGCTTGTGTTTTCGGGCGTTTTGACGCCCGGTTTCGCGTCCGAACCATGGTATCCGCGTACCACCGCGTCGCTAGTCACCCAATATCTATTCCATATTAGTTACGTGATAATTTTTATTCACTTTGTGTGTTTTCATTTCCCCGACCTAATAGTCGGTCCCGTCGACTACCCGACACCCGCGTTGACACGCATATCGAGGCGAATACCGTTCACACACCCTCACACGTATTATTTGCAACATACACACATGCGATGTATTTGAATAAATTACACCTCAAATAAGCAACCAACACACCATAAACATCCATACCTAAGTCCCCATGTGTCATAGCCTACCGCGTCGTCCACATGGGTCCGAGCTGGCGTCCACGTCTGTAAATAAAAAAAATGGGCCGTACATCATGGCCCGCTTATCCTTGACGCCTCGCGACCTTTACTAGTTGCTTACACTCTCCCAGCTGACCCTGGTTATGCTAACTAACCTTTACACAAGTATTAATAATTTAGTTAGCTAGTTACTCAATTTATTAGGTTATATGATAATTTTACAGTGGAAGTCTTTTAATGAGTAACTTATGCAGTTTTTAACAATCCTAAGTAGTGATAAACCCAGCAAAAGATACCATGTATATATCAAGGCGAAATAAGTATAACAAAAGTTCCATATACATGTAATCAGTGTTATACCGTCCCCAAAACCCAACAAAAGTAAAATCACTATATACTGTAGTCACACACGAGCTGGCTCTGCAATCTTAGAGGTAGTCGCCCAGTACCTCCTTGCCCTTGCCCTTGCTCATCGAAGGATCTGCACTCAGTCACCCAACAAATACAATGATGAGTCCAGTGAGTAAAATCCCAATAAAAGTCCACACAATATTCATGAAATAAAACTGATAAACTACGAGACATGCAAATTTAACTCCTGACAACAGTACGTTCTATTCCCATGAATGTAGGCAACATACGACAAGTAAAAGCAATAATGTAAAATAAACAAATAGCATGTACCAATTAAATAAGCTTAGAAATGAAACAATGATCAATAAACATCCGTCTAATCACGAGAAAACTCTGACCTACACCAGCCAGTGATCGATAAATCAAATAGGAACTACGTATATACTTACAGGCTTACAGTGACTAAACCCCAACTTCAGGTACTGGATGAACCCCTCTAGACGCTATTTCAAGTCAAGGGAACACCCTAAATCCCTCCCGACAATCGTAGATATATTCTATTGCCATCGATACGAGCACTAAACACAAGTAACTCGTGCAAGTGATTTAGCCACAACCAATACATACGCAAACAAAATAGGAGTGAAAACCCATGTGTGCCCACCAGCAGTCACACATGAAATGCGATATCGATTAACCAAACCATGAATCCTGTGAATCATTCTCATTGGGTTTACGCACCTCAATCCGCGCTCCAACTTCTCCGGACTCTCGTATCCGACCAGACAAACTCCCCAACACTGAGCTATGGTCCCCTAAGTCCCTGAAGTCAATTTAGTGTGTTTATTATGTATTCAAATTGGTTCAATAGACTTTAAATCAATTTTCCTAAATCAGCCCTTAAAGACTAAACTTAATTGTAAAAATCGTGAAATCGTTATGGAGTATTACCGAGCTTATAAATTAATTGTAGGACCGCAATTGGAACCCTGTATGGACTAGCTTACTGACTTGGAGCGCAAGAGAATTTCGATATCGCATTTGTAAGGTTAATTAAATACCATAGTGAAATGTACATTGTATGAGTATTTCTCAAATATAATTGCATGCACGGTTTATCGCTGCATATTTATTGATCATGTATTCATGGACATGAGAGCAAGGAGGCCTTTGTGGGTCCCATTATGTTCATTGGCTATATGTGTGGTAGGATGAACACCGTGGTGCTTTGCAACTGGAGTCACTGATCATTGTAGACACTTGTTTAGGATGGAGTTTTTTGTGATGCTAGCCAGGATCATACTCCATGGATAATCGATGGCGTGGCTTCTCGAAGGACTTCATCTCAAACTCATGAATCTTTATTACTGTTTACTTTCCACCTTTAGAAGATGTCATCTGATTGTGGTCGGTTAACATAAACGGGATGAATTGCATACTTGTATATTTATGATTCCTTGCGATATTATTATTCCTTTAAATTCTTGGAATACAATGCATTTGATTATTGCAGGTGTACTGGATAGTGTGGGATTTACTTATCTGACATTATCAAATTTTCATAATTGGATAATGACAGGTTCTAGCGGCGACAAGGGAAAATGAAACCTTTCCAACAGTTTGTGGCTTGTTTAGTTCTTTTCTCTTTTTGTATGTAATGTTTTTGAATATATTATATTGTATAAATGAGTTTTTGGGTTCGAATGTGATTAGGATCTCCTTTGGAATGGCTAGAACAGTTTTAAGATGAATTGAGATAATTTTTGAGTTAAAGTAATGTTAGTTTAAGGTTTTTAATACTTCAGATCATGTTAGAATGAATATATAGTTTTTTAATGCAATATATATTGTTATGGATGGATTGTGAGTCTTTCGATATTTCCAACAAACTGAGCAGGTTTTATTGAAGAGTTTTGAAGGCTGGGTATTCAGGTGTTCTGGTGTAGGTTTAGAAACAGAGAAAGTGCTGTCGAAATTGTTTTACAAAATTTGGAAGATTATTTAATTCATCTAAACAAAATTTGAGGTTTAAGATTCATTTTAGAATCCTATGTGTATAATTGATAATTAAAAAATCTTAATCTTAATTGTTTATTGATGGGGAGGTTAAGGCTGCTAGATTATCAAATGATTAGGTTGGGTCCGACATGCAAAATTAGGGAAAAAAATATTTCAAGATAAGACAAAGAACATTTTACAAAAAAATTATAGTATAAGCCACAAAATTACCCAAAAAAATCAAAAGTCTTACCATATGGCATTCACCATTTGTATGTTGGTCTCGGTCTTATTTCCTGTGGTAGTTGGCTTAAAGTGTGTATGAACTCGAGGAAACGACACATTAAGCTTTAGTATTTGAGGAATAATACATAATAAGATTTAAAAAACATGCCATGATTTAAAACAAAACCATAAAATTAACCTTAAAAATATGCCTTACTATCTCACCTTGATCATCTCTTTGTCTCATTTTTTTGTCCAAGAGTTGGGTCGACTAAAAGTGTGAACTTGAGCGTACTATCTCAGTTTAACAACTATAATAAAAAATATACATACCAATATATAAAAAACTTTCAGATAGGATCAGGCAAAAAAATGCAATAAATTATAGTAAAACCATCACATTGACTAATAAAATATTAAGGCCTTACCATTTGATCTTGATCTCTGTCTGTCTGTTTGTCTCTTTTTTTGTTGGGTTAGCTCAAAATGAGTATGAACTTAAGCAAACCATCACAGTTGTACCAAATGTACTTAAAATTATTACAGACCAAAAAAATATAGAAAACTATTTAACGTAGGATAAATGAAACGCATGCATGTCTAGTTAATTACTTTGATAAACAAAACAAAATAACCATAAGAAGATCAAGGTGTTACCATGTGAGCTTGATTTTCTGTGAGTTCCTATCTGTCCAAATGTTGAGTCGACTAGAAGTTAGTAACAACTTGAGCAGACCCAACACAGTATACCAACCAAATTTATTGAAAATATTACAAACCAAGAGTTTAAAAAGTATTATTTAATTGGGGCGATGGGATCCAAAAACAAAAAGAGAGGAAAAGAACTAATCGAGGTTCACTTTGTCCAAGTCCATTTACGCTTCGAGTTCTTGCGCACCATCCGATCATGCGGGGCCTTGTTGCTTTCTTGCACTACCGGATCAAGCCTTTCAATAAACTTCTTGGTGATCTTCCTTGACGACTCAACTTTCTTTGCAACTTCATTGGCTCTTTTCATCAGGCTGTACATGTCCTTGTGTAGCGTGTCCAAGTCTGCATTGACATCTCCACCAGTTCTGAAATATGTTTCATTCATTCGCCGCAACCTGCCATAAGGAAAAACAAGAAAATCTTCAATGCGATCTAGGCAACACTGCTATGTAGCCTTCACTTCATTAATGAACTCAACTAAGACATCATTTTGCTACTGGCTCGTAATGGCATCCATGTTTCCATTGAGAACCCCTCGTGCTTCAAGTCAGGTATTGACTCTTCGCTTGACACATTGAGTATTCGCTAATCGCTTGGCTCCTTGAACTTGCCCTTGGACTGGGCCTTTCTCCTGGTCACACTACACTGGTAAACTCATGACAACTGATCTCCCTCTTCATTGACCTCCTATACTCTTAGCAGCGTGTTCATTAAAAACTCAAAATCACCTTTAGAATGAGTGATTCCATGATCATAAAAATCCCCTCCCACAACAACGTCACCACATCACCATCCCTATCCCCATTAATACTAGGCTTATACCCTCCCAATTCGGCAGACTCAACTTCACTGTCATTTTCTTGAATACGAATATCAAGCCGATCCTCACCCTCACCCTTTTCGTTATCCTCATCGTCATTATCCCTTTGGTCCTGGCCCCCTCATTGCCCTGGTACCTCTCAGGCTTCTTCTCATCCCATCTACGAGTCACCTTATCAAAAACTAACCCCATCATAGTCATATTACTCCTATCCAACACATGCTTTTGATCACTTTTCTCGAAATGCACCTCACCGTCGATGACAGACTTGTTCATCGTCTTGAAGAAGAGTGTGAGGTGCTGTAAGTCAAGGCACCCCAATTACTTTTATGTACATTATCCATGTGGTGGTATATTACATAAGCCAAATCAATTTTCTTCCCATTTAGTATGCACCACATTAAGAAAAGACCAAATTGAAGGATCGAAGAGTGACTACCACCCCTAGAAGTTAGGCTTCAACTAACCACAACATGTATCAGGTGGGCTAAAATAGTAAGCTCTCCAGTTTTGGGGGTGTTAGAGACATCAAAGTCGGGATCCTTACAAATCTGCCTTAGGGCAGCCTTACAATCAAACCCTTCAACTGGGGCAGTTTGGTTAGTATTGTAGTACTCGAAGCTTCCCTTAGGCAACTTGAAGAGCAATCCGGTGGAGTTAGGGATTACTCTCACCCTTTGTCCTTGAATCTCACACTTGGACAACAATGGATTTTTAGGTTTAGGGGTGTAAAAGTCAGCATAAAACATTTGGATGAGCCGTGGGTACATGTGAAGGTCGTCAATCAATTTCATGCACTGGAAAAGATAACGAAGATTAAACTCTATGGTATCAAAGAAAGAGAAGTCCACACGACGAGGGAAATGCACTAACCTTACTGCGAAGTTCGTTCGATAGGCTGCTAATGACTCTTCTGTTATGCACCCCATAAGATCCATGTGGTTATCCACAGTGAGGACTTCTTTTCTCTTCCTTTTATTGCACCTTATAAGATTCATGAGTTTCTCCATAGCGAGGACTTCTTTTTCCTTCCTTGTGCCCAAAGTCATCGCCCTCATTTTCTTCAGAGATGGGGAGTCCGCGAGCTTTTCTTCCATCTTGATTTTCTTTCATTTCTTGCTGTTCATTGAAGGAGGCGTATTTGCTGCGGCAGAGACCTTTGATCGAGTGGTTCTAGCCATGGATGCCTTTGTATGTCTATAATGGTTTTGCAAGAACCACTCAATGAATATGAACATTTGAGAGGAGAAAGTAGGGATGAAATAGGTGGGTTCTCTATTCGAACGACCAATATAGGGTTGCATTCTAACGTTTCGTAAAGCCACGTGTCTCCTCGAGCCTCTTACTCCATAATGAGACATGATTCTCGATGGGCTAGTGACCCTTCGATTCGATGAGTCACAAACTACCATTAGTACCTCTTTACTGCAAAATGTACACCCATTTACCGCCATAGGAAAGTGCTATTATAGTCCAAAATGGTTTTGGGCCCACCACTTGCGCGTCATTTGATAAGGTGAATCGAGAGGCGTACACGCATCAGATGTTGATTAATCATGTACTTTAGCTAGTAGCTTCACTTCGTGCTTTACCAAATCATTCCCTCAAGGACGAACTAGAATCTGAATAGGTATGCTCAAATCTATTGCACGACTTAGCTTTCAATTGAATCATTTCCAACACTGTAGTCCTATTACTTTTGCGCTAATTTGAAAAAGTGTAATCCATAAAAGATTTGGGCCCAATGGTTTTACCACCGTTCGATTAGTTGCATCGAAATACGTTCTTTTATCAAACAACGCACAATCATGTCACTTACGTTACTCGGTTTACTCTGTGTTTTACAGAATCGGTATATCCATCAAAATGGTTCTAAAGAGGTGTGCTCAAATTTGTTGCATGACTCAGCTCAAAATTTGAAATAATTTGAGCACTGTAGATCCATATTATGTTGGCGCTAAATTTAGAAATATATATATACAGTTACATTGAGTATTAACCTGGCACGTTAAGGGCTTCGGGCGGATCAACCTTTTCTATACAAATATCTTATTCTAATGTTAAATCAACTTGTATTAGTCACTTGTACGTAAAACAAAATCGGATATGGGGCTGGCTTTCTAATACGTACCTTAGAGTTTAAGGTATGTATATACCAATATTGGCACGCTAAGGGCTTCGGGCGGATCAATTTTTTTTTTCTTTTTTTACAAATCTCTTATTTTTATGTTAAATCAACTTGTATTAATAACTTGTATGTAAAAAAAACATCGTCCATGGGGTTGACTTTCCAATACGTACCTTAAATTTTAAGGTATGCATATACCAACATTGACACGCTAAGGGCTTCGGGCGGAGCAACCATTTTTTTGATTTTCGTTTTTTACAAATCTCTTATTCTAATGAAAAATCAACTTGTATTAGTCACTTGTATGAAAAAAAAATCGGACATGAGGTTGACTTACCAATACGTATCTTATAGTTTAATGTATGTAATACCACCATTGGCACGCTAAGGGCTTCGGGAGGATCAACCTTTTTTTTTTTACAAATCTCTTATTCCAATGTTAAATCGACTTGCATTAGTCACTCATATGTAAAAAAAGACATGGGGTTGACTTTCTAATACGTACCTTAGAGTTTAATGTATATATATACAAACATTGGCACGCTAAGGGCTTTGGGTGGATTAACCTTTTTTTTTTTTACAAATCTCTTATTCTAATACTAAATCAACTTGTATTAGTCACTTGTGTGTAAAAAAATCGGACATGGGGTTGACATACTAATACACACCTTAGAGTTTAATGTGTGTATATACCAACATTGGCACGCTAAGGGCTTCGGGTGGATGAACATCTTTTTTTTTCAAATATCTTATTCCAATGTTAAATCAACGTAAAAAAAAATCGGACTTGGGTTAGACTTTCCAATATGTACCTTAGAGTTTAATGTATGTATATACCAACATTGGCACGCTAATGGCTTCGCGTGGATCAACCTTTTTTTTTCTTACAAATCTCTTATTCTAATGTTAAATCAACTTGTATTAGTCACTTGTATGTAAAAAAAAGGACATGGGGTTTACTTTCCAATACGTACCTTAGAGTTTAATGTATGTATATACCAACATTGGCACGCTAAGGGCTTCGGGAGGATCGACTTTTTTTTTTACAAATCTCTTATCCTAATGTTATATCAACTTGTATTCGTCACTTGTTTGTAAAAAAAAATTTAACATGGGGTTGACTTTCTAACACGTACCTTAGAGTTTAATGTATGTATATACTAACATTGGCACGCTAAGGGCTTCGGGTGGATCAACTTTTTTTTTTTTTGCAAATCTCTTATTCCAATGTTAAATTAACTTGTATTAGTCACCTGTATGTAAAAAAAATCGGACTTGAGGTTGACTTTCCAATACGTACCCTATAGTTTAAGTTATGTATATACCAACATTGGCACGCTAAAGGCTTTGGGTGGATCAACCTTTTTTTTTTTTACAAATCCCTTATCCTGATGTTATATCAACTTGTATTAATCACTTGTATGTAAAAAAAAATCAGACAAGTGGTTGACTTTCCAATACGTACCTTAAACTTTAAGGTATGTATATGCCAACATAGGGTACGCAATGAAAAGTCAACCCCATGCTCGATACTTTTTTTTCAATACAAGTGACTAATACAAGTTGATATAACATTAGAATAAAAGATTTGAATCTATACAAAACTGTTCACGGTTTACCTAATGTGCTCAAAATTTAATCAGAACAATATAGCCAACATAGTTCACCTAATGTACGCGTTGGGTCAGCTCAATGGTTGAACTTGAGTAGAGCAAAACAATTCACCTAATGTACACAAAAATTAATCATAACAATACAGTCAACATTTAAATCAACATAACTATTTAAACAAATATGGATTAAATAAGATGGATCAATATATCAAATATTTAGCATGTATCACCTAAGAGTACGAATTGGAAAAACACCATGTCCATGCTTGCATTCATTCAAATTTCACATCTCAACCGAAAATCCCCGTACATCCAAATCATTTTACGGAACCGCTACTCAATGCCAATAAACATCGATCTTTAATTGAGTGGCGACACACATCATGTGCATGTATTCATGCATGGGAATTTCATGGATTACCATCGCGCTAATAATTATAAAACTAAATTTTTTTGAATAAACTATTGTTCAACCAAAAATATTGTTTAACCAAAAACCATGTTTGATCAACCTGTTGAGAACCTCCATAGCAAGGCTTGCATCGGATCGTCCATGAATTGCTAAGTTGTGAACGTCCAGAAAGTCTATCTACCTGCCATTGGATCACCAATATCAACTTAGACATGTCTTGTAGTTGGTATGGAGTTTGAGGCGGCGCAGCAGCAGCAACAATAGTGTTTGGCGCAGCAATAGCAATAGTGCTTTGAGCACCAGCAGCTTCGCCGCAGGCAAATAACCCAGCTTTTCGACCCCTATTTTTTTGCTTCAGAGCATGGTCAACAACGTTCTTACCATTTCCATTATGTCTGTACTTAATTTATGCCTTTCCTTTGCCTTTGTCTCGTTGTTCGCTTGCACCCTTAATTCTCTTAAAACGCGGCCTCCCAAGGCGAGACACCATGTACTGATATGTTAAAATAGGATCCTTTCGACTTTGACTTCCACATGCCTCCTCCTCTTCATCATCGATCCGGGCGAGCTCTTCTTGTAGCATTCGAATAACCTCAGTTGCTCTTTTGAACTCTTTGCTCGAGGTACAACCAAGGTTAGCTAACTTAGCACAAACGTGATTAATGAAACTAAAACGATCATTTCGAGTGTGAATTGTTTCAGCTTTCAAATATGTAGTTGCATTTTCAAGCACATGAAATCGAACGAAGTCCTACCTCCACTGATTGAGAACGTACTTATCCGGTATCCTGTCTACCTCAAAATAATCCAGGATGCTTAACGCATGGCAACATTAAGTTCCTAAACTTTGAAATAACCTTCAAGAGAAATTACGGTTCATAACGTGACAAAATACTAATTCATAAGATATATAAAAAACATGTTTGAACAAGCTCAGTCTACATGCAAACACAATAAACAGAGTGGCTTCCATCATCCCAGTATGTCACATCATACGCGCGCATATTTAGACCATCCGACTCTTTCATAATAATAACATCCATCACCTGAAACCAAAAAGAAATTCCTTTGGTATGCACCACCCTCGTCCGATAATTTAGGTTTCTCCACATTTCATTTTGGAAGTTGGTGTACATGACATTCGTGTACAAACTTCATATTTGTTCCTCATATGGCCAGGAGGAGAAGGACTCTATCGAGGAATGGTAGGACTAAAAGTCGACGTCGAGCTTATTTTCAAACTTACTTGCAAGTGCAAAGTCGTACTGCCTTATGAAGTGTCAAAAAGACATCCTTGAGTTGAAATACTTGCCAAAAAAGGCATTCACACTCTCAGACCTTTGTGTTGTCGACATACCGGCTCTGAAATGATCCTTCACATAAGCTGGGATCCATTTTTCCCTGATCGCATACAATGATTTCAGCCGCACGTGATCTTTTAACAAAAATTGAGTCATCATTTCTTTCCTGCTTTACTCGAAGTCCCCTGGGAGTAAACTTTCATACACGGTCCTTTTAAAATCCTTCATTATTGATTCTTTTTCAAGTCATCCACCGAATTTCTCGAGCACTTTTCACATGATATGCCACAAGCAAAAACGATGATGACTTGATGGAAAAACCTCCTCTACAACTGCGGTTATAAAGGCACATTGGTCCGTGATGATCACACCAGGTGCCTTCTTATTCATACAAGTAAGCCACGATCTAAACAACCAAACGTAATCATCAACTGATTTACTAGAAAGTAAACCATAGCCAAGCAACATAGTTTGGCAGTGATGATTCACTCCAACTAATCGAGTGAAGGGCATATCACAGCTATTAGTCAGGTTGGTGGAGTCAAAGCATATGACATCATTAAAGTACGCGTACGCACTTCTTGATCTCGCATCTACCCAAAAGATGTTTCAAAGCCGACCGTTTTTGTCAATATTGAAAAATGAAAAAAATTAGAGTTCTAACTTTGTTTCTTAGCAAAGTGAACTCACATGGCTTCAACATCCCCATCATCGAGTCTCTGACACCTCATCTCATCAACGTAGTTTCGCGCATCCTTCATATTGAAACCAAGCGAAGCCATTCCTCCTTCCATCTCATTCGCCATGGACGCTATTGATTTGGCAACTGAGATCCCTGTCACCGTTCATAAATAACTTGCGCTTTGCTCGGTTGTTCTATGACTTCAAAAGAACCTCAACCTCTTAGAACAAATAGGGTAGTTGTGCTCTAAGTTCACACTCATAAAATGCCAAAGCTCATCATCTTCAAGCTTCACTTTTACACGTGCACGAGAGTGAGTTCGAGTGCTCGATTTCCTCACTTTTTCCTATCTTCTTAGTGCACTATTTCACCCTCTTTAGTGCAGGCAAGTATACACTTCCATACTTATCCTCCGGCTTGCCTATACGTTCGACTCAGCTTCATCCAGAACCCGACTGAAAACGCGCATTTGTTGTAATACTTCTTGGCACATTCCAAGGACTTGAAGGTCATCCCATCCTTTAGGGGTTGGAGTCGAGTCGACTGAACCTTCTGCTTCTTCGAGTACCTTACTCGAAGGTGTGTGCCCATCTTCATTTTTGAGCTAAGGTACTTTAACATCTGTCTCATACCCAACCTCCTCACTACATGATGAAGTGTCACTTGAGATTAACACTTCTTTCGCGCCTGAAGATGTCATAGGTTTGTCTGTGCTATCTCGATCAGATTCATTTGACTACAAAGACAATAAAATCAAAACATGTATGGTTAACAATTATTCAATAAAGGGAACAACAAAATGCACAACAAAATCAAATGTGGATGATGCCCTCATTGTCAGAAATGACATCCCAAACAAATGTACAATTCTTTCAATGTTGTAAATCACATTGCAACTATAACAAATTTTTTACAAAATGCAGAGAAGCACAAACTGCATACTAGGAACTCAACATATATACTAAAATGACATAGAAAAAACATCGAAATCAAATCTTCCATGGATGAAATATTGTCTGCGACCAAAAATGTGCTGATCATCGTACAAACATGATATCCCATTCTTTGAGCATAATATACATACATCAATGTCGATGAAAGCGTCCACGGAGGAATTGAATCTCTGAGAAAATAAAAAAATGACCATGATTCCTCTGTTGCCTTTGTTGGGAGTTTGAGCTCACCTTCTTCCCAAGAGATTAGAGACAAAGTAGATGTTCCGAAATTTTTTTTCTCTTCATCTTTTGATTTTTTTTATCCTTTTTGCCAGTTAATCAGTTGATGTGACAATTACTTTTCACCAACTCACAACAACTACATCATGCACGTGGTGTAAATAGTTGTCAAAAGTGTACTTTTGACATTTTCCCTTATGGTGATACTCATTTTGACACACCTAGATTTCCAACTCACATCGACACATCATTTAGCTAGTTTCGCCATGTGACCTGCCACGTAGGCAGTGTCAAACTAAATGTCATAAGTAATGTTATCATAGAATTACTCATCTCTAAATGTTGGGGGAGCTGAACACCAACAACCCAATTCATGAGCAAGCTCTTTCAAATTATAATGGTAAAGCTAGTGCACAAAACATGGTCTATGCATTCTCCATTTTCTTTGCACAACACACACCATATCGATTGCAAACAGAGGTTTGGGCACCTTCGGTGTAGCACATCCATCACATTCAGCTTTCCCTTCCATATCAGCCAACACAATACTTCATTTTTCATCAAAGAATGAGACCTTCAAATTGTTTTATATTATGCACAACGTGTGTTCTGTCTCTCCATACACATGTTAAAGAAACAAGATTTTACCGAAAATGCATTTGTGTATTCCCATCTCCACAATTGGGTATCCTTCTCGTTGGGTAAAGGTTCAATTACTTGCAAACATACGATTAACATATCTATGGCCTGTCGATTAATATCTCCCAAATCACGTCGAAAAGTGAGTGTCCATTATTGTCATTCACTGAGAATTCCTCTACCATAGCATGCTTTCATCTTGTGAGTGCATATTGTAGTATCCCCTATGCTAATTAGGGTGATACCTAGCCTGAAACCCTAATTAAGCCCCGTTACACCAACTAGACTTAACTAGAGTTAGAAGTCTCTTACCGATATCTGATAAACACAACCTATATATCTTGATAATTGAATAATTAAAAACAAAATGCAGCATAAATTTAAAATTTTTTCGATAATTACAAGAGATACAAAAAACCAAAATAAACCTTAATTGTAAAACTGTATCCCAACCCCGTTTATTACAAAACAACGATTCAGTACAATGTATATACATTGAGGGAGAGATCATTACATCATAAAGAAGACCGATAACTAGTATGTATTTTTATATATATGCTCCATTTTTTTATGTAAATAGTTTATTTTAGTATGGAAAAGTCTCCAAATCTAGTGTGTAAATAATCAGTTTTTGATGTTTGTAGGTTCTTTATGGTGTTTGATCGAAAATAAGCGGGGCTTATGGAGTGTTTTTCGTGATCCACACTGTAAAGTGTACATCTCGCATCCCGAGACAAAGTTGCAGGACCCACTGTTGGCCATGGCGAAGCAGGCTGAGTGAATTTGAATGAAGAGTTGGAGTACTTAAAGTTGAAGCAAATGCAATAAAATGGGCCTTTATAGACTAAAGCTGGGGTAGTTCAACAGCTGTAGATCTGCTTCGAGACACGCCTTTCTCCAATAAGAAAAGAGATGGCCCACCGAGGTGACACAAACAACAACACGTATCATGACACAAAAGCTCCAGAGCTATTCATCTCGCCTCAAGAACTGTGTCAAAATATGATGAAGAAAATAGTTACTATGAAGACTTCTAGTGGGTCCACCTCTCTCATTTGCTCGTTCGTGCATTGTACGTACGTCTCCCATGCGATTCCTACCGAGCTGCCCCTAAGATATTCCTTAAATGACGTACAAGCCCCATCTCCAACTTCAACCATCATTGATCTGCCTCGGCGTACGAGTCACCATCTTGCCCCTTCATGTTTTTGTTCTCTTATCAATGATGCATATCTCCTGTCCGCCCAAGTTTGCCTCGAACCGCGCATCATTCCTCTCTCTAGCAACCACGACCATGAAATGTTCATCGGCGCACACATTCTTCATTAATTCTTCATCAGATCACTTAAAACAGGGACATAAGTGTTAATTCTTAGGGAATTAGGGTCTTAGCACATACAAGCCTCCACACATTGGAGAACACAACATTTCATCCCCTCCCAACAATTCGACACTGAATTTTCTCTCTCCTCCAAAGACTAAAAAAAGAGAATTGACCCCTTCCATTTTTTGATCTCTCCCTCTCCACCCTATTCACTCTTTCTCTCTCCCATATTTTAACTATTCCCTTGTTAAATTTTATCACTCCTCTCGATTTTTGATTTTATTTTCTCCTGTAAACACCATTAAAGTATATTTTTAAGCTATGGGAGGCTAAGAACTCCCCTAACCTAAGTTAAGGGAGGTACAATAAAGGTTAAATTTCTTCACACGAATTTCCACTGTGAGATTTTCTAAATCTTGATTTACCTTCCATTCAATGTATTATCTTGTTAATTATTGAATAATTGCCATAATTCTTGTCTTGCTTTGCGTAGTTTCAATGCACACTTGTTAGACAGGGACCAAATGTTAGTTAGGAAATTTTACATCTATAATTGTGTGGATCCTTCAACAACAAGTAGTGAGTGATTACTTCAGTTGGTTGGCCTTTTGGGGAAAATCATGCAATTAACAAGTCTAGCACTTGGTGTTTTAATTGTCTAGGGTTAGTGATTCCACTGATTTTAATGCAACAATTATGTTGAATTCTAATGTGCTTTACCTAGGGTAATGCATTTGTTAGGGAGCCAAACAATAGTCTTACTTTGTTTGTTGTAACGAGGGAGTCTAGGGTTTATACACGATGTTTTTTTTTTTAAATGTGAAAATTGACAATCATTTCAGGTGAGTATTGAGTCAATCTTGCGAATCCCTGAGGCCTAGGTTAGTTTCTTATAATTGATTGCATCACTTCATTTATATTCGTTTGTTGATGTTCTTAATTGCTTGTTTTTATTGTTTGGTTGTGTTTAAAGTTGCATATATTAGTTTAGGTTCACTATCTGTTCTGAAATCAGAATGTTCATGTTTTTTCACATATAGTAATCCAACACCCTATGGTTCAACCCGTTTGCTTACCAAAACTACAAAATAATGTGGAAAATGGTATCCTAATAAGAGTTATATTATTTTTGACACTCTCGACAAGCATCAAATTTTAGTGCCATTGTCAGGGATTTGTTTTTACTTTTGATTTTTCTTTTTAATTTTTTATGTCCTATAGTCTGCATCGATCTAAGTCTACCGGTTCTTTATACCTTTTTAAACCTGAAATCGAAAGGATTTGTCATAGATTGAGGAAGGAAACCCATTTGAGGAAGTCACAACTCAAGGCTTCTAAATTTCCTTCTTTGGCTACCACGGCGGATCCCAATACACCTCTTCCCCGTCAATTGACGATAAGGGAATCCAAAGCCAATATTCAAGCACACCTGGCGCAACAACCCTTTTACATTGCATATCCTTTTCATGGTAGAGCATTTGATCTAAGGTCTGATTTCACTCAAACTTTACCACACTTCCATAGTAAAAAGATGAATACCCACATGCATTCCTCAAAGAGTTTCATCACACTTGCTCCTTGATTAGGCCACCAAATGCAGGAGAGGACATCCTTAAGCATCAAGCTTTTCCATTTTGTCTTAAGGACAAAGCCAAGGAGTGGCTTTACTACCTTCCACCTGGTTCCATAACGAGTTGGATCGAAATGCTTGCCGTATTTTTGAGTAACTATGTGACGACCCCAATTTTTCACAAACTGGGCCCCGCCCGACCTAAGCCCACGTGGACCCCCGAGTCAGTCTCGCAAGGTCAACGCAGGCCTAGTCAGCCTTCCAATCCCTCATCATACGTAAATTCATAATTTTAAGTTGAGTTATTAATATTTTGCAAGTTTTACAATTTAGCGGAAACAATTACTACAAATAAATAACTCAACAGTATTTGAAAAGAGTTAGGCAACCTAGTTGTGGAACCCAGTAAATATGTTATCATCAGAGGAGAGTAAATACAAGATATACAAAAATTCACCTAGCTATGGAGCCTTCCCCTTGCTGGAACGTAGATCTGCACTCAGTCAAACCCAAAATGATGAGCCCAGGTAAGTAAAGCCAGTAGGACATATACATCATTTCAAAATACAACTAGAACAGTCGAATTCATGCAATTAGAAAGAAATGAGCAAGTAACGCATGAATATAAAAGACGATAGACAAATCAATCGATGAGTGAGGCCAAATAGCAAGGAGTCCTGACCAAAAGGTCGTTGAGTCGCGACAAAATCCCAGCAGACTCGGGTTTAGGACGAGACCCCTGCCTCCCAGCCCTAACCGTTGCGACTATGAGATATCACAGACCCGGATCTAGGACGAGACACCTGCCTCCCAGCCCTAGCCTGTACGACTATGAAACATCCACAAACCTCGTGTTTAGGATGAGACCCCTGCCTCCCAGCCCTAACACTCTCAAATCGCAGATAACAGTAACCATGACTCACTTGCCAATCTTTCCGCGAACATCAAGACGTCTCGCTCACGCCTCGATATGCGCACCCGACACCCGACTCCTACGTCCCTGGTGTCCATTTATACCATTTAGGCCTAAATTACTTAAATCGTTCAACCACAACTAAGACATTGTGATACCAACGTCACAGTTGGTATCAGAGCTGAAGTTTAAAATACTCGACTCTTGATTTAAATCACAAGCCATGGAGACGCAAACCAGCGAAAGTTAGGAATTGTTGAACTTAGAGTGGAACCCTATGATCCTGACTTTAGTCTTCGTTGGGAATTGAGGAGAGTTGGGGAAATTATTGATTTTGTTGGGTGACGACGGCTCCGAGCACGGTACATGAGGCTTAAGCGAGGGCTATAGCTGGCGAGAGCTTTGGGAGCACACGCACCAGAGTATCAGTCACATTATCGGCATCGTTATAGTCAGTGCGAGGGTCTGGAGATGATCAGAGGAAGAAGAGAGTTATACGATCGTGGCTAAGAGATCGACCTCAGAGCGTATTGCGTTTCCACCATACACGGCGTATATTGCGCCAGTGTTAGATGGTCCAGCGCAGAGTTACACTAGTGCATTACATCAGCCAACACCGTCAGATCCTCAGCATCAGTACCATCAGAGGGCTGATGGCAGAGGCAGTGGCCAAAGACGGACAGAGGTCTAGTCAAGCACAGAGGCAGTGACAGGGACAACATGTTCCATACGGATCGAGATTTCAACATTTTGGTTTGAGATCCACTCGAGTTACATTCTCGCGGACGTACTGCGGATATGCGTATGTTAGTGACGGTGGGTCATGAAATTAATATGTTCATTTGTATTCCAATATATGTTGCGAGGATGTTGCCCTGGCATATATTGATGGGAGGAGACAGATGGTGTGTTCTTTGCTTAGGAGATCTCGGAAGAGCCCAACTCGTCACGGAGGAGCCCGGCTTGTCGCAGAGGAGCCCACCCTATAGAGTAAGATGGGGGTATGGCCTTGGGCGAGTATGACCTTGGGCGGGTATGGCCTTGGGTCTTCATTCATAACAAACTATCTTCATTTGGGAATTGCGGCAATTTCGAGGACGAAATTCTTAATTCGTTGGGAAGACTGTAACGACCCGAAAATTTGACTTTTGCCACGTGTCAGGTCAGGGTCGAATGTGGGATCCACTCGTCGGAATACATATGTGTGTAATATCCAATTTGAGATTAGAATGCTAATTGACGAGTAATGTATACGCGGGGAATTCGGTGAGCCGAAATACGAACGGGAACACACCTCGAGTCGCGTTTCGATGTGGGATCGAGGTAGTGGCTTAATGTGGCTATAGTGATTGTAATGTGGTCACATTAAACTTAAACATTAAAATAAATAAAATAAAGTAAAATGTACATTGGATGCGCCTTGTGATGCATGTGGCACGAGCGCCGAGACGGTGAATATTTGTAGTGTCTCGAGATGCGCGCTGTCCAATTTCTTAAGAAAACAAGTGAATAAATATGTTTTTTGGATATGCCTCGAGTTCCGCTCCGCACGAATCTCGAGGACATATTTGATTTCCTCAAAAAGGGAGAGATCAGATAAGAATGAGAGGATGAGAGGAGAGAGAGGGAGAAAAAGTGGAGAGAGAGAGAGATCGGAGAATCGGATAAGAGAGATGAGAGAGAGAGAAGAGGAGCTCGCGGAGGGACGACGGCGGCGATGACGACGAAGGTAGATCGGAGACGACGCGGACCAGCGGCGACTCCCGCGGCAGACACATCGACTGGCAGCTGATGGCGGGACGAGCGGCGCGGCTCCGCGAGACCGCGGACGAGCTGCAGCAGATGGTAGCGGCGGGGTGCGGCGGCGGTGACGACCAGCCAGCCTTCGTCGACCGACGTCGACGGTGCGAGCAACGAGACGAGCAGCTCGCGGGGCCGGCGGCGACGCGGAGACCGTGTGAGGTGGCGCGGCGCGTGACGCCGGCGAGGCGAAACGGCTCCAGTGGCCGCGCCGGCGAGGGACAGAGGCTACATCGCCGGCCCGCCAAGCTGCCGCTCGTCCTCGCCGCTTCGCACCGTCGACGTCGGCCGACGAAGCTGGCTGGTCGTCACCGCCGCGCCGCCCCGCCCGTTGCATCGCGCAGCTCGTCGCGCGGTCTCGCGGAGCGTGCCGTTCGTCCCGCCATCGCTCGTCGCGCCGATCGATGCGTTTGCCGCTGGAGTCGCCGCTGGTCCGTGTCGTCTACGATCTGCCTTCGCCGTCGTCGCCGCCGTCGTCCCTCCGCGAGCTCCTCTTCTCTCTCTCTCATCTCTCTTCTCCGATTCTCCGATCTCTCTCTCTCTCCATTTTTTCTCCCTTTCTCTCCTCTCGTCCTCTCATTCTTATCTGATCTCTCCCTTTTTGAGGAAATCAAATATGTCTTCGAGATTCGTGCGGAGCGGAACTCGAGGCATATCCAAAAAACATATTTATTCACTTGTTTTCTTAAGAAATTGGACATCGCGCATCTCGAGACACTACAAATATTCACCGTCTCGGCGCTCGTGCCACATGCATCACAAGGCGCATCCAATGTACATTTTACTTTATTTTATTTATTTTAATGTTTAAGTTTAATGTGACCACATTACAATCACTATAGCCACATTAAAGCCACTACCTCGATCCCACATCGACACGCGACTCGAGGTGTGTTCCCGTTCGTATTTCGGCTCACCGAATTCCCCGCGTATACGTTACTCGTCAATTAGTATTCTAATCTCAAATTGGATATTACACACATATGTATTCCGACAAGTGGATCTCACATTCGACCCTGACCTGACACGTGGTACAAGTCAAATTTTCGGGCCGTTACAAACTATTTCTCTGAGACTCGAGCTTCCACACTTAAGAGAGATTTAAGGCATTAAAATAGGAGATAGTGAGACCATGAGTGAGTATTGGAAGAGATACAAGCATCTACTTGCTAGTTATCTTAATCACCAACTAACCAATCTTTCCATTGCCTAATTTTTTTATGATGGCATGACACCATTTGAGCGACGAATGTTTGATACTCTTTATGGTGGCTACATTAAAGGAAAAACTCTCGAAGAGTTTGATGAATCTTTATGAAGCAATAGCAAGCCAATCCCGTCAATATTGTGACCGCATTAATGAGTCTTACCGATGAGCCATGGGCAAGTTGCCTCAACCTAATCCTCCACCACAAGCTTCCACTAGCTCATCCTTAGAGGACATGGCTAAGGCTTTGATTGCAACCCCAAGATATATTCCAAGAGAATGTAGAGAAACATAAATCTGACATGGATAGATAAATTTAATAGACCCAAGCTAGCATTATGAATATAGAGTCCCAAATGGGACAAGTGGAAACCAAATTAGGGAGGATAAATGACAAGGGTAAGTTGGCGGCTCAACCATGCCAAACCCAAATGCAGGAGCCCATGCTATCACTCTTAAAAGTGGCAAAGAGTTGGAAATGACTCCACAAAAGCAAGGGAAATCAAAAGCTAAACCTCAAGTAGATGAGGTAAAATAAGAGACTAAAAGAATTCTCAACCCTTCAAAAGAGTCTACCTCTAAGAAGAATGAGGTTTCCCAACCTACTCTCCAAATTAAGCCTCATTTCCCTCAACGCTTTATGCTTAACAAAAAGCAAGAAGAGGAGCAAGAGATTTTGGAGGTCCTCAATAAAGTGGAGATCAATATCCCACTTATCAATGTTTTAAAACATGTTCCTCATTATGCTAAGTTCCTTAAGGATCTTTGGACTAATAAAGGGAAGTTAAAAGGCAATGAGAAGATTAATGTTGGAGAGAATGTCTCTGTGATCTTGCAAAAGAAATTATCTCCAAAGTGTAGGGACACATGTTTGTTTTCGGTGCCTTGCACCTTTAGGGAGGTTATCCTCCAAAGAGCCATATGTGACCTTAGGGCTTCAATCAATGTCATGCCGCTTTTCATCTTTGAAACAATCAAGGCCGGTCATCTTAAAAAAACTGGTTTAATCATTCAATTGGTGGACCGTTTTGTTATTCACCCTATTAGTGTTCTTGAAGATGTCTTCATGAGTGTTAATGAATTGGTCTTTCCAGTGAATTTCTTTGTTGTTGACATGAAGGATGACCCTTGCATTAATGGTTCGTCTCTTCTCCTTGGCCGAACATTTTAAAAAATGACCTGCGCAAATATTGATTGTTTAATGACAAGTAAATAATTAGACATATTTTATTGTTTAATTTAGGTTGATTTTAGATATAAATGATGCTATTACACTACGCATTCTCTTATTTATGTGATTTTAAGATTTAATTAAGAAAAAAAAGAAATGGAAGAAAAAGAAGAAGAAAAGCAAAACAATTAACTATAGAAGAGTGCTAGCGATTAGCCCGCGATATGCAAATACACTAGAAATCACCATCTAAATCGGTAGTAGAGAGGAGCCAGCGAATCATCAACGAATTGGGAAATGTACTAGGAATCGCCAGCTGAATCGGTGGAGCACAGAGACTAATATTCAGTGATTAGCTCAGCGATTTGTGAACAAATGGAATCGCTAACAAATCGCTGAGGTCTGTTATGAGTTTTTTAGATTACTGCAAAGGATTTTAGTTTATCTATGATATGTAAAACTTAGGAGAATATAAATAGGACCATAGGGCTTCGGAATCAAGCTCTCCTACCTCTTTCACAATCTCTTTTAGTCTTTTATTAGCAGTAAGTTAGTTTATGTTTGAAGCTACATTGGAGCTTTGTTTGTTTCATTAAGAGGTATTTATTTAATTATGTTTTTCAATTATATTATTGCATTGTTTCTTTCCAATATGTGTGAATAGTTTATTAATCTAAACAAACCCTAGACATGTATATACTTTGGATTGCTTTATAGTTATAATTAAGGAATCATGAACTTAATACTTTAAATCTAATCATACATAACAATCACAATTTTAATAAGTTGTTTTTGCGTATTACAAATAATGATGATTGATGTTGCATGCATAGTTGCAAATTTGTATTGTGGTATTTTGATTCTGAATCTATGTCTATGATTATTGACAACAATTATAGAAGTAGTAACTAGGACTAATCTATATAGCAATATTTCCCGAGTGGATGTTTTAGATGATTACGTTTTAAGTTATTTATTGATTAGCATATTTCGACTAATATTTGGTTTATATTAGGCATGATTTTCATTGAGTGTTAATGCTATCGTAATTTCTATTTTATTGAGTTTTATCTAATAGGTAGATTTACAATGATAAAGATATGACTTATTTTCCATTGAACTTAGGAGAATCGATGGTTTCCTAAAGGCTATCAACCTATTATGAATTAGGACTTAATGATTTCAAGATTCCATGTGATATGATTATAACTAGGTTATGAAGTTATGTTATGTTCTAGTGTTTAAATGCAATCCAAGTATATTATATTGTTTAGTGGGGGTTTGTTTAGATCTTTGTTTAGATATTTATATTACATTGAATTTGAATATTATTTAATTAATTTTGCATTGAATTGTTCGAATTAGTTTAGTGAGTTTGGTTAATTAAGTTACTTGTTAAAGTTTTTAGTTATTTGGTATTTTAATTCTTGTCTAATTAGATTAACTAAATTAAGAAAAACAAGACCAAAATACTTTCCTTAGAAGTTTGCAAAATCCTTGTGGAGACAATATCTCATTTACCACTACTACAAATAATAGGAAAATATGGGAAGCTATTGTGCACGCTCGACACATGTCATTTAATGGTACACTCGCTATGGAGTTTAACGGTGAAATCATCAAATTCAACATCTATGACGCCATGCGGTATCCTAGCGATGTCTTATCAGTTTGCGCTTTTGATTGCATTTGTAGCTTCCCTTATCCCAATTAGGGTGATACTCGGCGTGAAACTTTAATTAAGCCCCAGAACACCACTCGGACTCAATTAAAGTATCAGTACAACATTCATTCTTACCTGATAATCACAAATACAATATATCGTATATCGAATAAATAATTGAAAACGCAGCAGAATTAAATTTTTTTCGATAATTTAAACGATATACTAAACCAACATAAACTTCAATCATAAAACCATATCCCAACTGTGTTTATTACAAAATAGTAATTCAATACAATATGTAAACAGTAAGGAAATCAATTCACCATAGAGAAGACTATAAACTCCTAATATTCTCCGTTCCAGAGTCGAAGCGCATACCGACAACCTGAAATTTTAATTGGGGAATGAGCATTCCAACTTGCTCAGTAAGTGATGCTTGCAAGTGTATCAATTATCAACTAATATCAATGAATAAACGAATAGAAATATAAGTCCAAAACATATCTATTCAGGCATTGCAAATGATATAGCAATATATAACATAAGCAAGTTCAAAGGTTAACTGCAACTGTACTCGTGACTTGTATTATCATTTTTATTTTATAGTCATACTCTCACCTTAAATAAGAATACATATGCGGAATCCATATGTTGACCAATAAGGGGTTCTGCAAGTGGATTCAAATGTAATCGAGCTATTAACTCTTAACAACTTAAGAGCCTACTTTTACCTTACCCTAAAAATACAATCCATAGAACCCTTATGTTGGTCAACATAAAATTATGTCAGTGTATTCAAGGGTAACTAAGCTACCAACCCCAAACAGACGGTGAACGATTAAGGTAAAACCACGACCTACTAAGGATGTAATAGTGGAACCCATTTCCAGGTTAACATTTTCTTTTATTAGGACAAAGGGCGAAATCCATTTCCGGACTAACCTTCACATCACTCAGTCCCGACCGCCTTATCGAGAATTTTGAGGATTTTCGCATTTAAAAACAAATATAGTCAAGTCATTGTATTTTTTTCCATTCCCAGTCCATAATACTATATGAACTAAATATATTAATTACGTTGCATTGTTGATAAAAATACGAGTCACCTTTACCTGTAAGGAATTTTTCTAACTTTATACTAACTTACACAACTCTCGAGACTCATAAACCTTTTCTGTCGACCAAGAACATAAATTAAACCAATTGTCATCAATTTGGGCCCAATACTCATTAATTAGAACCCCTAAACTGGCCCTAATCGAATCCTAAACTAATTTGCCACTTTTAGGTCAATCCAATCATTTCATGCTTCTCGATTTAAACCTGGTATAAAGTTTCGCACGAATCCTGAGTTTTTAAATTATCATAGAAATTCATCAATTTCTATTTATTTGGTCAAAATATTATTTTTCTAGATTTTTCCTTATTTTTCTGGAATTTTTTTATAAATTTCTAGCAATTTATTCTTCTTTTTTTAATTATTTGGAAAAAGGGTATGGGCCTGAACTGGGTTGAGCCAATCGAGCCGAACCGGTCCGGTTCAGGGACCCAACCCTTTCTTCCTCATCGAGCCCCTATTTAGTAGATCAATCAAACCTATTTTTGTTTTTTTTACAACAACATCAACAATGCAACAACCACAACAACTTCAACAACCAATGACAAAACCACGTCTACATAACCTTACCTTCATCGTTGTCGATCTCTCTATCTTGGTCTCGAGATCTTCTTGTTTCGAACTCTCTGATTCTCTCACTGTTTCGTTTCCTTCTCTCTTCTCACTATTTCGTTATTGATCCCTGTTATGTTCAAATGAAATCAAAACCACTTTGGTTATATATTTGATCTTCCTCAAAATTCGTGTTGCGAATCTCAAGGCTAATCTTATGTTTCAAAAACACACCAACACAACACTCATTTGTGTTGACACCTCCTTACACATGCATATCACATGCAACATTGACTATTCTTGAGATGTGGTTACACACATCTCAAAACATGAGTAATCTTCCAAAATACCAATGATCCACCATTTCATTTCCTCGACTCATGCGTAACACATATTTTTAATGTGAATCCAATGTATGCTTTAATTTGATTTAAACTATAAGATTCATTTATATATATACATTTATCTATACAATATATATATATATATATATATATAAATATATAGATAACTTGTATTTTTGCACCTATAAATTCGTTGTGCACTCCAATGACCACCCCTTGGGCGTGCACAATATTGTACATCCTACGCGTGTCACCCTCGACTACGCGTGTCACTAGGCACCCATCAATTATTGATTAATTATTTATTTTTAATATATATATTTATATATAAAATTTATCTATTAATATATAAGCCTATATTAACACGTGTATGATTCCGCCGTGCGCGCCATCAAGTTCACTCCGGTGTGTACACTACCCCACGACTCGTGTGTGTCAGCCTTGACCCACACGCAGTATTATGCGTTCCATAATTTGTCAATTATTCAATTATAGGCTAATAAATTCAATTATTTCCATAATTAATAATACAATCCATATAAACACCAAATGACACTCAATTTCACGCAATCAAGACAAGTTGGGCTTAACCACGAGCCCAACCCAAGTTAATTAAAATTAAGATTAACGCTAATCACTTGCTTAAGGTTATACGTCGTTATAGTCTCCTAAATTTAAGACAATTTCGTTCTCAAAATTGAAGGAAACCTACAAGTTACCAATAGTTCCAAAGAGAAATGAAAATTGCTCTTACCTGTATAACTCCCGTTCCCAAGTTATCTTTTTCATTTTTATGAAACTAATATTTTCCCTTAATCTGAACCTACAAAGCCCTTTCATATATGAGACTTTCAAAAGCATAACCTTAAATTTTCTTTTGAACTCTCCAACAATATATGATGCGTATCTCCTCAATATTTTTATCTTAACCCACTTGTAGTTATAAATCACATAATCTGCCATACTCTCTTTGTGTAGCTTTTACTATCTCATTTTCACAAAAGCTATATCTCCAATCTTTGTTTCACATATCAATGTATGAAAAGATTGGGCATATTCAGCTTTATCATCCGTCAATGTAATCCACCTGATTACCTTTATTATTAGAGAGCTCACACAATGAATCTATTTTCTTTAAACTGTCATACATTTCCAAGACACAAGCTCAAAATCTGAAATTCTTAATGGACAGAGAATGCTTAGGGTGATTCAGGGTTACTGATGATAAAGGGCAGAGTTCCTCTCCCGGCTAACCTTTTCCTCATCTAGGCCCAGTCTGCCTTACCACATCATTCTTCCAAGCATTTTAGATAAACTATTGACACTGACAAGAAAATGCAGACTTTAGTCAATTTGCAAATATCTGACTAATTTTGTTTCATAATTTACAATTATGCACTCTTTTTACTATCAGAAGTACACACGAATTCACCCAGCCTTTCATGTTCTAAATATTCAGTCTTAACTTACTGAATATATCTCATATCTCTTTATAAATTTAACAACATATATTATCACTTCACATAATTCATAATCTTCTCGTATACCTCAATACGCTATGGCATTGCCTATATAACTGATATGAAGAGATCCATGAGATTATCGAAACAATTCTTTCTTAATATCCTTTCTGATATGAGGTTTTTCACTTGAGAATCTAATGCGTCTAGCACAACTTCTCCAAAAAGTCTAATCTGGATATTAACTCTTAATAGCTAAATCATGGAATATTGATCGTGTCCATTAGACTTCTTGATCACCATATCACCCAATTAATCAAACTCTTAGCTCAGCTCCAATATGAGCTTCAAAGAAAAGATTTGTAATTATCAATTCCAACGACTCAGTTTATGATGTGCCTGCAGGACTCATTTCATCATCATTATTACACATCTCTCTCAAGAGATAGTACTGAGAAGTTACTATTGTAATTGCATTTGGTGTTCTTTTCTCTATTCAAAGTATTAATCACATCAATCACTTTGTGTGGACGATTTCTCAGAGTGAATTCATTATATTCATGAATTTAGGTTACTCACCTCACCTCTAATTTCTTTCACTCTGACAACTATACTCTTTAAACTCTCATTATTTGAAGACTTTCAAATCAAATTGCATCAACTCATTGGTTTTCATACTTCTCAATCCTTCTTCTAATGATTTCTCTAAGATCCTCGATCTTAAGAATGATTAAAAGACTCTCAAGTCTCTTTCAATTGAATATATACGTATTTCAAACCCTACGATGAATGAATGAACCTGCATAACCTATTCAATTGAATGGATTCACAAATAAGTTTGGATCTACACCCATATCTTATAACCCTGATTCTCAACTCTAGGACTTATATTTGCAATTCATTCCATTCATTGTTTAAAATACATTTCAAGCTTTCACTTTACGAGCGAAGCCTTAAATGATTTGGTACTACTACAAAAATAGTTATTTCATAATAGTTCTTCTCAACCTTCCTTGAACTATATAATATTATAAACTACTATTTCTTGCTTCGTTGTGTCAACACACAACTACCTGAAGTAAAGTATTAGGCTAAACCTTTAACTTTTTTTTTTCATATTCCAGTTATAACCAAGCAATTATTGTAGTGAAACTAAATTTCAATTTCCTCCCAAGGCATCCTTGTGTCACTTACGACTCATTTCAATTTCACTCTTAGGTTAATTAAATATACATCACAACAATACCCTAAATTTTTGAATACGTTGTTTGTATCATTCAATTATTCCAAGAAAACAATACTTTTTTTGATTTGTGTTGAATCTAAGAAAATTCTCTAATTATCTTAATCTTGGTCAAATCCATTGACTCGCAATTCACATTCAACACATGTTTGTGTGATTTATATTTGAAACTTAGTACTTGCACTACCAATCCCTTGGCATAAACCAATTTATCGTCAGAGCTTACATAACTATACGATTATGCTTATGCCTTTTCTGAGTCTTCAATCCTTTTATGTTATCATTGGTGACACAATGATAATCTTATTTCAATAGGGTTTAACAACTCTACATTTTTCATTGATGAACATAGCATGAGCTCTAGTGAGTTTTCATGGTTTCCACCATGATTTTCAACATACACAAGCCATTTCCTGACTTCATTTTCACATACTCCTAATTATGTTTTTAATTTAATGAAAACCCAATCTCAACCAACCTTTGAGAACAATTGATTTCATGTAATTGACTTAAATGAGTTATCGATTATGGGCAATGAATATTTATTCCGATTTAGTTTAATTTAGTTTAATTTGATTCATCACTCAAGTTGAGTTCTCAAACTCATATAATTTCCATAATACACTAAATGAAACAGAATTAATCATTGGTTTAACCTTATAAATCAAGTAATTAATGAATTTAAATATCAAATTGTGGCAAAACTCCAAGAGAATCTGATAACTAGACTGCTTGAAACTTTTGAAATCACATTTTTCTTTCATCAAGCTTGAATTCTTTTCATGAACTTATTATTATACTAAAACAAATTCAACCATTCGAACCTAAAGTAATTACTTTATTTTTACGAATCATCATTCATAGAAGATTAGAGATTTATACAATTTTTGATTAAAAGTAGCAGTTAGTACCGACCTATTGATATACTACTTACCTATTCATTCCAATATCATAAAATATTCCTTCGACTCTCAAATCCTAAGATTCGTTGACAACTCACTCTCCCCAATTTAGACTATTCCAGTCTAAAAGATTAGACTAGGACATCTCACCAACTCACTATCATATTCTAACTTGACTATACCATTTTTCGATTTTAAGTTTCCGTATAAAATTACCATAAAAGTGATGGAAGTCTATTAGATAAGATAGAGTTAACTAACAACGTTGATTTTTCATAATCCTTCAACTTTTATCTTTCTTTGTGAATCTTCACTTTTAGTGTAATTTCTTCATTAAGATCATTCTCTTATATCATATCATCGATCTGGTAATCTCATGTTTTCTTTTCCTATATGTGGATCCACCACAAGGTCACACTTTTTTTATCATTCTATTAGTGTCTGCGGTTAAACCACAATAACACTATTTAGTCTTTTTCTTGCATTACCTTCAGTATGCGCGGCTACACCACAACAATACTGATAAGTTTTTTCTCATTATTCCAATATGTACTAGCACCATATCCTTATACTTCATAATAACTCATGAAGTATGCATATACGAGTGGTTCTCTAACCTCACTAGGTTCTTATCATCATTTATCACTAATTCTCTCATTGAATGAATTTTACTCTTGTTCAACCAGTTACAATACCAGTATATATTCTACTCAAAGTGAATCATCACATTTGAGTTTAACTGGAAATCACTTTTTTATTTATTAATATCCATTCTACTAATATATGTCTCAAAGTCTAGGTCTAATCGAGCCTTCTACACTGATTATTATTAATCTAACAATATCAGTGAGAATAAATACCATTAGAAACTATCCAATAGGATAATAGTTTAATTTTTTATCTTCATAAGATTTCTTATGTCTTTCATCATATGTCATTGGGATTTAAGATTCTACAAACCCCAATCCTCAATACTTTCTCATCTTATTACTTTCTACTATTTTTCATTGTTGTAATATCCCCGAAGTCCAAGCTCCCAAGAACCTTCACCATCTATTCATTGAATTCCAAGATAAATATGAGAGATAAGACCTTCTAAATCACGTATAGGAAAGACAAGATAGCTATATCTATCGCATAGATATAATAAATTACAACATATAAGATAACTCAATATTTTATCTTTCATTACAATCCAAAACTTTGATAAAAGTCATTTATAAAGTCCTAAATTATCAATAACTTGAGAACAATCTCCAAGTCAGTGAACCTCGACTTTTATTCAGTCTACATGTAATGATTTTCGCCTCTAATACTAAACTGTATCAGAGATATTCCTTGATTCCAATAAATCTCAGAATAGTGAGGCAAAACTCTATAAGTCGTGGCTCTCATACCAAACTGTACCGGAGCTATTACTATAAACATGCTCTAACCAGGCTCGGATACCAAACTGCAGCATCCCCTATCCCAATTAGGGTGATACTTGGCCTGAAACCATAATTAAGCCCCAGTACACTAGTCAGACTCAATTAAATAAACAGTAAAGGCTTCATTCTTACCGATAATCACAAATACAATATATCATATATCGAATAAATAATTGAAAAACAGCTGAATTAAAACATTTTTGATAATATAAATGATATACGAAATAGACAGAAAACCTCGATCATAAAACCATATCCCAACCCTGTTTATTACAAAATAGTAATTAAATACAATATGTAAATAGTACAAAAATCAATTCATCGTAGAGAAGACTATAAACTCCTAATTTTCTCCGTTCCTGAGTCGAAGCGCTCGTCGACAACCTGAAGTGTTAATTGGGGAATGAGCGCTCCAACTTGCTTAGTAAGTGATGCTCGTAAGCGTATCCATTATCATTTAATATCAATGAATAAATGAATAGCAATATAAATCCAAAACATACCTATTCAGGCATTGCAAATGATATAACAATAGATAACGAAATGCAAGTTCAAAGGTCAATTGAAACTGTACTCGTGACTTGTCTTTTCATTTTTATTTTAGAGTCATACTCTCGCCTTATACAAGAATATGATCCACAGAACCCCCATATTGGTCATCATGTGATTTTGTCGGTATATTCAAGTGTAACTGAGCTACCAACCCTAAATGGTCAGTGAACGACTAAGGTAAAACTCTAACCTACTAAGGATGTAAGGGCAGAATCTATTTCTAGGCTAACCTTTTCCTTTAATAAATATTCACATCACTCAGTCACAGTCCGCCTTATCGACACTTTCGAAGATTCACATTTTAAAACAAATACAGTGAAGTCACGATACATTGCCCCATTCCAAGTCCATTATACTTTATGAACTAAATATACTAATTACATTGCATAATTGATAAGAATACGAGTCCCACTTACTTGTGCCGAGCTTTTCTAACTTTACACCGACTTACTCAACGTTTGAGACTCCTACACCTTTCCTCGTTGACCAAGAACTAAAATTAAACTAATTGTCACCAATTTGGGTCCAAAACTCATTAATTAGAATAAACTAGTCCTAATCAAATCCTAAGCTAATTTGCCACTTCTTAGGTTAATCCGATCATTTCACATTTTTCGAAGTAAAACCACGGTATAAAGTCTCGCATGAATCCTGAAATTCATTAGTTTCTATTTATTTGGTCAAAATATTATTTTGTTATGGATTTTTAATTTATTTTTCTAGAATATTTTATGAATTTTATTATTTGGAAAATGGTATGGCCCTAAATTGGGCTTAATCAACTGAACCGAACCGACCCAATTTAGGGACCCTACCTTTTCTTCCTCATCAAGCCCCTACCTAGTAGATCAGCCGAATCTTTTTTTTTTTTTGCTGATTCACTCAATGTTCCCTGGGAGGGGAGACAACCCCCTCTCGTCTCCTCCCTTGGATAGCCTAAAGTCTCCCATCCCCATCTCCACACAACAACAACCCAATGAACAACAACATCAACAACGCAATAACCACAACAACCTTAATAACCAACGACACAACGACTACAACACAACCTTACTTTCATCATTGTCGATCTCTTTTTCTCAGTCTGGAGTTCTCTTTATTTCGAGCTCTCTGGTTCAATCTCTTCTCTCACTATTTCGTTCTACTTCTATCCTCTCACTGTTTCGTTATTAATCTTTGTTATGTTCAAATGAAATCAAAACCACTTTGGTTTTGTATTTGATTTTTCTTGAGATTCATGTTGTGAATCTTGAGGCTAATCTTATGTTTAAAGTATACACCAACACAATACTCATTTGTGTTAATACCTCCTTACACATGCATATCACATGCAACATTGATTCTTTTTGAGATGTGGTTGCACGTATCTCGAGACATGTATGATGTTCTAAAATACCAATGATCCACCATTTCATTTCCTTGACTCATGCGTAACACACATCTAGAGGTTAATTCAATGTATGCTTTAATTTGATTTAAACAATAAGATTCATTTATATATATATTTACATATACAACTATATATATAAATACATAGATAACTTATGTTTTTGCGCCTATAAATTCGTTGTGTACGCCTCGACCACCCTCGGGTGTGCACACTATTGTACATCCTACGCGTGTCACTCATGACCCCATGTGTCACTAGGCGACCACCAATTATTAATTAATTAATTATTTTTATATATATATATATATATATATTTATATATAAGATTCATATATAAATATATAAGCCTATATTAACATGCCTATGACTTTACCGTGTGCGCTAATGAGTTCATTCTAGCGGGCATGCTACCCAACAACTCGTGTGCATCACCCTTGACCCACACGCAATATTATACATTCCATAATTTCTCAATTATTTAATTATAAGCCAATAAATCCAATTATTCCCAGAATTAATTATACAATCCGTATAAACACTAAACGACATGAAATCCCACACACACGCTAATTGAGACAAGCCGAGCTTAATCACGAGCCTAACCCGGGTTAATTAGAATTCGAATTAACGTTAATCACTTGCTTAAGATAACGGGTTGTTACAACATTGATTATTTTGTGCAAAAGACCTTTCATGCTAGTGATGGTGAAGAAACACCCCAAAAAGTGCTAGAGAAACACCTTTATACCAACTCATTGCAAGAGAAAACATTTTTTTCAATGCAGAGATTAAAGAAATGGTGTATGACTTGGATTCTTTTTCATCATGTCCACTTAATGTTTTGTACATTGAGTTGCCTACTTCCCACTCCAAGATCCTTTCTTCTTTGATTCAAGCCTATACATTGATGCTTAAGCTTTGACACGCGCCGAATGCGACAAAGATAATCTCGATGAGATTAACGAATACCACAAGGATTGCAAAAGTGACAAGCACGAGATCGATCCTTGGAGACCAAGTTTTCTAACCTATTCTAATGAACAAAAAGGGAAATCGGCAGTTTTCAAGTGATTTAAAGTGAAAAAAAGGAGAATTAGAGACTGTAAATTGGCCTATGTAATTCATCAGTCGTCAATCCATGAAAAAGTATGAAATTCAGTTATATCTTAGTGCAGCTATAAAACCAAGCAACATACTCGGATTCCTAGTCTCTCGCTAGTCGGTAGATAAGGCACGACCATTAACTACTTTTCTAACCAAACGCACAACCCTAGATTTACGTGAATTGGGTTTAATGCGATAATTGCATAGGTCTTTATGAAGGCACTACAACGAGACTACCTGATTACAAGTGTATCCAATTTAGCCTAGATTCCTAAGGCATTTGACTTGTCCTAAAAAGGTCTAATCATTTGGTATGGTGAGTCATTACAAAGATGAGTTTGCCGCATAATTACGGATGCGTTCGACTTAATAACTAAGGATAATCAACCTAATATGCATGCGAGGGCCCTTCACAAACAATTAAATCCAACCCAGAATAAAAGCAATGCCAAAGGAAATAAGATATAAAAGAAAATCAATATAATATAAATTAAATACATCACAAGATGAATTCCATAGAACCGAAGACTTATTCGATCCGCCTCCAGCCTAGATCAATGGGTTTAGCCCGATATGATTTATGCAAACACAAGTTTTCTTTAAGTTCTCTAATCAACAAAAGATAAAGAACCTAAAAAACACAAGTTCCTATTTATATGAAACCCCCAAAATCCATTCTCCACAAAAAAGATTTGCAAAATCCTCAAGAATATGGAAATCACGTTTCACGCTGCGGGAGGCGCCAAGTGTAAGCCACGACGGCAAATCTTTAAACTATCTGCCCACTTTCACGCTGTGGCTGGCGCTTTGAGTATGGGAACTTGCATAAAGGCCATTAAAATAAAAACAAGTCGATCATCCGCCCCTTTAAATGAAGCTACTCTAGAGCGTGACTTCTGAAAGTAAATCCAAAAGAGAGTCTAAAGAAGAGAGAATAGAAACAAACTATACTAAAGTTAGGTATCCTACTAAAAATTGAAATAACATAGAGAAATTACAAGTATGGGCTACATCCCATAAAACTTTGTTGTTTATATTAGTTTGCTCAACTAATAGAGGAATCAATCTTTGTTGAGTGTTAGCGAATCAATCTTCGTTTCAAGTGGTTCCTCTTCAAGAATGTCTTTACTAGGATCTGAAAAACGCCCGTTGTCATTGATCTCATCATCGACATTAAATTGCTCCTCTTCCATTTCGTCAAGTTTTATCCCATTTTTGAATGACACTATTTCATCACCCATCCTCAGTGCAACGATGCGCTCACGTATACCGATGATAGCTCTGACATTTGATAAGAATGGTCTACCTAATAATATCTAATCATCAGGGTCGATTGACGACATGATTAGGAAATGTATGATAATGGTGGGCCAACTCACTCGTACGTGCACGTTCTTTAATACTTATAAGGCAACTGTACAGGTTCCATTTGGATTTGAAATCGTAATAAGAGGTTTGCAATGAATCCTTAATTTTATTTGAAGGAACCAAGGTTCAGGCATAAGATTAATGTCGGCCCCCATATCAAGTTGAACTCTGTAAAATGACATCTCGTTGATTTTTATGTTAAGGTATGTTTGTCTTGGATCCTCTATAAAGATTTTGGCATACTTTCCATTCTCACCATATTCCTCATAGTCTGAGTCATCCTTGTCACACCCATATAGGTCTCTGGCGGGATGTTTATTCTTATGTGATTTCTTGTTCTTTTTCTTTCTTAGTATTTTAACCATCAAATTCTTGATTATTTCACAAGAATTAACTCTCACAATATGCTCCTCAATGGTGTTCACTTCATCTACTGAGTTGTCAACTGGGTTAAGGTTAATGATCTCCATATCCTGTGAGACAAAGCTTTCAGACAAGGTTTTAGCCTATGACCGTTAACTTTAAGGATTTTTCCTATTTCTCTACTTTCTATCTCTACAACACCATGGAGAAATGCGTGAGTAACTACAAAAGGTTTCGTCCATCTCGAGCGAAGTTTTTTAGGAAATAGTTTAAGAAGTAAACAAAAGTGTAAAACTTTTTGTCATACTTCGAAATTCTTAATATTCAATTTATTGTCATGAAATCCTTTAGTTTTGTTTTTATAAATATAAGCACTCATATATGCGTCATTTCTCAATTCTTCTGACTCTTAAATACTAGGTTTATGTTGCTTTCTTGCATTATCATAATTCTTATTACATGTCTTAATTGCCCAATATGCTTTATGCTCTAGTTTGATTGGTAAATGACATGCTTTACCAAAAACTAGTCTATAAGGTGTCATGTTTTAAATGCACTCCTATATGCCCATAATGTGTCTTCTAAACGAAGACTCCAGCTTTTACGTGTTTGACATATTGTCTTTTTAAATGTTAATTTAATTTCTCTATTTGAGGTTTCGGCTTGGCCACTAGTTTGCAGGTCATATGCAGTAGATGTTTTATGGGTAGCATGGTATTTGTGAAGTAAAGTAGCTACGATTTTATTGCAAAAGTGTGAACCTCTATTGCTAATCAATGTTCTAGGTGCTCCGAAAACAGTAAATATCCTTGATTTTAGGAAATTAACTACAATTTTAGAATCATTGGATTTCGTGGCTATATCTTCTACCCATTTAGACACATAGTCTACGGCTAATAAAATATAAATGTTTATATTAAATGGTAGAAAAAGGTCCCATAAAATCAATTCCCCAAACATCAAATACTTCGCAAAAGAGAATAAGACACAATGGCATTTGGTTCCTACGTCCTAAATTTCCAGTTCTTTGACAATTTGGACAAGCTTTAATGTAAACATAACAATCGTGGAATAAAGTACGCGAGAAAAATCTTGAGTCTAATATTTTACAGGCTGTACGATGTGGACCAAAATGTCCTCCACAAGCGTAAGTATAACAATGAGCCATGACATACTGTATTTATGTTTATGGAATACATCTTCGAATGGTTTGGTCAGCACAAAATTTTAAAAGTAAAGATCATCCAATAAATAATGTTTAGAATGGTGTTTTATCTTGTTATTTTGGGCTCTTATCAAATAAAGTGATAGTCTATTAGTAGTGAGGTAATTGACTATATCGGCATACCATGGGCCAGTAATAACTATCTTGTATATGTGTTCATCTAGAAAATCATCTTTCAATGGATTGGGGGTTTATTATTTTCTAGTCTAGTTAGATGGTTTGCTATTATGTTTTTGGCACCTTTCATGTCTTTTGTAGTGAGATCGAATTCTTGTAACAATAAGATCTATCTTATTAATCTTGGTTTAACATCTTTTTTTGCCATCAAATATCTTAATGCGGCATGATCTTAGTACACTATTACTTTAGTAGATAGTAAACATGGTCTAAACATTTTTAATGCGAACACAACTGCTAGAAGTTCTTTTTCTATGGTGTTATAGTTTAGTTGGGCATGATCCAAAGTTCTTGATGCATAATATATGACATGAGAATATTTTCCTAACTTTTGACTTAAAACAATCCCTATTGCGTAGTTTCTTGCATCACACATTTTTTCAAACGGTTGTGACTATTCTGGTGACTTTATCACCACCATGGTTATCAAGGCATATTTTAGTTTATTAAAAGCTAATTTACATTCAGGTATAAACTCGAATGTGACATCTTTTTGCAAAAAAATGCACAAGGGTTACGTTATGTTGGAAAAGTCTTTCACAAAACGTCTGTGGAATCCTGCATAGCCAAGAAAAGATCTTACCTCTCTCACAATAGTGGGTAAGTTAATGTTTTATAACTTGAATTTTGCGAGGTCTACCTCTATTCCTTTTGCTGACAGTATGTTTTCTAGTGTAAGTCCTTGATTTATCATGAAATGACATTTTTCAAGGTTCAATACTAAATTTTTCACTATACATCTTGTAAGTATTTCATAAAGTGAAGTAAGCATTCATCGAAAGAATTATCGTATACAGTAAATTCATCCATGAAAAATTCAATAAAATGTTCAATGTAGTCTGAGAAAATACTAATCATACATCTTTGGAATGTAGCGGTATAGTAGTATGATTAGCAGACATATCATTCATGCGGTATAGTCGGATAGGAAAAGTAACTAGAGAAGAGACTAATCATACATCAATTTTGGAATTTTCCATTTCTAAGAATGGGCATCCTAGGATAAAAAAGTTTTACTAGAGAAATTGTATTCTTTCATGTCTTTGACATAAACGTCGGCTGGGAAAAGTAAGTCATTAACCCTAATCAGTACATCCTCTAATACTCATACAGGTTAGACACTAGATCTTCATATTAATTGTGCTACTACATCAGTTTCTTCTAGGGCTACATTTTTCATTTGCAAAAATATTGACAAAGGTAATGTTGATTGAGGTGCTTAGATCATATAATACTTTGGATATCCCTATATTTTTTAAAAGGCAAGTGTACCAAAAGGCAAGTGAAAGTGGTACTTTCTTGATCTTCTGGAGCTACATGAATTTGATGGAATTCTAAGTATCCATTTAAGCAACACTAAAATGTTCATCCATCCAGTCTTTCTAAAATTTGATCTACAAACGGAAGTGGTTAATGATCTTTTCTAGTTGCGGCATTTAGCTTCCTATAATCTATGCACATTCTCCAACCGTTTTGGATTCTAATTGGTACTAATTATTTATGTTCATTTGTTATAACTGTGATCCATATATTTTTAGGAACTACTTGTACCGGACAAACCCAATTACTATATGCTATTGGGAAAATCATTCATGCGTCAACTAATTTTAATATTTCTTTCTTTACCACTTCTATTATTGGTGCGTTTAATATACATTGAGCTTATCTAGAAGGTTTCGTGTCTGCTTCAAGTTTAATTCTATGCATGTATGTTAGCCCCCTTGTCATTAAAACGACCGACCGACCTAGATTACCTTAATCCTCTGATAATCTAGTTAGCCTAATCTATTCTTGTAACTTTAACCTTAAAATAATCATTATTTCAATCCTTAATAAAGCTCCAAACTAAAGTTATATCCTTAACGAAACTCTATTCATGATTTGTTCAATTGGAGCAAATTAGGAAATAATACGGATTATTCTCCATATTTTTTATAAAATTTTTGACCGCACCTCCCCTAAATATGGCATGCTGAAAAATTTACCTAATAGACAACAGAATTGGGGAGAGGCCTAAAAGTTCTCTCAACTCCCCGCAATTCACAATATATATCAAATTCAAATTTACAACTAACTTAAAGTCTCCGCAAGCTCAATCACAATTTTACAATCTCATAGTAGACCAAAATTGAAATATAAACCTCTCAATTTATCTTAAACTAACTTAGGAGACTCTCATAACCATTTAAGGAAACTTCACGTTCTACAATCACCCCAAGATTCCCAAAATAATATATATAAACAATTTACAACAAGAATTTAGTTTAACTTTTGAAAACATTTACCTCAATATTCGAGTCTTGTCCATTCTTCCCTTGACTTCATATAGAATCTGACATCATTAAAAACAACTTGAAGATATCAGGCAAGTAAATTTCTACATTGATCTGTACTGCTGCATTTGTTAGTCTGATATATGGAGACATGCAATTGCATTTCCAAATAAATAATAAGATATATGTGTCAATATGACATGTAATCCATTATATTGCTGTCTCCTAACTATAATCAGATGCCGACTTCCAAAAATAGAAGAAATACAATATTAAGAGATCATGAAATACAGAGATAACTTGTCGATGTTAGACTCAGCTAGTCTCACTAGACGGCGTTGAGGCTTGACTAAAACATAGTTTCAATCAAACCTGACTCCAAAACAAGCTTATCCCCCTCACTCACTCTATGTATGTATGACCAAGAATGATAAAATACCATGTAGACTATGATATAATTATAGGTACAAAAATACTCAATCAATAGTAAAGATCACTGTAGGGTTTAGTTACAACAAAACCAACTTTAAGCGTAATTCTCGGGGTTCTCAAAGCGTTAGATAACCTCGAAGATTATTCCAATAGCTTTCCTGCATACCAATTATTTCATGGGTCAAGTTTCAAGTGAAACCAAATCACAAAACCTAATGAGAACTTCGACAAAAGTACGCTTGAGAACATTTTCCAAAAATATTAATTTATATAACTATTTCAACTGGCTTTTAACTAGCCAAGTTGAGATAACTTTTTAACCTTGAAAACCTTAATATTTGTCATGATCACCTAAAAAGAACTTGTAGTACTCATGTTATACTTTTCATAGACTCTAAGAACACTTAAATTGGATCACCGATGGATAAATTATGAATTTTTTCATATGGTCATTCAACTACGCAAACTTTATTTATTTTGAACAAAAAAAACTTCTGCACATCAATATTTTCGCAATTAAATCCTTAAAACTCGACAATAAACACCACGAAACCACTTAATACCAACCCCAAAATATTCCCATAGCTCGTGGTGTCAAATTGGATTAAAATCAATAATCAATTTATCCAGAAACCCAATCAAAATCAATATAAAAAATTAAAACATCTCCAAAATAGTTATCAACTGAATTGCATTAGTTCACCTCATCAAAACCCTAACCCACATCAGTAGAATTTATCCCAAATCGACGCAAATTAATCTAATATATCAATTAACAACAAATCATACTAATTTCTATCGAAACCCCACAAAAGAAATCGAAAAATCGTGAGAATTTAAATTGAATTGTGAAAAAATGCCAAGCATTGAGAATATACCAAATTGCTGGCCGAATACCTCATTTTCACTGTGAAAATTTAGCTCGAATTGATCGTATCACGATGCTCTATGGTGTTGCAGAAACAAACCGAGCGAAAATCGGACGTAGGGAACTTCGCGAACGAATGAATCGGTGGAAGGGTTTAGGGATTGAACTGCTAACGTTCTATTGCTTGAAATCAATAAATGAATCGATTGATTTTTTTGTTTTTTTTTATATTTATATATAAACCCTCATCGGCTTGACAGTAGCTTAATTTTTTATTTATTAATTCTCAAAATCCTTATTTTAATGTGTTTTAACTTCTACTGCTCATTTTCGATCTGATTTTTCCTCGAATCGAGCCTAACTCTCAATAAAACAGTCCATCTTCATAAAACTTCTATAATACTAGTTTTAGTCACACCAAAACCCTAAAAATCTTATGTTTGTCCATGACATATTAAACCCTTATGGACCAATTCTCTTGCCATACTTGGCCAAACTTGCCCTGATTTAGACCCAATCTCAAAAGTGACCACCACCAACTGATACAAAATTCGAGGCAAAGTCTTGTACCAACTTCGTTCTCACATTGATCTTATCACTGTACCTTTCATTTTCAAGTTAGAAATTTATGTTGATCTTTGTTTCATAACAAGACCTAATCTGGTGTTAACAAAGATTATTTCTAACTCATATATTTTCATTTGTTTTATCTGTTCTTTATTCGACTAATAGAACCACAATACTCAATGTCACTTATGTATAAGTAACTTTAGTAATAAACAATCATAAATTTCAATACTTTTTTTTAGAAGTTGCTTGATTGTTTTAAACAATGATTCCATCCCACATTTCACTTGATGTTTTATTTCGGAAAGGAGACAATACTTTAATTTAAAGTATTTTCTTTTCATAGAAACCGACTTAGACAACTTGACTAGTTCTATCATAATCTCATTGTGATTTTTCAGTTTAATTTAGTTTATCTAATTTATTTCTACTTTCAAAACCACGTGTCTCCATTTTCCTTGTTGAGACTATTTTAACATTTTCCTTAGCGTTTTATAATTGTAATAGTTCGATTCTTTCGATTTTCGAAAGAAATCAATGTTCAGTACTTATGAACATGAATCTTTAGACCTCCTTCCCAACCAATTTCCTATTAGTTTCATAACTGATACTTCCATCAGTTATATTGGTATTGAACTATTTACAATATTTTTGTGAATTTAGATTTCTTGAATCTATTTCACATTCATTTATGCTCAGCTTCGCTTCATAATCATATTCTCTACTTTAATTATCCATTTCTAATCTTACTCGTCATATCTTATGAGTTAAGTATCGAACGGACAAAGAGAATAAACTTCCTATCGCATATCTACCAATAATACAAACATAACATAATTATAAAGTATCCTAAAATCACAGTCACTTCCCAACTAATCACGCTCAATCACCCCTTTGGTTCTCAACCAAATTTTATCCTCAATTGAGCCAACCCCAGGCTCTGATACCAAATTTGTCAGCCCCTCATCATTAAGACTACCGACCGACCTAGATTACCTTAATCCTCTGATAATCTAGTTAGCTTAATCTATTCTTATAACTTCAACCTCAAAATAATCATTATTTCAATCCTTAATAAAGCTCCAAAATTGAAGTTATATCCTTAACGAAACTCTATTCATGATTTGTTCAATTGGAGCAGATTAGGAAATAACATGGATTATTCTCTGTATTTTTTATAAAAATCTTGACAGCACCTTCCCTAAATATGGCCTGTCAAAAAATTCACTTAATAGATAACATAATTAAGGAGAGGCCTAAAAGGACTCACAACTCCCTGTAGTTCAGAATATATATCATATTCAAATTTATAACTAACTTAGAGTCTCCACAAGCTTAATTATAACTTTACAATCTAATAGTAGACCAAAATTGAAATATAAACCTCTTAGTTTATCTTGAACTAACTTAGGAGACTCTCATAACCATTTAAAGAAACTTCACATCCTACACTCACCCCAAGAGCCCCAAAATAATATATAAATAACTTACGACAAGAATTTAGTTTAACTTTTGAAAACATTTACCATAATCTTCGAGTCTTGTCCATTTTTCCCTTTTCTTCATATATAATCTGACATCATAAAAAACAACTTGAGATGTCAGGCAAGTAAAATCCTACATTGATCTGTACTCCTGCAATTGTTAGTCTGATACACGGAGACATGTAATTGCATTTCTAAATAAACAATAAGACATATGCATCAACATGACATGCAATCCACTTGGTTTTTGTCTCCTAACTATAATTAGATGTCGACTTCAAGAAATAGTACAAAGATAGTATTAAGAGATCATGAAATGCAGAGATAACTTGTCGGCATTAGACTCTATTAGTTTTACTAGACATCGTAGAGGCAGGACTGAAACCTTGTTTCAATCAAACCAGACTCCAAAACAAGCTTATCCCCTCACTTACTTTATGTATGCATGACCAAAAATGATAAAATGTAATGCAGACTATGATACAATCACAGGTACATAAATATTCAATCAATAGTAAAGATCACTATAGGGTTTACAACCAAACCAACTTTAAGCGTAATTTTAGTAGTTCTCAGAGCGTTGGATCACCTTAAAGATAGACCAATAGCTTCCTTGCATACCAATTATATTATGGGTGAAGTTTCAAGTGAAACCAAATCATGAAACCCAATGAGAACTTCAGCCAAAGTACGCTTGAGAACATTTTCCAAAAATCATAATTCATATAACTATTTCAACTGGCTTTCAACTAGCCAACTTGGGGTAACTTTTTAACCTTGAAAACCTCAATATTTGTCATGATTAATCAAAAGGAACTTATAGTACTCATATCATACTTTTCATAGACTCCAAGAACACTCAAATCGGATCAACGACAGAGAAGTTATGAATTTCCTCATATGGCCATTCAACTAGGCAAACTTTATTTATTTTGAACTAAAAAAACTTCTCCAAATCAATATTTTCGCAATTAAATCCTCAAAACTCGATAATAAACACCACGAAATCACTCGATACCAACGCCAAAATATTCTCACAGCTCATGGAGTCAAATTGGATCAAAATCAATAATCAATTCATATAGAAACCCAATATAACTCAATATCAACAATTAAAACATCTCCAAAATAGTTATCGACTAAATTGCATTAGTTCACCTCATCAAAACCCTAATCCACATCGGTGGAATTTATCCTAAATTGATGCAAATCAATCCAATATACCAATTAACAACAATTTATACCAATTTCTATCGAAACCCCATGAAAAAATTGAAAAATCATGAGAATTCAAATGGAATTGTGGAAAAATACCCGACATTGAGAATTTACTAAATTGCAGGCCAAATACCTTATGTACAGCATGGAAAATTAGGTCAAATTGATCGTATCGTGATGCTCTACAGTGTTGCAGAAAGAAACCTGGCAAAAATCGGACGTAGGGAGCTCCTCGAGTGAAAGAATCGGCGGAAGGGCTTAGGGATTGAACGTGCGAACATTATGTTCCTTGAATCAATAAATGAATCGATTGATTTGTTTTTGTTTTTTATTTTTATACATAAACCCTCAGCTGTTTGTCAGCAGCTTAATTTTTTTATTTATTAATTCTGAAAATCCCTATTTTAACGTGTTTTGACTTCTGGTGCTCATTTTGATTCATTTTTTCCCCAAATCGAGCCAAAATCTTAATAAAATAGTCCACCTTTATAAAATCTTTATAACACTGGTTTTAGTCACACTAAAACCCTAAAAATCTTATCTTTGTCCATGACATATTAAACCCTTGTAGACTAATTTTCTTTTCATACTTGGCCGAACTTGCCCTGATTTAGATCCAATCTCAATAGCGACCACCACCAACTGATATGAAATTCGAAGCAAGGTCTTGTACCAACTTCATTCTCACATTACATTACACCAATCCCGACTTGCTCGTAAATCGAGATGAAGTCTTCACGTGAGAATTAACACTTGGTTAATTAGTTTTCGAGCAAGTAATGATTTATTTTCACTCATGCCCTTCAAACACGTACTTGTAACCTCGATTATGAAAAATTGAGGATACACCTCAACACAATCATATTGCGCGATAAAATACCATATAATACACGCACTAAGCACATAACATACAAAAATAATATTTTGACTTATGATCTCCTGTCCGAAATGCGTCCCAGCTCAGATACTTAAATCTTAAATTAAATCCAAAAATACTTAATTAGCCTCCTAATCAAGTTAAGAAATTCTCTGATGTCACACGCATGTGGTAGGACTTATTCCGTTAATATAGACTATTATCCATCCTATTGCTTTCTTTAATTCTTGGAGAGAATTTACGAATTTATCCTCTTCTAAATTTTATATTTTATTAGAGATTATAACTAGTAATGAGTTGTTACGTTATAAGTATGTGTATTTTAAATGATCTGGTAAATTTTTAAGTCTAAGTCAGGAGCTTTTAAAATAGAGGGTAAAAGTTTTGAATGATTTATTGGTAGATCCGTATAGTAAGAGGGTTCAAGTAGTACATTATAAGACTTTAAGGCATTAATTATCTATCATCTCTCTTCGTCTATTTCATCGTTGTCATTTAAATCCCTTATAACCTTTTCAAGTTTATCAGACTTATAATTTCTAAAAGTTTTATCTATTATAGGATCTAACATATCTACAGTGCATACTGATGAAACATCTAAAGCATATTTCATAGCGTCGTGGATGTTAAAGTTTACCATTTCATTATCTACTTCCATTGTTAGAGTTCCATTAGAAACATCTATTTTGGATTTTTTCGTTTTTGAGAACGGGCGTTCTAGGATAAGAGAAGTTTTACTAGTGAAGTGGTCCTTATTCATGTCTTTGACATAAAAGTCGGCTAGGAAAAGTAAGTCATTAACCCTAATTAGTACATCCTCTAATAGTCCTACAGGTTGGACAGTAGAACTATCTGCTAATTGTACCACTATACCAGTTTCTTATAGGGGTACGTTTGTCATTTGCAAATATATTGACAAAGGCATCATGTTGATTGAGGCGCCTAGATAACATAATGCTTTAGATATCCCTATATTTTATAAAGTGCATGGAACAAAGTACATTCTAGGATCAGAACATTTAGGGGGCAATTTCTTTATGATTATTGCTGATACATGTTCTCCTAGGCTTACTCTTTCATTAGGTTTAATTTCATTAGTTCACAGTCTTTTATAATTTTTTGGTATTTAGGTAAGTTTTGTATGACTTTGAATAAAGGTATGTTTACAACCACTTTCCTTAGAGTGTCTGAGATTTCTTTTTTTTTTTGTAATTTCTTAATGTTCTTATTGTTTTTCAAACGATGAGGAAATAGTAATCTTACTATACTTAGTTTATTCTTTTCGAAATCACAATCATTTTCTTTTAGAATTTTATCATCCTATATTTCTATTTCTTTTTCTAATTCAGCCTCTAATTCTTTTTGAGGAAATAATTATTATGGCATCTTTTGTTTTTCTATTCGTTTACTGCTTCTCAAAGTAATCACTTTTGCATATGAACTAGGTTAAGGTTTAGATGATAATTTGTCTTGGTTAACCCATGGACTCATTTGCATTGCCATTTGACTTAGTTGATTTTTTTAGTTCAATTATATCATCTTGTAAGGCTTGAATCTTTTGATCTTTTGCTTTATTTGAATTTTATAGTGCTATAGTTCTATCGGTTAATGCGTGTGTTTTATATCTTTGAAAATTGCGGTTATCTACACCATTACCTATATTTGGTCTTAAGTAATTAGTATTGTTACTAGTAATGTAAATATGTTGATTACGATTATTATAATGATTCATAGTGTTAGCCTCTTGAAATTGATTTTTTTGCACTAATGGACATTCATCATGTAGATGATTGACCTCATTACAAAAGCATAAATTTTAGTTTGGACTGAACTATCTTTTAATAGTAATTTAACCATACTTTTCAATTCATTAAATTTATCACCGATGTCTTGATTATATTGCTATTGATTTTAGTAGAATGGTTTTTCATTAATTTTTTTTTCTCTCAATATTTGTGTGATTGTATTGCCATTTTGATAATAGTATCTCTTCTTAATGTTCGCGTAATGTCAAATAAAGATCCTCCACACACTGTGTCCAATAATCTTTGTTCTAAATGGTTTAGTTCTTTGTAAAAGTATTCTAATAAAGTTTTTTCTCTAAATTCATGTTGTGGACATAATGATATTAATCTTTTGTATCTATTCCAAAACTCACTAAAAGTCTCTTCGGTCTCCATCCTAGCCTTGCCAATTTGTTTCCTATCCAGAATAATTTTGTAAGCTGGAACTTATTGATCTAAGAAGGTTTATAACATTTCGGACCATGTGGTTATGGAATTTTGAGGGAGATGGAATAGCCGACCTTCTAGCTTGACCTTTTAAACGAGAAGGGAAAGCCTTTAGTTTGACATAATCTAACTCTACATTTTCGGGTTTTATAACACTTATTATATGCGTGTATTTTCAAGTAAATTGTTAAGGATCTTCATCACCTTCACCTTGAAAGTGAGGTAAATAATTGATGTATCTCATTTTTAACTCAAAATTAGGGAATTCCATTAGAAAAGTAATACAAGACATGTTCATAAATAGTGATAATTTCTTTAAAATTTTATTATCTTTAATTTATGTTTCTTTTTCTAATTCAACTTGTAATTCTTTTAAAAGAACTAGTTGTTCTGGCATCTCTAGTTCTTCCATTTGTTTACTGCTTCTCAGACTTATCGCTTTTGCATATGAACTAGGGTAGAGTTGAGACGCTAATTGTCCTTGGTTAACCCCTGGATTCATTTGCATTATCATTTGACTTAGTTGATTGATAAGTCGATATTTATAGTTATTAAGTACTTTATTTTAGCATATTTAATTATGTAAAGTCTCTAAAATTTATATTTAATTATATTTTGTGGTCGTTTTGAGGTGAAATGAAGTGCACGGTTGAATTCGTGGAGGAAAAATACTCAAAATGGAGTATTTACTCGCAGTGATCGGACGCTGGACAATTTGCCTCGAGTTACGCATTGCGCGATTGGTACAGTAGTGACCAATTGCCACGTGGCAACCCTCAATTGGCTGAGCAGCTGTAAAGCACGTCATTGCATCATGTTTTCTCCATCACAGCAGCTCTCCGATCCTCTCGAGATTCGTGCTGTCACGTTCGTCTCATGCAACACGAATTGCGAATTCGTGTATCGACAAAACCTCCTTCGTGGACACGTGTCACGATCTCACCCATCCACCACGTCACATGCATATGTTTCAGTGAATCAGAGAGTGACACGTTAGCGACTTCAACAAAACGAACCAATGTGGCTTAGACACGTGGCAGCAACGTTTTCAGCCCAAAAATGCCACAGGATGCTCCTCGGCACACGAGTCACCTCCCAAACCCCCAAAATTAGTTTCTCTTGTTGTAAACTAAGTTGGAACTTGCTAAGAACTAGAGAAGGAAATTAGAAGACTAAGAACTTATACTACTACAAAAGAGAAGAGAAGAAATAAGATAGTTGGAATGAGAAGTTTTCATTCAACTTGGTGTGTTCTTACAATGAAGTTAGTATCATTTATATAGGCCATTTGGTATGATTACAAATGTGCCTTAGCAATGTGGGACTAAAACATACACCCCATGTACATTGAAATGGTTACAAAGAACATGACAATACAAAGACCAGTGGAAGTACATAACTACACAATATGTTGGTGTACATGCATGGTCATCCACACTTCACAACACTCCCCCTTGGATGACACTTGCTTAGAGATTGTGCCTCGTTAAAACTTCTACTAAGAAAAACCCTGTGGGAAAAAAATATAGTAAAAGAAAAAGAGTACACTATTCTCATAAATATTAAGACGGGTATAATATTGTTAAGATTGCCTCATTAAAAACCTTGCTAGGAAAACCCAATGGGATAAAACCATAGCTAAGGGAAAAAGAGTGCAATACACTAATCAATAACTCCCCCTCATGTGAACATGGGTGAAACTTGTTCAGTTTCTTTGCTTGCAATGTCTTTAAGTTTACGCGAGCCAATACCATATGTAAGCCTTTTAAATGTCGTAGTTGGTAAGGCATTTGTGAATAAATCAGCAAGATTATCACTCGATCGGATTTGCTTGACATCAATTTCACCATTCTTTTGAAGCTCATGCGCATAAAAGAATTTTGGTGAAATATGTTTTGTTCTGTCCCCTTTTATGAATCCTTCACTTAATTGTGCAATACTTGCTGCGTTATCTTCATATAATATGGTTGGAGAATCTTTTATTGAAGACAATCCACATGATTCTTGAATATGTTCAATCATATTTCTCAACCATACACATTCACGACTTGCTTCATGAATTGCAAGTACTTCAGAATGGTTGGAAGAAGTAGCAACCATAGTTTGCTTTACTGACTTCCATGATACAGCAATATTACCACATGTGAATACATATCCGTTTGAGAACGGGCCTTGTGGGATCAGATAAAAATCCAAAGATCAAGCATAACCTTGGAGATTCAATTTTACCCCTCTCGAGTAGAATAAACCCATGTCACTTGTTCCTCGAAGATATCGGAAAATATGTTTAACACCATTCCAATGTCTTCGAGTTGGTGATTTGTATCTTGCAAGTAGATTGACAAAGCAAAAGCAATGTCAAGTCTTGTACAATTTGCAAGATACATAAGTGCACCAATTGCACTTAAATATGGTACCTCGGACCAAGTAGCTCTTCATCACTTTCATGAGGTCGAAATGGATCCTTATCCACTTCAAGTGATCCGACAACCATTGGAGAGCTCAATGGATGCGCCTTGTCCATATAAAATCTTTTTAATATTTTTTCAATATAATTTGATTGATGGACAAGTACTCCACTTGAAAAATGTTCAATTTGCAAACCAAGACAAAGTCTTGTTTTTCCAAGTTCTTTCATCTCGAATTCCTTTTTCAAGTATTCGATGTTCTAACGATGTCGTCGTGGTTTCCCACTATATTTAAATCATCAACATATACAAAGCAATAATCACAAATCCCGTTGATGATCTTTTAATGAAGACACATGGGCAAAGCGGATTATTTACATATCCTTCTTTCAGTAAATAATCACTAAGGCGTTTGTACCACATTCGTCCGGATTGTTTCAATCCGTACAAAGACCTTTGTAATTTTATAGAATGCATGTTATGAGGTTTTGATTTTATTTCTTCGGATATTATAAATCCTTCAGGATTTTCATATATATCTCTTTGTCTAGGGATCCGTACGAGATATCTTTGTAACGACATCCATTAAATGCATATCAAGCCCTTCGTAAAGCGCAAGGCTTATCAAGAATCGAAATGTGATTGCATCTATAACAGGAGAATATGTTTCCTCATAATCGATGCCAGGTCTTTGTGAGAAACCTTGAGCTACAAGTCTTGCTTTGTACCTTGTAACTTCATTTTTTTCGTTTCTCTTTCGTACAAATACCCATTTATATCCAACGGGTTTTACGCCATCGGTGTTTGGACAATTGGTCCAAAAACCTCTCGTTTCCTTAACGAGTTTAGCTCGCTTGGATATCATCTTGCCATTTTTGCCAATCAGTCTTTTCGACATTCGTCCACTTGATCGTGGTTCGGATCATCATCATTTTCACATATTTCAAAAGACACATTGAAAGCAAATATATTATCAGGAACAATTTTATTTCGATCCCAAATCTTACCAGAGTTTAAATAATTTATTGAGATCTCATTATTTTCATCTTTTTCCTCCTTTTCTAGAGGCAGTTGTTCCTCATCAGAATCAATTCGTTCTGACAAATCCTTATCAAAGGATTCTTGTGCTTTCTCATGAGTATTTTGGTTTGCATTTATTTTTACTCCCGTTTTCCTCTTTCGAGGAATTGTATCATTTGAACCAACTGGTCTTCCACGCTTTAAGCGTTTAGTTGGTTCTTGTGCATTTTGTTGCACAGAGACATCAATTCTTGCAGGAGCATTGACAGCTGGAATATATGATTTTGTCACTTGTTTTGCATCATTAAATGCATCAGGTAATTGATTTGCGATTTGTTGCAAATGAATGATCTTTTGAACTTCAAGTTCACACTGATTTGTGCGTGGATCATAATGTGATAAAGTTGATGCATTCCAAGCAATTTCACGCCATTCCTTTTGAATTGGCTTCTTATCTCCCCTTAATGGTGGAAAATTGTTTCATCAAAGTGACAATCCAGCAAAACGTGCAGTAAATAAATCCCCTGTTAAGGGCTCAAGGTATCTTATAATGGACGATGAGTTAAATCCAACATAAATCCCAAGTTTTCGTTGTGGACCCATCTTAGTTCTATTTGGAGGTGGTATAGGAACATACACTGCACAACCAAAAATTCTCAAGTGTGAAATATTTGGTTGTTGACCTAAAATGAGTTGCATGGGGGAATGTTCATGGTATGCAGTAGGCCTATAACGAATGATAGATGCTGCATGAAGGACTGCATGTCCCCAAACTGAAGTTGATAACTTAGTTCTCATGATTAAAGGTCTGGCAATTAGTTGAATGCGTTTGATCAGAGATTCTGCCAAGCCATTCTGGGTATGCACGTGTGGAACAGAATGTTCAATGGTAATTCCTATAGACATGCAATAATTTTTAAATGCTTGAGATTGAAATTCCCCGGCATTATCAAGACGGATGGTCTTGATTGGGTTGTCAGGGAATTGTGCTCTTAACTTAATGATTTGTGCTAAAAGTCTAGCAAATGCAACATTGCAGTCGAAAGCAAACAAACATGTGACCACCTAGTTGATGCATCTATCAAAACCATGAAATATCTAAATGGTCCACAAGTGAGGATGAATAGGTCCACATATGTCTCCCGAATGCGTTCTAAGAAAAGCGGGGATTCCACAACAATTTTACTTGGGGATGGTTTAACTATCAATTTACCTTGAGAACAACTAGCACAATTATAATCACCAGTTGAAAATATTTTGTGACTCCTTAAAGGATGTCCATGCGAATTATTAATTATTCTTCGCATCATTGATGATCCTGGATGACCAAGTCGGTCATGCCATAAAATGAATGTCTTTGGATCATTAATTTTCTTATTCAAGACGACATTCGTTTCGACATGCCTTATATGAGTAAAATATAATCCAGATGATAAAGCTGGGAATTTTTCTAACACTTCTTTTTCCCATTTGAAACCAATGTGACATAGAGAAATTCTCTATTATTTTCGTTCACGGTTTCAATGTGATATCCATTTTGTCGAATATCTTTAAAGCTCAGTAAATTTCTTCTGGATTTTTCAGAGTATAAGGCATTGTCAACATGAATTGTTGTTCCCTAGGCAACATAATATTTGCTCTTCCGAGCCATTAATCAAATTGGAGATGCAGATATTGTTTGAACATTAGCCTCAGCTAAGTTCAAATTGGAGAAATATTCTCTGTTTTTAAGGATTGTATGCGTTGTAGCACAATCAGCAAGGCATATATCGCTCTTATTTGATTCATGACTTGAACACATGATTTGTTGATCCATCTGGACAAATAATGTTTGGCAAATCAGAAAAAAGTAATATTTCAATGATAAAATTCAAAATATTTTGCCTTTGATTTTGAAGGAAGGTAAAGGTCACAAAAATATTCGGGCATATATATGACAATATTTAGGCAAAATAGCCTTTCATATATGACTAAAAAAAATGTCACAATTATGAGCACTCATTGTCAATAATTATTTGCCATTTGTAGTGGTGCACCGCTTTTATTCCAATTTTTGGTGGAATTGTCAATACGACATTTACCTGATATTTTCACCTTTTACACGTCCATAAACTTATTATTACGATCATGATCATTATATGCAACATATGCTTCTTAATTCGAAGCTGAACTAATTGGACTTTGAGAGCGATATTATATTTATAATATCTCATTATTTTACTCGGCTACCATGAGACAAGAAATCAATCCTTAGTATTTATTGGATTGACGTGCGCACTCGATATTTGTTTAAAGCAATAAATCGAGGCGGGCCACGTGACCCTTTTATTGTCTCATCGGTCATATTTCCACATAGCCTCAACATAGAGGTAATTAAAATTGTGGAATTATAATTAATATTTGACTGATTAAATTTTGTAGCATGAGACCCAAATTAGCTCATTTTGAGCTTTTTGGAGCATTACCCTTTTGGTATGTATATATATAACTCCATAAGGTGAAAATATATATAAAGTGAAATATTCACTTTTCAAATCTCTAAAGAGAAATTTGTGAATGATTGTGTACAACATACAACCTCGCATGGATACAAGCTTTATTCTTAATTTGTAATATCTAATTATCATGACAAGAATTATAATAAGATAACAAATTCAACTATGGTTGATTAATATTTTGAAAGTAAATATAATATAAAATAATTTTCTCTTTTCTTTTATGTAAAAAAAAACATAACATATGATTAAGTATATGTTCACAACTTGATTTATTAATAATCAAATGTACTATTCGTATGAGTTGGTGGGACAACCTCCAGGTTGGGTGGCGAGACAAAGTCTGCTTAATGCCATGCCTCCTCGAAAGGGATAACCCGTCTCCCTTTCAATGTTTAGCTTTACCGGGGACAAGGCTTACCCACTATCAACTCAAACTTATAGCATGATTTGTATTATAAAATCAAGAATAGAACAATAACTAATCATTTGTAGTTTTAAGAGAAAACTAGTTATGTCACATATTGACTTTTGATTTCTGATGTAGAAGATCGTACAAGACGCAACTACAGAGCATACTTTCGCAATCGGTGACGCTATAATGCATAATATATGAATAAAGTATGCATAGATAAAAGGAAGCAACCATGATAATATAGAATTAAATTGAACTTATTTAAATAACAAAAATTATACCTTCCTAGCTTTCTCTCCTTAACAAGCCTTCTTGAACTTCAAGATCTCCTTAATGCTAGAACAAGCTCGTGCTGATAACGTGTTGTAAACTAAGTTGGAACTTGCTAAGAACTAGAGAAGGAAATTAGAATACTAAGAACTTATACTACTACAAAAGAGAAGAGAAGAAATAAGATAGTTGGAATGAGAAGTTTTCATTCAACTTGGTGTGTTCTTACAATGAAGTTAGTATCATTTATATAGGCCATTTGGTATGATTACAAATGTGCCTTAGCAATGTGGGACTAAAACATACACCCCATGTACATTGAAATGGTTACAAAGAACATGACAATACAAAGACCTAGTGGAAGTACATAACTACACAATATGTTGATGTACATGCATGGTCATCCACACTTCACAACATCTCTTACCACTCGAGACCAATTTTGAGTAGTTGTATATATTAGGAACTTAGGTTTTATTAACACCGAACACCGACTATTGTTGTTTTGTTATCGACGATGCTCGGCTAATCAACTCCTTGCCTAGGTCGGAGGGGAAACAAGTCGGGATCATGGATTCATGACATATATTATGTGAGATCTTTTATTTTATTATTTAATTTAGTTTAAATTCTCCTATTTCATTGTTGTTGCTTTTAAGGTTTATGGTTTAGATCTAGGGTATGTATAAAATCGATGCATGCTTTTAGGGGGACAAACGATAGTTATTTGAACCATTAGTATGCGTGTAATTGTGCTCTTGGACCAATAAAGTGACAAACACTCACCCGTTTGCCGTAAAATTATTTCGGTTGTTGAGTGTGCAACAATTGAATCTAGGTTAAATCGGAAGCTGATGCGATCCGGTTATTTATGATTAGTGTTCCCACTGACCAATATTACTGCGGTTAGTGTGTTAAACCTGATTGGCGGATGTCTAAATGTTATGCATTGATTAGGGAAGTAGTTAGTGGCAGACGTCCTGACTATCGAGATTAGGGGAACGAGGAATTTCTGGCAGATGTCGATTTTCTACAGTTAATCTAAGAGAATTTAAATTAATAACTTTTTGGGAAAGATTGAAGACCATGATTGCCATTGAATCTTGATCCTGATTTATGGAACTGTAGACCTAGGTGTTACTTAGGTATTTATTAATTGTTTTCAAAGTTATTTTAATTACTTTATTTATTTAGTTTAGTTAAATTAGTTAGTTAAACTATTTATATTAAAACCCTCAATTTTTTGTTGTTTTTGATCTAAGAAAGACTACCAATCTCTGTGGAATCGACCATTTGCCACTATTATACAAAATAGTTGGTTTATGAAACTTTATTTCATTGACGCGTTCGGCGCGTCTCATTGATTTTTTTGTTCAACAATATCTTCTTGTAAGGCTTGAATTTATGATCTTTTGCTTTATTTGAATTTTCTAGTGCTATTGTTCTATCGATTAATGTGGGTGTTCTATATATTCGAAAATTCAGATTGTCTACACCATTACTTATATTGGGTCTTAGGTAATTTGCATTGTATATAGGAATGTAAGTAGGACGATTAGGATTATTGTAATGATTCAACATAATGTTAGCTTCTTTGATTTGATTTTGGTGCACTAACGGACATTCATCATATAGATGATTGACCTTATTGTAAAAAGCACAAATTTTACTTTGGAATGACCTATCTTTTAATAGTAATTCAACCATACTTTTTAGTTCATTAAATTTATCATCCGATGTCTTGGCTATATTCCTATTGATTTCATAAGGATGATTTTTTATAAATTTGTTTTCCTCGCAATATTGTTTTGATTATTTTGCCATTTCAGCAATAGTGTCTCTTCCTAATGTTGGCGTTATGTCGAATAAAGATCCTTCACTTACCGTGTCTAGGAATCTTTGTTCTAAGTTGTTTAGTCCTTCATAAAAGTATTCTAATAAAGTCTTCTCTGAAAATCCATGTTGTGGACATAATGATATTAATCTTTGTTATCTATTCTAAAACTCACCAAAAGTCACTCCACGGTCTCCATCCTAGCATTGCTAGTTTGTTTCCTATCCAAACTAATTTTACATGTTGGAACATATTGATGTAAAAAGACTTCTAACATTCCGAACCTTGTGGTTATGGAATCTCGAGGGAGATAGAATAGCCAATCTTGAACTTGACCTTTTAAAGAAGAAGGGAAACCTTTCAACTTGACATAATTTAACTCTACATTTTTGGGTTTTATCACACTTATTATATGCGTGTATTTCCTAATAAATTGTTGAGGATCTTCATCACTTTCACCTTGAAAGTAAGGTAAAGAATTGTGAATCTCAATTTTAATTCAAAATCAAGGGAATTCACAGGAACACAATACACATAGGCTCATAAGCTGTGATATTTTCTATTGGCTTGCTTAAAAGTAAGTTCTTGCTTGATGTATGCCATTTTGTATGACATGCAATGAGAAAATATTCTTAAAAATTATTTTAGAATCCTTGGCAACGGCGCTAAAAATTGACACGTGTCGAGCGTGTATAAAATTTTTCCTTTATATTATACTTTACATACTTTGTAGTAGTGATAAGTGAGAATCATCTCCAAACGGATTTTGCAAATTCCTTAAGAAATGAAGTTTTATTTTTTGTTATATATTTTTATATTAATAAAAATAGAATTTAAACTAACTAAACTTACTTAAATAACACAAGTCGAAGTTACAAAATTAAAATCAATTCAATTCAATAAAACTCAATAGTAAATAAATATCAAAACAATCCTCCTAAATAATGAAACAAAGATCTATTTTGCACTCCAAACATGTCAATCAGATCATATAGTCTTGAACATACTCTCTAGAGTATCCTAGATCATTAAACCTCAATCATAAGTAAATAGCCTTTAGCCAACCATTCATCCTCCTTATACCGGTGGAAAAGCCATGTTCTAATTTTATTGAGCTAACCCATTTATTTACATAAAGACATTAACTTCATGAAATAAAATCGCATTACGTTTTATGAAAACTTTGAACTACTAAATTTAATATCTCCGGAAAGCCGCTTCAATGCTAGATTTAGATGTTAAATTCATCTAGGACATCTAAACGGTTTTTGCCTTTCCAAAAATCTTAGTTACTACTTTAAATAGATAATGAATGAAAAAATCAAATACATATTGGCGAATATGCACATAATACTCAAATGCATGATTGCGATTCATAAATAACAATATATAAAAACAATGAATCTAAAATTACGATTGCTTTAAAGCATTAAGTACACATTCATCCTATCATGACTACATTGCAAAATGGATCTAGTTCATGTTTGCAGTTTAGTTTAGAATAACAAACTTCTCACTCATGATGATAAATAACAAAACAAATTTGGAATTAAAAGATGTAATTAAAAATACCTTGATAGAAACTTGAATCTTTTCCAAAAAGCAATACAATAAAGAATGGTCTCCAAGCTAACAAAAAAGTGTAAAACTAACCAAATGCCCTTAATTTCGTGTCCTAGGGTTTATATTTATAGTATATTAGGTAATACATGTGTTAAATCGACTCAAAATCGTTGTCGTAATCCAAAATCCATGAATTCATACCTAGTGATTCCTAGCGATTTGTGTGAGTCAGGTTTCGTTAGGAATATACAAAAAATTGAGCTATTTGGTCTTTTCTTCTATCATCTGATTTAGCTAGTGATTCAGATGTCATGTGAATCGTTGTGAATTGCTGGTTCTAAAAGTCTGGTTATTCTCCTTAATTCCTTGGTAATTCTTCATATAATCTTTTCGCCCAGTTAATTCCTTCATTTTCTTCCAATTTTCCTTCATTTCTTCAAATATTTTATTTATTACATGAAATATCAAAAACAAGAGAAAACCCCATGTAATATAATATTTTATATTTAAAATCATCCTAAAATGTATTACAAAACATGTCTAATTATTGACTTGTCAAACATCAACAAATTTCAGTTGTCATTACAATTTATATGAGTCCACCATAAATTTCTGAGCATGAAATTTCACTCATATATAGGCAAGAATAATATAACCCCTCTAGTTTAATACCACTCAGTTTCCACTTGTTGATATATCTCATAATTCTTTATAAACTTGAAATGGTTAACTTTCTTTCCAGGTAACCAAAAACTCATTCTTATCTCAATGATTATGGTTTTTGCCTGAATGAATATTTTTAAAAAATTAATGAGATTCTCATAACATTCTTGCCTCACTTTTTGATTTGAGCTCTAGGAACTTTCTTCACATGCTCAATGTTATGATCTTAGATTATCTTTAACGACTCGTTATTTTAAGCTGATGATTAGTGTTAACTCGAATTCTAATTAACTCGAGTTAGGCTTGTAATTAAGTCTGAAGTACCTTAATTAGCTTATGCGTGGGTTTATATAATATTTGGTGTTTGTGTGGTATGAATTTATAAATTATTAGAAATATAGAAGCCTATAATCGGGAAATAAATAAATAAATAATAAATTAACGGTACACCAAGTGCGATAAGAGGGTTGTGAAATGAATGTGCACACCTAAGAATACTCGTAGGCATGTCCTGTGAATTTATTGGCAATAAAATACACAAGATATATATATTTATATGTAATTATATATATATATATATATAAGTTTGATTTGATTACTATGGATCGTTGAATCGCTTCTAATTAGCAAAAGTGTAAGATTGTGTTAAGATGTGTGTCACTTTAACACAATATGCATTTGATCAGCCTTGAGATAGCACAATGCATATATCGAGCGAGATTCCATATATAAATCAAATTCACTCATATTTATCATTATTTGATCGATCAAAAGGAAAGGAGAAACACCTGAGGGTTTGAGTTGGAGGTGGGGGATTCAGGAAAAAAGTTCAAGTGATTCAAAGTGTTCACACAGGGATTCAACCACTAGTGCTTTCGAGATTCATCACAGTTGGTAAATTTCAGTTTGGTTTTGAGTTGAATTTGTGAATTGTTGAGGAATTTTGTTTTAATTATGGTTGTATGTAACGACCCGTTACCTAAGCAGGTGATTATTGTTAATCTGAATTTTAATTAACTAGAGTTAAGTTCGTGTTAAGCCCAGCTTGTCTCGATTAGTGTATGTGTTGATTTGCGTGTCGTTTGATGTTTGTTTGATGTGTATCAGTATTTATTGAAATTAATTGAATTTAATTGGCGTATAATTGAATAATTGAAAAATTACGGGATGCCTAATACCGTGTGTGGGTCAAGGGTGACGCACACGAGTCATGGGGTAGCGTGCGCGCCCGAGTGTAGTCATTGGCGCGCACGACGAAATTATTAACGCATGAATATATATGCGTATATATATTTATATATAATTGTATATAAAAATATATATTAAAAATAAACTTACCTAGTGACACGCGGTTCGAGGGTGACTCGCATGAGACGTACAATAATGTGCACGCCGAAAGGTCGTCGTTGGCGCGTGCGATGAATTTTTAGGCGCGAAAATACATGGGCGAGTATATATTTGTATATATATATAGTTATATATATATATAAAAACATATATAAATGAATCCTAAAGTGTAAATTAAATAAAACTATACATTGGATTTGCCTTGAGATACAAGTAGCGTGAGAGTCGAGGAAGGGTATGGTTTATACGTTGACTAGTTTAAAAATTTTTTCCATGCCTCGAGATGCGTGTGATCACATCACAAGGACAATCAAGTGGTGCATACATAAGTATGTATGTAAAAAATAAAGGCTATAGATTTACCTCGAAATACGCGATATGTATCTCAAGGAAAGCAAAATATAATTGATTCTAAGTCGGTCAAAATGAGGTTTTTGGGTTGATTGATAGCCATAAGATCGGCCTCGTGATACGTGTTACGTATCTCGAAAAAAAAATCAAAAGTGAAATATTAGATCTGCCTCATGATTCATATTGCACGAATCTCGAAGAAATTTATTATTTATCTTCTTCAACCACCGCCTCCTCTCTATAAAAATCAAAATTGAAAATGGAGAAGAGGAAGAGAGAAACCGAGAGAGAGAAGTAGAAAAGGGACCGAGATAGAGAAGCGATGAAGACCACAACGAAGGTGAGATTGTTGGGTCATTGTTGTTGTTGAGTTGTTGCAAGTTATTGTTATTGGATTGTTAATGGTGTGTTATTAGTGGTGGAGTGGGGAGGTTTGTCCGAGGAGGGAGCATCTCCCATCCCAAATCAAGCTGGGGATGGATCTTCAACCCCAGATAAAAAAATAGAGCAGAACAAACTGGTCTATTAGGAGAGGAAGAAGAAGGGCTGGGCCTTGAACCGAGCCGGTTCAGCTCGGTTTTCGGCCCGCTTCAGGCCCAAACCTTAAACCCTAATAAAGAGAGGAGAAAATAAGGGAAAAATGGAAAACAAATTCCAAAAAATTGAGGAAAAGTCTCAAAAAATAATATTTTGATAAAATAAATAGAAATTGATGAATTTTTATGAAAAATGAAAAAAATTCAGGATTTGTGCGAGACTTTATACATGGGTATTTACCTCGAAAAATGTAAAATGGTCACATTGGCATAAAAATTGATTAATTGGTTTCGGACTTGAATGGGATCGATTTAGGGGTTCTAAATAATAAATATTAGACCTAAATTGATGATAATTGGTTTAATTTAGGTTATTGATCGACGAGAAAAGGTGTATGGATCTCGAGGAGTGTGTAAGTTGGTAAAAAATCAGAAAAACTCAGCACAGGTAAGTGGGACTTGTATTCTTATCAATTATGCATCGTAAAATAGTTATATTTAGTGCACATAGTTTTTGGACTGGGAAATGGGGCAATGTACCGTGACTTGAATGTGTTATTGAATTAATTTTTGTGAAATTATCCGAAAAGAGGTACGACGGGTGAATCGAACTGGAGTGACGATGAAGGTGATTAGTTAGCTACCGGCACCTTCCCTTCAGCAACTTTGAGGTATCCAGTTGTTGTTTTACTATTTTATATCGAAAAGTGAACTCGAAGAGAGGTGCAATGGGGGAATCCAACTGAGGTTGATGAACGAGGTAGTGGAAGGCCAACCAATAGCCTTCCCTCTGATTCATGATGCTAACTGATTACCACTTTCCATTTAAGAGTAGGTAGCTAAGTTATACCTCGATACACCATAGAATCACAGACGTGTGATTCTGTGGATTATAGTCCTAGGTGACATAAGTCTACAACTCTTCTTTTAAATGCAAAATAAATAAAAGAAAAAAAAACTAGTCACAAGTATAATTGCAATCAACCATTAAACTTGCATTTTGTTATGTATTGTTTATAATATTCAAAATAGCTGAATAGATATGCTTTGGTTTCATATTGCTATTCATTGATATTTAGATGATAGTTGATATGATTACGAGCATCACTTACTGAGCAAGTTGGAGCGCTCATTTCCCAATTAATATTCCAAGTTAATAATGTGCACTTCGACTCAGGAACGGAGAAGATTAGGAGTTTATAGTCTTCTCTAAAGTGAATTGATTATCCCACTATTTATATCTTGTATTGAATTATTATTTTGTACTAAACAGGGTGGGGATATGGTTTTACAATCGAGGTTTATGCCGGTTGTAGGTGTATCTTATGATTTATCGAAAAAGTTTTAATTTCGGTTATTGTTATTTATTCGATATAAGATATACTGTAATTGTGATTATCAGATATGAAGGACGACTGTACTGTTACTCTAATTGAGTCTGACTGGTGTACTGGGGTTCAATTAGGGTTTCAAGCCACGTATCGCTCTAATCGGGATAGTGGATGCTACATTGTGCATGATTAGAAAAAGTATAAAACCTCATTAGAGGCATTCCCTAATGTTGTGAGGAAGTCTTGGATATTGCTGTTGAAGTTTGTGATTGAATAGGGGTGCTCCTCTGTTCTTTGTTGGAACACTCAATGATGGGGTGCACTCCCTGTAATACGGAAGTGCGCTCCAATCAAGAACTGTGAAGAACCCAGTTGATGGATCGTTCCCCATTAAATGAGGGAGCACACTCCCACCTCAGAAAACAATAATTTTGTTGAATAATTCATGGAATTTTCTGAGGGTTAAGGGTTTGGTTTAAGGGTTCCAAATCTAGGGTATTATACCTTTATTAACTTCAAATGGTTTGTGATAGGTTCTCAAACACCAGGAAAGGTCGAGCTAGAAAGTTAGGAAATTGGAAACTAAACCTAACCAAGGTAGGTACGAATACTCTTATTTATTAATGTTGCCTGGATATGTAGTATACATAGTTTGTATAATTTATGGACTTGAATGAAGGTTATGTACACTGTGATTAGGTTTTAATAAAGAAGACAACAATATATGATGCTATCGGCGAATGTAAAGCCTCGAGTTGAGAATAGGTTATATAGGATATGCGTTTAGTTCCTGGCCTATAAGTTAAATCCCACTCAGCCAAATAGGTTGCGCACATTACACATTCGCTATATGGTTTTAGACAGAACCATTGAACATTAATTGATTGACTAGATGGTGCATCAGCTAATGTGTTGGTATAACAATCACATTAATGGTATCGGTGGGTAATCGACCCTAGTTTTACAAATGAAATGGGAATCACAGTGTAATATCCATTGGCTGTATGACTTGCATCCACTTATCTATTGGATTATATGCTTTCCATGATATCGTCAGCTATGTTTGGTTCATATTGTTCTTACATATCAATCTTGATAATTATATGGAATGTTAAAATTATGTGAATCCTTACTAAGCAAATTGGAGCATTCACCCTAAATTAACATTTCTGGTTCTCTGCCCAGTGCTTCACTTAAAGGGAAAGAGAAAGCATATATGTTTTATTGTCTTCTCTATTATGTAATGACTCCCTTCGTGTATATTTATTGTTTGAATCACATTGTTGTAATATAACAGGGTTGGGAGGTTTTATAATTATGTTTTAGTTTTGATAAACTTCATATTTATGTATATCATTTATATTATCGAAAAAAAGTTTTAATTTTTCGCTGCGTATACTTTGATTCTTATTTCGATATCGATATACATGTTAATTTATTAGGTATGAAAGGAGAGGTTGTTGGCTCTAGTTAAGTCTGGCTAGTGTACCGGGGCTTAATTGGGGTTTCAAGCTAGGTATCACCCTAATTGGGATAGGGGATGCTCTAACTTGTTATCAGAGCTCAAAGTTCACCACTTACAAATTAAGGAATAACTCTGATACAATTTGATATTAGAGCTTAAGTGAGCCAGTAAACTTAAGTTATTAACTCTAATATACCTTGATACCAGAACTTAAGCTTACTAACTTCGAGAGTTGTCTCCAGTTATGAATATGCTTAGGATGTGATAAATGGTTTTATTGTGATTTTATGAGGAAATGAAAATGAAAATATTATTATATGTTATTTGTTGCACTTATTGTTATCTATTGCATAGATATGATTTCTCGGTCTTCTCTAAATGTTACAGTAATGGTCTTATATCTCCTATAATTTTCAAAGTCTAATGGCAGGTCAAGGAGAATGTTTGTTTATGCTTGGACCTCAGGGTAATCAGGAAAGAAAAGATAAGTGGAAGTCTAGAATTGAGTAACAAATGGGAGAGCAAATGGAATCTCAAGCAAAACTAATGGAAATGCTAATGGCTCAGATGGGAGAACCATTACAGTGACATGAGGCATAACGTGCGACCAGTCTTGAGTTAAACAGAGCTGGGGAGGAGCTCAGATAGTAGCAACTCCTTCACAACCTGTTGTAGTGCACGTTGAGGTACTGGAGACAACTATTGTACTGCCAGTAGATTATGAGAAGGCTGCATTTCTCAAAACATATAAGGAGTTCATGATATACGATATTATGAGATTCAATGGCACTATGAAGGACGAAATAGCTGAGGCATGGATTCTTGAGTTGGAGCAACACTTTGTTGTTGTTGATGTAGAGGACTAGTTTAAGGTAAAACTGGTCACATTCTTGTTGATTGTATCTGTTATGTTATGGGGTTCATACGCAATGGAAAATTAAAAACAAATTTTGAAAACCACAACAGGATAAAAAATAAGTTCTATCAAACTAGACCTAAAAAAGTAAATCCTACCTTAATCTATGATTTCCTTCTCTGATTTTTTAATCTCCAAGACGTTCAAGCACCCGTCCTCTATCGAAAATCCACACACGAACGATGACCACAATTTGGAGTGCTAGCCCCAAGAGAGATAGAAAACGTTTTTCTTTCTCTCCCAAAATCTAAAGAATTCGAAATTTGTAAAAACGAAGATCTTATTTCATTTTAGGGTCTCAACCTCTATTTATATGTGTAGATAAGCCATCACTTAAAATTCTATTCATAATACAACTATTGTATTTAGGTAGTTTAAGCATATTACACATACGTACCTATTAATAAGTTATCATATAACAAATCGTAAGGGTTTTTATCTCAAGAATTTTATCATATAAAATTCATTCCTCAATAAAATTCATTACTCTGGACCAATTGAAAATGCACAAAGCATTCTTTGTGTGCGACCCAATAGGTTCATGCGACTTCAGTATTGAACCAAAAACCATTTTGGTATACATGACAAAAGTGGTCTCTAGTAAGGCATTATGACTGTCTAAGTAGCATGAATATTAAAATCGATACGACCTAATGAATAACATATATCATAACCTTTTGTCATACGATATCCTTAAATTAAACATAAGGCATGGAAAGTCACCCTTAATATTCAATCGTACTAGTCTCGATTTTTAGGTAAACTAAAAACATTCAAGTGACATTAATAATATCAATTCACATGGACTTGGCCCTTATAAGTCTATCATATCGAGGGATCTACTAATATATCTCTCTATACGAGAGTGAAAATTTTTATCTCGATTACACACCTTTCACATATTATTCACATGGTAACTAATCACAATCTTTATAATCGTCCAGTTAAAGAAAACGTTAGATTGTGTCAAATTAGCATGCTTCTAATATTGAATTCTATGGTAAGTAATCTCAAGTCGAAGGACTAAATGATAGACTTATCATGAGTAACACCTATGACTTAATCCATGTGGTTTTCTCATAGCAAGTCGGTTTAGTACCTTGTTCCCTACTAAGTACTCATGATCTCGATCCATATCCCTATACACATGATCATCACATGACCATCAATCAAAATTTACACTAGTCTTAATTCATTATAGTTCCCAGTATAATGATCTACTAGGGACATTTAGTATATTTGAACAAATACCCATGGATCTTATTATAACGTAAACATGTAATCATTTATAATAAAATAGTAAACGAAAACCTCTATTTTATTAACTAAAATTATAAGATAAACAATGTTTGTGGATTGACCAAAAGCACATGCCCCAACATCTCTCACTTGCACTAGGGCCAATCATTCATATATCTAATACCTAATGACCTAACATGATCATCATGTTTCGTTTATGGAAAATGTAACGACTCAAATTAATTAAACTAGGATTAGCGTTAAATGATCGTAATTCGAACGTTATGTGGTAAATTCGATTGACTCGGACACAAGAACCAAGGGAATATATTATTTGTGGATGGTGGTTGTGTATATGTGGTATTTAAAATTATTATTATTATATTGCACCACATGTGTGTAAGTTGCTATCGGGTGAGTTTGTGTGACGGGTGTTCGCCTCGAAAGGCGTATCAACGCCGGTATTGAGTAGGAAAACTACGGGTACACTAGGAAACTCAACTAATTCACGTTAATATGACTAAGTAATTCAATCAAAATGGGTAATGTCACTATAGGCTAAGATGATTCAATTAAAATAATAGGCTATATATATGAAAATGGGCCACTCATATGTTGAGATGCGTGCTGAGATGCGGGGCATCGAGTGCCGGGTAGTCGAGGTCAGTGGGACCACTCATGTGTCTATATGAGTAAATAAAAACACTAACCATATATATTAAAATGGGCCTAAGTTAATGTAATTAGATCAAATAAATCAAGGCCTATAGTTTGGATATTTAAATTGGAATCATAAGATCTTCCTAGAGATTTATATTGGCACATCTAAGAACCCAATGAGTATTAAATTGGTGCCATTAGGAGATAATTAGTAGAGTGTAAGTGGGCTAAGTGGAAAGAGATAGACAATTAGATGAGTCTCGGGATACATAAATACATTAAGTTCAATGGCTATTAAACAATCCCACCTTAATGTATAGGATTGAAGTGATCAAACACATGCAACTAAACCCATTCATTTACATTTATGGGAAAATTAGAGTTGAGGATGAGAATTTTAGCTGGATTTCAAGAATTTAGAGGTCAAATTTGGAGATCAAAACAAAGGTAGTCTTATTTTCCATCTTCTACACTTTCAAAGGAACTCAATTTTGAGCATTTTGATGTAAATACTAAATTGAGGAGTAGGTCACTGGTTTTTGATGAATTTGTGATAAAACACTAGTATGATTACCATTTCCATGGAGTTTATGAACTGATTTTCATGATAAATTGAGTTTTTGGTGAAATTGGGAAAAAACTAGTGAATGCATGTCAATTATGTCAATTTATGCAAACTTTTGATTTAAATCAACTCAAATAGGTTATATTTTATGATGGTTTATGATTATTAATCAAATTTTAAGGTTATGGTATGATTTCAGACCATTTGGAGGTGATTTGTGGGGGTTTGGGGATGCAGAACTGCGTTTCTGCAGTTTTGTCCGAGCGTGGAGTGCGCTCCCCCATTTGAGGGAACAGACTCCCTCTCCTGGGCAGCCCCCAAATTGAGTAACTTTTGTAAAACGGCTATATCTCCTTCGTTTTAAGTCAGATTTTGACGTTTTACCTATCTTTGGAAAGCTAAAAGAGAATAAAACCATGTAGAAACATTAGTTTTGAAAAACAAAGTTATCATATATATCGAAAATGAATCAGAAGTCAAGGGTTGTGAATATGGATGGTTTGAAGTTGAATTTAAGGACTGATTTGGAGAATTTCGACTTAATAGATAACCTAACACTTGTAAACAACTTAAATATATAAAAATGGACTTCAGGGACTTAAAAGACCGTAGCTTGTGTCGTGGAGCTTATCGGGTCGGATTTGGGAGTCTGGGGAAGTCGGAGCGCGGATTGAGGTGAGTAAACCCATTGGAATGCCTCAGAGAATACATGGTTTATTTTATCGATGTCAAATTACATGTGTGACTACTGGTAGGCACACATGGGGTTTCACTCCTATTTCAGTTTGCGTATATATTGGTTGTGGCTAAATCGCTTTCACGGGTTACTTGTGTTTATTGCTCGTGTAGACGGCAATAGGATATACTTACTATCGTCTGGAGGGATTTAGGGTGTTCCCTTGACATGAAATAGTGTCTGGAGAGGTTCATGTAGTAACTGAAGTTGGGATTTAGTCACTATAAGCCTGTAAGTATATACGTGTTTCTTATTCGATTTTATCGATTACTGGCTGGTTTAGGTCAGGGTTTCTCATGATTATATGACTGTGTACTTATTAATGCTTTACTTCTGAGCATGTTTAGTTGGTATTCGCATGCCTCGTTTATTATTAGTTTTATTTCATGAATATTGTGTGAACTTCTTTTGGGATTTTACTCGCTAGACTCGTTACTGTATTTATTAGGTGATCGAGTGCAGATCCTTCGACGAGTATGAGCAAGGGCAGGAGGTACTGGGTGACTACCTCTAAGATTTTGGAGCCAGCTCATGTGTGACTATGGTATGTACGTATTTAAATTTTTGTCAGATTTTAGGGACTGTAGAACACTGATTACATGTATATGGAACATTTGTTATACTTATCTTGCCTTGATATATACATGGTATCTTTTGGCTGGGTTTTCCACTACTTAGGATTATTAAATATTATATAACTTACTCATTTAAAGATCTGCACTGTAAAATGGTATTATAACTTCATAAAATGATTAACAAGCTAACCAAATCATTAATACATATATAAAGATTAATTAGATAGGTTAAGGTTAGCAGAAAAAGTGTAAGCAACCAGTTAAGTCACGAGGCATCAAGGATAAGAGGGCTATGACGTGGCAGGGCTTGGAGATGTTGAATGCGATATGGCGGGTCCCAAGGCGGCCCGAAATTTAGGGCCCCCACAATTTGGTATCAGAGAGAGTTCGAGTTTATGGGAGGAAGGGTAGTTGTCCTTAACTTGATGCCAACGTCACAGTTTGGTATCTGAGCGAGGTTACGAGGAAACATCGGGAGTAATTTAATGAATTGAATAAAACTTAACAAACAAACATTAGATGTGGAAACCCGAAGATCCTGACTTAGAATCCTCGTTGAAAAGAAAACTTGAGATGGGTAGTGATAGAGTTTATATACGTGTTATGTTTTTGATTGTATATATTATATACACGTATACGGAATGTGATATAATGCACGTTTTTCGATGCATATCACGATGGATGGCCAACTGACTCCACCTACTGCATATATTGGTCAAACGAGCAATCAGACCAGAGACGAGGATTTGGATCTGACAGTAGCTGCACGATTAGCAGTTCGTGATAGAAAATTTGAGCTATTGATGGATATGATGCGTGCACTGACAACGGCGATTGCATCACTCACCGGTGCCAAAGTATATAGCACGATTGAGATGATAGTTGCTCCGATAGTTCAATCGACTATTTAGACTGTACTGACACATGCAGTGGTACAGGAGACTTGCGCAGTGGTTACTATACCGACAGTGGCATGGATCGAGACGTAGACTGCTACGCCGGCACAGACTAACATGTTTGAGACTTTGATGATGACAGAGGTCAAGTTGATGAGGGAGTTTATCAAATTTGATCCTGGATATTATCATAGAGGCAGAGACTCTAATGCAGCCGAGAAATGACTGATTGTGCATAAGAGGTTACATAAACTACTGTGGATTCAAGAGAGCATACATGCCAAGATATCAGGGCATATGCTGAGAGGGGACGCTGCTGTGTGGTGGATATCGTATACATATACTCACCCAGAGCCAACGACATGGGCTGAGTTTAGAGAACTATTTTATGATCAGTATATACCTATAGAGGTAATGTCAAGGCAGAGAGAGTAGTTTATGGCTTTGAGACAGGGCAGCCGGTTAGTGTCATAGTACATAGATAGATACTGGTACTTGATATAATTTTCCACGGACGTCGCAGGCACCAAAAGACTATAAATATATTACTTCATCCAAAGGTTGATTGAGGACATAGCTAGTGCCATTGTTTCCTCCAAAGCTCATACACTACCGTAGATGTATGATAAAACGCTTACCTATGAGACATATCGATGAAGAGGGCTGATATGCGTTCATCCACCAAGTTAGAGAGATAGACTGGATAGAGTTTTAGGCAAAAGAGATCGAGAGATCGAGATGACAAAAGGGCGGATAGTACGGTCGAGGCCATAGGGATTATGATTGGGTAGCCAGAGCTTATACTATACCCTTATTACCAGTGCCATCGCAGAGGCAGACTTAGGACGAGAGAAGCAAATACTAGAGATCACAAGGTTAAGGCCAGTGGTCAGGGAGTCAGCCGGCAAGACCTGGATGGAGGATCACATGTCGGCGATGTGGACAAGAGGGTCATGTCAAGAGGGAGTGTTCACGGAGATCGGCGACTCCAATAGTGGTGACACCGGTGCAGACTCGAGAGCCGTTGCATGTAGTGATTGAGCCAAGCCAAGAGACGTCCCAGTAGTGGGTTCAGGGTACGCAATTTTAATTTTTCTAATAATTATAGTTAAGGTTTATGCATGCATGGTGATACGATGATAGATTATTATTTTATGACATGGGATTGTCATAGGTCGTAGCATGGCATGAGATTGTCATGGTGAGTAAGAGTAGTTCATGGCATGGTATGGGATTGTCATGTTGAACTAAGGTAGGTTATGGGATGGCATGGGATTGTCATGGTATGTTATGATTAGTTAGGACTATTATGTTGGGATACATTATAGGAGAGGTTTACAGTTATTGGTGTTAGGTAACTGAGTTAGGGAAACTTGAACACAAAAATCAAACTGAGAGTAGGTTGCAGAGATGTTGGAAAGAGAGTGACTGATTTTTATCACTTCGGCAACATGCACATATGTCTCTGGGTAACACTACCTTCCCAACGATGGGAGTAGTAGGGTGTTTAAGGGACCGTAGATTGGGACTATCAAGGTGTGAGGCGTGGTCACATTGGGATAGAATAGTTGCAAGAGAATTTACTCAAGATTTAAATTTCGAGGATGAAATATCTCCTAATGGGAAGAATTGTAACAACCCAAATTAATTAAACTAGGATTAGCGTTAATCTCAGGGATTAACGGTCGTAATTCGGGCGTTACGTGGTAAACTCAGTTGAGACATGAGAACCGAGGGAATATATTATTTATGGATGGTAGTTGTGTATATGTGGTATTTAAAATTATTATTATTATATTGCACCGCATGTGTATGTTGCTATCGTGCGAGTTTGTGTTACGCGTGTTCACTTCAAAAGGCATGTCAACGCGGGTATTTAGTAGGCGAACTACGGGTACACTTGGAAACTTGACTAATTTACGTTAATATGACTAAGTAATTCAGTTAAAATGGTAATGTAACAATATGCTAAGATATTCAATTAAAACAATAGGCTATGACGTACATTGAAATGCGTACCGAGACGCGGGGTATCGAGTGCTGGGTAGTCGAGGTCAGTGGGATCACTCATGTGTCCATTTGAGTAAATAAAAACACTAACCATAGATATTAAAATGGGCTTAATTTAATGCAATTAGATCAAATAAATCAAGGCCTATAGTTTGGATATTTAAATTGGAATCATAGGATTTTTCTAGAGATTTGTATTGGCACATCTAGGAACCAAATGAGTATTAAATTGGTGTCACTAGGAGAAAATTAGTGGAGTGTAAGTGGGCTAATTGGAAAGAGATAGGCCATTAGATGAGTCTCGAGATACGTAAATACATTAGGATCAATACTATTAAACAATCCCACCTTGATATATAAGATTGAAGTGATTAAACACATGTAACTAAACTCATTCATTTACATTTATGGGAAAATCAGAGTTGAGGAGGGAAATTTTAGCTTCATTTCAAGGATTTAGAGGTCAAATTTGGAGATTAAAACCAAAATAATCTTCTTCTCCATCTTCTACACTTTTAAAGGAACTCAATTTTGAGCATTTTGAAGTAAATACTAAATTGAGGAGTAGTTCACTGGTTTTTGATGAATTTGGGATAAAACACAAGTATGATTACCATTTTCATGGAGTTTATGAACTGTTTTCATGATAAATTGAGTTTTTGGTGAAATTGAGAAAAAAATTGTTAATGCATGTTAATTATGTCAATTTATGCAAACTTTTAATTTAAATCAACTCAAATAGGTTATATTTTATGATGGTTCGTGATTATTAATCGAAATTTAAGGTTATGGTATGATTTAAGACCATTTGGAGGTGATTTGTGGGGCTTTTGGGATGCAGAACTGTGTTTCTACGGTTCTGGTTGAACGTGGAGCGCGCTCCCCCATTTGAGGGAGCGCACTCCTTCTCCTAGGCAGCCCCTAATTGAGTGACTTTCGTAAAACGACCGTATCTCCTTCGTTTTAAGTCGGATTTTGATGTACTACCTATCTTTGGAAAGCTAAAAGAGAATACAACCATGTAGATGGAAAATAAAGTTATCATCTATATCGAAAATGAGTTGGAAGTCAAAAGTTGTGAATAGAGATGGTTTAAAGTTGAATTTGTGGAGTGATTTAGGGAATTTTGACTTAATATATACCCTAACACTTGTAAACAACTTAAATATGTAAAATTGGACTTTAGGGACTTAGGGGACCGTAGCTCGTGTCAGGGAGCTTGTCGGGTTGAATACGAGAGTCCAAGGAAGTCGGAGCACGGATTGAGGTGAGTAAACCCATTAGAATGCCTAACAGAATTCTTGGTTTGTTTTATCGATGTCGGATTACATGTGTGACTACCGGTGGGCACACATGAGGTTTCACTCCTATTTTGGTTTACGTATATATTTGTTATGGCTAAATCGCTTGCACGTGTTACTTGTGTTTAATACTCGTGTCGACGGTAGTAGGATATACTTGCGACCATCAAGAGGGATTTAGGGTGTTTCCTTGACTTGAAATAGCATATGGAGGGGTTCATCTAGTAACTGAAGTTGCGATTTAGTCATTGTAAGCCTGTAAGTATATATGGGTTCTTATTCGATTTTATCGATTATTGGCTAGTTTAGGTTAGGGTTTTCTCGTGATTATATGGCTGTGTATTTATTAATGCTTTACTTCCGAGCATATTATGTGCTGTTTATTTATTTCATGCTACTGTTTTGCTTGTCGTGTGCTGCCTACATTCATGGGAATATTATGTACTGTTGCCAGGTGTTACACTCGCATGTCTCGTAGATTATCAGTTTTATTTCATGAATATTGTGTGAACTTCTCTTGGGATTTTACTCACTGGACTCGTCACTGTATTTGTTGGGTGACCAAATGCAGATCCTTCGATGAGCAAGGGCAAGGAGGTACTGGCGACTACCTCTAAGATTGTGGAGCCAGCTCGTGTATGACTACAATATGTACGTATTTAGATTTTTGTTGGGTTTTGGGGACTGTAGAACACTAATTACATGTATATGGAACCTTTGTTATACTTATCTCGCCTTGATATATGCATGATATCTTTTGTCGGACTTTCCACTACTTAGGATTGTTAAATATTGCATAACTAACTCATTTAAAGACTTCCTCTGTAAAATGGTATTATAACTTCATAAAATGATTAACAAGCTAACCAAATCAGTAATACTTATATAAAGATTAATTAGCTAGGTTAAGGTTAGCTGAAAAAATGTAAGTAACCATTGAGGTCGCGAGGCGTCAAGGATAAGAGGGCCATGATGTGGTAGGGCTTAGTGAAGGGGAATGCGATATGTCGGGTCCCAAGTCGACTCAGAATTTAGAGCCGTCACAGAAGAGCTTTCGTAAAAGGATCTACAATATAGTCTTCTGTAGGAACTCTGCAAATCTTTACGTCTCCCCTCTCAATAATTTCTTGAATGAGATGAAAACGCTTAAGTATTTGTTAGGATCAGTGGTGTGATCTTGGTTCCTTAGCCTATGCTATTGCCCCGTTATTGTCATAATATAAGCAAACAGGGTTAGCTATACTTGGAACCACACTAAGATCAGAGATGAAATTTTTGATCTAAACAACTTCCTTAGTTGCATTGGACGATGTAATATACTTAACTTCTGTCGTAGAATCTTCCACAGTTTCTCGCTTCAAACTTTTTCAGCTTACTGCCCCTCCATTCAAAGTAAACATATATTTAGACAATGGTATGAAGTCATCTATATCAATTTGAAAACTTGCATATGTGTAACCATTTACAACAAGCTCGTATTCAAAACTTCTATAGACCAATAACACTTCTTTAGTAATTTTCAAGTACTTAAGATTGTTCATTACAGCTATCCAGTGACTCTCAACGGGATAAGACTGAGTTGCACTCAAAACATATGATAAATAAGGTCGGGTGCATAACATGACATGCATGATAAATCCAACAGCTAATGCATATATAATCATATTCATGCGCTCTCGTTCATCATTAGTCTTCAGACATTGAGTCTCGCTGAGAATTATACCATGATACATTAGCAATGAGCTTCTTTTAGAGTCATGCATACTGAACCTGTTTAGTACCTTGTCAGTATAAGCACTCTGACTTAGACCGATCAACCTTTTAAATCTATCCTTGTATATTATAATCCCAAGGATGTAGGCTGCATCTCCTAAGGCCTTCATTGAGAAACACTTCCCTAACCAAGACTTGACACTCTGCAAGGTTGGGATGTCATTTCCAATAAGTAATATATTATCAACATACAGTACCATGAAAACAACCACGCTCCCACTGAACTTCTTGTATACACAAGCCTCATGTTCTTTTTTTAATGAAACCAAATTCCTTAATTTCTTCATCAAAACGAAAATTCCAACTCCGAGAAGCTTGCTTTAACCCATAAATGGATGTCTGAAGCTTGCATACCTTCGAAGAATTCTCAAGATGAATAAACCCTTCAGGCTTTATCATATACATGTCCTCGAGTAACTTTTCATTTATAAAAGATGTTTTGACATCTATTTGCCAAATCTCATAGCCATAATGTGCTGCTATGGCAATTAGAATTTTAATAGATTTAAGCATGGCTACAAGAGAAAAAGTCTTATCATAATCGACAACTTGAGTCTATCTGAAACCTTTTGCTACTAGCCGTGCTTTATAAGAATGCAGATTGCCATCCATGTTAGTTTTTTTCTGAAAACTCATTTACATCCAATGATCTTACCACTTTTAGGTAAATTAACCAGGTTCTAAACCTTGTTATCATACATAGATTGCATCTTAAAATTCATAGGACTAAGCCATTTATCAGCCTTAAGGCTAGACATAGCCTCTTGATAAGTAGTAGGCTCATTTTGACCCATAAGCAACACCTCACTACCATCACTAATAAAAAATCCAAATATCTCAGGCTGATGTCTTACCCTATCAAACTTACGCGGGCCTTGCGATACATGTGGAGGCTCAACTAGTTCAAGACTTGGTTGATCTCCCACTAGCGGTTGAGTGTTTATTTGTAGTTCTTGAACTTCTTCAAGACTAACTTTATTCTCATTATTGTCCTTTGAAATAAACTCTTTTTCCATAAAGACACCATTTCGAGCAACAAATACTTTGTTCTCAGTGGGATTATAAAAGTTGTATCCTCTCGTTTCTTTAGGATAACAAACAAATAAACACTTGGTAGATTTGGCTAATAATTTTTATGAGATTTGTCGTCGTACAAAAACCTCACAGACCCAAATCTTAAGGAAAGAACAACTTGGACTTTTTCCAAACCACATCTCATATGGTGTTTTATCAACCGCTTTAGAAGAAACACGATTAAATGTAAACACAACAATTTCTTAGGCATAAACCCAAAAGGAAGTTGGAAGATCTGCATGACTAATCATTCATTGAACCATATCTGATAAAGTTTGATTTTTTCCTCTCAGAAACACCATTCTATTGTGGAGTTGCTGGAGGAGTTAACTGTGAGACAATCACACAATTTCTAAGATGATCATCAAATTCTTGGCTCAAATATTCACCACTTCAATCTGATCGAAATGCTTTATTAGTTTTACCAAGTTAATTTCGCACTTCATTTTAAAATGTTCAAAAAATCTCGATTCACCTTTATGTTTCATGAGATACACGTAACCATATCTGCTAAAATAATCAGTGAAAGTAATGAAGAACTGATAAATACCTCTAGCCATTATGTTTATAAAACAACATATATTAAGATGTATTAGACCCAATAAATCACTTGCCCTTTAACTGTGTCTAGTAAAGGGACTCTTTGTTATTTTCCCTAGTAAACAACATACACATATTTTATATGATTCAAAATCAAACGAATCTAAAAGTCCATCTTTATGGAGTTTAGAAATGGGTTTCTAATATTGGGCCAAAATGATAATGTCAAAGGTAGGTTTGACTCAAATCATTTGACTTGAATCTCTTTGTATTTACATTAAGAATAGGAGCATATGTAGACCTTTTCATGTTTAGAATATAAAGACCATCACACAAATTAACATTCGCATAAAAAACGTCTTTACGAGAACTGGAACATTTATTTGCAGTAATGATATTAAAACCATTCAAACCCAAACATGAAACTGAAATGATGTTTCTGGTCAAGGTAGGGACATAATAATAATTATTTAAAACTAAAATAAGTCCACTAAGTAAAATTAACTCATAACATCCTACAACCAATGCACCAACCTTTGCTCCATTTCCAACTTGTAGGATGATTTCTCATTTCTTTAGCTTTCTACTTTTAGTGAGACCTACACATTAATATAAATGTGAGATCCACATCCGGTATCTAATACTCAAAATCACTAGTAGACAAGTTAACTTCAATAACGTAAGTACCTGAAGCAGTAGTCATATTACTTTTTTTTTTCTTTAAATCTTCAAGATATAACTTGCAATTTCTAAACCAATGTTCGAGTGCGTGGCAGAAACGATAATTTCCTTCTTTTTCTTTTCCTTCTGGGACTATGAAGTAAAAGCAGCCTTAGGCTTGACTTATTCCATAGGCTTTACGATAATCACAACAGCCTTCACAATATTAGCCTTGCCTTTGCCCTTTTTATTCAAATCATTTCCTTTTTGAACCATCGACACATTAGCAATGTGTTTATTGGCATTATGCTCAACAGTTTTAAGCATCAAATCCAACTCTGAGATAGACTTCTTCATGTTATTCATGTTATAGTTCATCACAAATCATGAACAACTATCAAGCAATGAATTCAGGATCATTTCTGTAGCCAACTCTTGGCTTATGGGAAATTCAAGTCTATCAAGATGGTCAATATAGCTCTTCATTTTTAGAAGATGAGGACTAACTGACGCATCCTTAGCTATTTTGCAAGAATGAAAGTTCTTGACCGTCTCAAACCTTTCTTGCCTAGCCTGCCGTTGGAACATTTCTTTTATCATCGTAGCCATATCGTAAGCTTCTATATGTTTCTTGTCCTTCTGAAGTCCAGGAACCATGGTTTTCAACATAATGCATGTTACACCAGTTGAGTTGTTGACATGCTTAGTATGTGCATCCTTCCAGCTCTTAAAGCATTGGTGATGGTTCCTCTGGAATAAGATCATCTAGGAAATACAACTTGCATTCATGCTTAAGAACAATTCTTAAGTTTTTGATCAAGTCATGAAAGCTTATCCAAAAAAAATTATCCTTCTTAAGGATGGATCGTAGTGACAAGGGATTAGTGTGATTCGAAGAGGCCATTGTCAGCCCCCTCATCATTAAGACGATTAATCGGCCTAGATTACCTTAATCCCTTGATAATCTAGACAACCTAATTCATTCTTTCAACTCTTACCTCAAAATAATAATTATTTCTATCCTTTACAAGCTCTAAAACTAAATTTTTATCCTCAATGAAACTCAATTCATGAATTTTTCAATTAGAGCAAATTCAAAAATTATATCCGTATTTTAAAAAAATTTCGGCAGCACCTCCCCTAAAAGTGGCCTGCAGGAAAATTCACCTGATAGACAACATAATCGAGGATAGGCCTAGAAGGGCTCATAACTCCTCGGAGTTCACAATATATATCAAGTTCACATTTATAAACAAACTTAGAGTCCCATATAGCTTAATTATTACTTTACAAATCCAAAATAACCAAAATTGAAACAAAACCTTCTCAACTTATTTTAACTAAATTAAGAGACTTTCACAATCCTTCAATGAAACTTCACATCCTACACTCACCACAAAAATAAAAAACAATATATATAAACAACTTAAAACAAGAATTTACTTTAAAGTATGAATACAATCACCACAATCTTCGAGTATTATCCACTCTTCCTTTGTCTTTATATAGAATGTGACATCATCAAAAACAACTCGAATATGCCAAGTAAGTAAATTCCTACATTGATCTATACTCCTGCAATTGAAAGTTTGATACATTGACACATGTAATTGCATTTCCAAATAAACAATAAGATTTATGCGTCAATGCACTCCACTCTATCGTTGTCTCCTAACTATAATCAGAAGTCGAATTCCAAAAAATGAACATAGATAATATTAAGAGATCATGAAATGCAGAGATAACTTGTGGGTGTTAGACTCCGCTAGTCTTACTGGATGGCGTAGAAGCAGGATTGAAACATAGTTTCAATCAAACCAAACTCTGAAACGAGCTTATCCCCTTCACTCACTCTATGTATGAATGACCAAGAATGATAAAATGCAATGCATACTATGATACAATTACAAGTACAATGATAAATTCTAGAAGTAGTAAAGAATATTGTAGGGCTTACTTACAACTAAACCAGCTTTGAGCTTAATTTTTACGGTTCTCCGAACGTCGGATCACCTTGAAAATAGATCCAATAGGTTCCTTGCATACCCAATTATAGTGTGGGTAAAGCTTCAAGTGAAACCAAATCATGAAACCTAATGAAAACTATGGCCAAAGTACGTTTAAGAACAATTTCCAAAAATATTGATTTCTATAACTGTTTCAACTGCCTTTCAACTAGCCAACTTGGGGTAAGTTTTTAACCTTGAAAACCTTAATATTTGTCATGATGACCTAAAAGGAACTTGTAGCACTCATGTCATACTTTCCATAGACTCCAAGAACACTCAAATCAGATCACCGATGGAGAAGTTATGATTTTCCAATATGGCCTGTCAACTAGGCAAACAATAATTTATTTTCAATTGAAAAAATTCTCCAAATCAATATTTTCGCAATTAAATCTTCAAAACTCGATAACAAACACCACAAAGCCACTCGATTCCAAAATCAAAATATCGCGATAGCCGTGGAGTCAAATTGGATCAAAACCAATAATCCATTCATCCCGAAACCAAATTTAAATTAATATTAACTATAAAAAACAACTCCAAAATAGTTATCAACTGAATTATATTAGTTCAATTCATCAAAACAATAACCCCCCTCATTGGGATTTATTCCAAATCGACACACATCAACATAATACATCAATTTTCAACAACTTATACTAATTTCTATCAAAATTTTGCCAAAGAAATCGATAAATTGAGAGAATTCGAATTAAATTATGGAAAAAGCCTTGAAATGAGTATTTACCAAATTATGGGCCAAATACCTCGTTTCCACCGTAGAAACTTAGCCGCGTCTTGCGATGCACTACGATTTTATGGAAAGAAACCGTGCGAAAATCAGACGTCGGGAGATCGCAGAGCAAATGATCGAATTGCGGGGTTAGGGAACGAAATACTTTTTGTTCTATGTTGAAATCAAACGAATGTTTTGATTTTCATTTCATTTTTATATATATTTATGATGCCCTCTCTTTTAAAGATGTCGATAATGAATGATGCATCTACATATTTGGGCAATGAAGCATGTACGCTCTCTTTCAGGTTTGGGAGCTCATTCGGGACTTCTAACACGAAAGAGTCTATCGCATCAGGATCATCCAACACAAAGGTGTCGGCAGTGTAGAAAATATGTGAATGCTCCCCCTTGTAAGGTTTAACAAATGTGCATGGGAGGGCGGGTGGTTTCACCAACACCAGAGGTTGGTCTTCCTTGCTCTCTATCTACGAATTCTCTGGTCTGTCTGAAATGACATCAATTTTTATGTCATTATCCTCCTCTTCATTTGGTGCAATGACAATTTATGGCTCAATGTGAAAGACTTCACGTCCTTTCGTTGTTTCACTCCAATAGTCTTCCACCTGTGCAACATCATTCACCTTAAAATTTTTCAAGGTATCAACACTCACATCCTCCTCTAGGTGAAAAATTGGTTGTGTTCTACATAAATCTTCTGCCTCAATCATATTCTGAAGCCTGACATTAAATTGAATAAGTTGAGTTTCCAAATTCTGCAAGCCTGAGATTGCAACCTTAAATTATCGAAACGTTTTAGTAATCCGTTGTTGACCTTCTATTAGTTGCTTCACCATATCTTCCAAGGAGGTGCTTTGTTAAAACTATTACCTTTTTTCATGCTGAGGAATTTGTGGACTTGACATGAGACCAAAGAAGTCGGGTTGTGGCAATGCATAGCCAGAATAGTGATAAATCTCATACTATGGATAACACGGATAGTCATATGTGGAATGAGAATAATCTTCACAAATTTCGCAAACCTCGACCTGTTGTACAAAAAAATGCATTTTAGAAAATTGATGTCCATTATGTGACATACCTACAACATTCACATTATAATAATGTGAGTCTTCGAATCAACCATAATTGTGGGGGTAGGAGGCCATCACGGGGTTGCCTGCATACATGTTAAGAACAAGGGAATAGATAGACAAAATAAATAAAATAAAATAAAATAAACAAATAGATTAGAAAACACCAAAGAAAGAAAAATAGCAATCCCCGGCAACGATGCGAAAAATTGACAAGCGCCGAACGCGTCAATAAAATAAAGTTCCTAAACCAACTAATTTTTAGAATAGTGGCCAAAGGGTCAATCCTACAAAGAGTGATAGTCTTTCTAAGGTTAAAAATAATAAAAAGGGAAATTGGGAGTTTTAAAAATAAATTAATTTAACTAACTAAACTAAAATAAATTAAATAAATAAAATAATGAAAATAACTTTCAATTCAATTAATGGGTACCTAGGTTTATGGTTCCACAAATCAGAATCAAGATTCAATGGCATATAATGGTCTTTAATCTTTCCCAAATATTATTAATTTAAATTCTCCTAGATTAGCTATGGAAAATCGACATTCACTTGAAATTCCTAATTCCCCTAATCTCGATAGCCAGGACGTCCGCCACGAACTGCTTCCCTAATTAATGCATAACCCTAAACATCCGCCTATCAGGTTTAACACACTAACTGCAATAATAAGGATTTGTGGGAATACTAATCCTAAATAATCGAATCGCGTCCGCTTCTGATTTGACCTAGATTCAATTGTTGCACATTCAAGAACCGAAAGGTTTTTACGGCAAACAGGTGAATGTTCGTCACTTTATTGGTCCAAAAGTACAATTACGGATACAATTGGTCAAAATAACTATAGATTGTCCACCTAAAAGCATGCACTGGCCATATAAATACCTTAGATCTAAACCATATTCATTAAAATCATCAATAATGAAATAGGAGAAATTAAATCAAATTGATTAATAAAAATCATAGATCTCACAAGTTATGCCATGAATCAAGAATCCCGACTTGTTTCCCCTCTGACCTAGTTAAGGATTTGATTAGCCGAACATGGTCGAGGCCTCTGGCTTCCCCAAATAATAAAAGTCGATAATCAAATATAAAAGTCAATAATCTTTAATAAAACCTAAGTTCCTAACATATAAAACTACAAAAAATTGGTCCCGGGAGGTGGGAGAAACTAATTTTAGGGGTTGGTGGAGTGACTCATGTGCCGAGGAGCATCCAAGAGCTGCTAGGCATTTTCTATACTGCTTGGGACATGTGTCGCTGCTTGATTGACTCGATTGCTGTCGCCTGCTGACGTGGCACATTCTCATTAGTTGAAACCACTCCTGTGACATGCTTGATCATGGAGGGCCCGACACGTTGTAGCTGTTGACCACTCGGTTGAGAATCGCATGAATTCATCGAAGATCTAGGAGCAGGTGCTACACACATCCTAAGGAGAGTCGATTGCCTGCTGTTGTGAGCAAATTGAACAGCTTGGTGCATGTTGGGAAAGTTGTGTGGCGCCATGCGGCAGCGCATGATTAGAGAGAAGAGACTGCTATGACATGTTGTGCAAATGGTTGTCTACCACGTGGCGGACAACTAAGAAGTTAGAAAATCACATAAGAAGACTAAAACCGTGGGAGAATGTGCAATGGGGATCTCACGACACATCAGAGAACTTCTATGGGTTAAGTGACTAATGTGTGTATAATTTCTGCATCTCCTGGCCTCTTGTCACCCACAAATAAACTGTGTAATACATGTCTCGAGGCATATCCTCCAGTAATTGTTCACTACATGTAAATACTCCATTTTGAGTATTTTTCGCCTCGGATTCAACCGCGCACTTCATTTCACCTGAAAACGACAAATAAATATAATTAAATATATATTTTAGAGATTTTCTATATTAAATACATTAAAATAAACTACTAAAAACCTATAAATACCGACTTATCAGTCTTCAAAGATCCCATATTATTGATAACACAATAACAACTTGATTACAATAGGGTATTCCATACTTGACACCCTTAATTTATAAACATAGCATGAGTTCTAGTAAGTTCTAGTGGTTTCCACCATCCACTTAAAATGACCTAGCAATCGCCTAAAATCATTTTATAAACATATCCTTAGCTCTGATCATATCACTGTGATAATTAGTTCTTAATAAACTCTTGAGAACCACTGATTTCACTTATTTTCAGATTTAGTTCTCAATCCTAGTTAATAAATACTCATTCCACTACTATGTTATTCTTTGGATTTCTCAAATCTTTAGATTCATTGACCACTCATTCTCCCCAATTTAAACTACATCAGTCTAATAGATCAGACTAGGATATCTTACCAACTCAGTGCTATATTATGGATTAAATTGTCTTTTATTGTTTAACACCCACTCGTTATTGCAATATGGATTCACACCATAGCTGGAACATCTACTTCATAACAACTTATGAAGTATAGCTGCATTAGTGGTTTCCTAACCTCCATTAGGCTTTTTATCATTAATCACTAATTTATTCACTGAATAACTTCCATTACTTACTTAACTAGTCTCAATACTAGTATTAAATTTTTTTTTTCAAAGTGGTCCACCACCTTTGAGTTTTCCCCAAAAGTCATTCAGTGTTCCATTGTTTCAACATTTCCATTCTCTTAATACACATTTCAAGGTCTTGATCTAATAGATACTTCTTCACTTACTATTATTTATCTAATAATATCAGTGAGAACAAAGACTATTGAAGATGTTACTTGGAGAAGAGTTTTTATTTCATTTTTGAAAGTTTCTTATGTTTTTTTCTTTTTGTCTCCCCGAGGTTAAGACTCTCTTGAGCTCTTACCCCTAACACCTTCTCATATCATGAAAAATAGATGGACTTCAACCATCTTATTATTGTTCAGTGAAAAATATACTATCATATCTATCACGTGGATATAGTATACACAACAAATAACATATCTCAATCTTTTATCTTTTGGTTACCCTCCAAAATCATGATAAAAACTGTTTATCAAACCCTAAACTTATTCATAGCTCGAGAAAACTCTTAGAGTCAATAAACTTAGGTTACGTTATTAAGTATTCGAATATACCTTAAACTTTAAAGTAAACTAACAATCACTTTGAACACCATTCAAAAGTGAATTTAGGGTAAGAGCCTTATTAATGATACCAAACTATATCACCATTACCACTTAACTCAAAAATGATAAACCTTAGACTTTAACACCTAACTATATCAGAGTTATCCAATGTAACAAAGTCCTTAAAACCTTGTCTCTAAACCAAAGTTGTAAACTGAGCTTTGACCTAGACTTTAACCTTAAAGCTGAATCGAGCTCTGAAGTAGGCTCTAACCTTACCTAACTTTTAGCTCTACACCTTAAACCTTAGCTCTGATACCAAACTATAGCATCCCCTAACCTGATTAGGGCGATACTCGGCTTGAAACCCTAATTAAGCCCAGATTACCGTTGTCAGACATAACTAGAGTCAATAGCCTAACCACCTTCACCTAATAAGCACTACTGTATATTAAATATCGAAATAAAATAATCAATAAACACAACGGAGATTTAATTTTTTTTTGATAATTCAAACCACAATATACAGTATTAAAACAAACCGGAACAAACCACGATTATATAAATCACCCGTCCCTTGAGATATTATAAAACTGTAATTTAGTACAAATATATAAAACCAGAGAGAGTCATCACATCAAAGAGAAAATCAAGATCAAGACTCCTATATATTCTCCATTCCGCAGTCGTAGAGCTCGTCGATTATCCTGTAATGTTAATTTGGGTGAGCGCTCCAACTTGCTCAGTAAGTAAGGGATTCACATAACCATCAACATTCCATATAATAGTTAAGAATATCATGCAATAACAACATGCACCAATGATATCTAACAAGAATATGGAAAACATATAAATCAATATATATATAACGGATGCAAAGCAAATTTCTTGGACTATTACACTGTGATCCCCATTTTATTTATAAAACTAAAGTCGATTACCCACCAGCGCCATTAATACGATTTCTAGAATTAATATATTGGCTTATATGCTCTCTAGCCCATAAACTGAGTATGAAGTTACATATAGGCCGGGAAGGTAACCAATCTCCTATATAAGCTGGTCTCAGTTCCAGGAACTTACTCTCGTGAATCACAGTAAACACCGTTTTCCATTTATTAAAAAATATCACAGTGTACATAGTTCCCCATTTCAATCCATAAACTAGATGAACTACATATACTAGAATATCCAGCAATGTTGATAATTAAACGAATCCATACTTACCTCGGGTTTAAGTCTCCTTTACCCAAAATCCTAACTTTCCTCGGTCATCTCATACTTTCTCGGTGTTCCTCAACCTGTCACCAATCATTTGTACTCAATTTAAGTCTAGTATACTATATTGGAACCCCTAAACCAATCCCTAAGTCCATTTGAAATTATATGCAAAATACAGCAATCTTGTTGTTTTCAGGGGTGGGAACGCGCTTCCTCATTTGGTGGAGCGCGCTACAACAGTTGGGTTCATCTTCATCAATGAAGGGAGCACGCTCCTCTAGGAGGTGGAGCGCGCTCCACCCTGTGTTGTCGAACCAGAACAAAGGGTAGCAACCACTGTTCTTCACTAAATCGCTCCAACTCATCCAAACAACCTCAAATCTATTCCCAAATGATTCGGGAGGACATCTAATGAGGTTATAAACCTATTTCCATCAACAAAAACACCAATTCAACGAAATTTGATCATCACCACTAAATCCAACTTCAACAAACTCAAAAAAAAACTTACCAAAGTGATTATCATTGGATTTTGATCCATTTCAGCTCATCTATTCGCGTTGGTTTAGTTCCCCTAATCGTCCCCTTCGATCGAAATCAAACCCGAGCCTTCACTCCCATGATTCTCGATGGTTCGAATGAGATAAGCTTGAGTTTTTTGTTTTTATATATGGATTTTTCTCTAGATAGGTGTCGCGCTATCTCGAGACCTATCACATGGTTGAAATAATAAAGTGTCACTCCTTAAAGTGACACCAACTTTGACACATCAAGCACTTACACTTTGTTCGAGAAGATCAAACAATCCATATAATTCCATTATTCATTTATTTTCCATATAAATATATTTATATATTCCAAAAACATATAAATATATATATTGTTTATTATTCACCAATAAACTCTCTAGACGTGCTTACAAGTGTCCTTGAGTGTGCACATTCATGCCACGATCACACTTGGTGTCCCGGTAAATCATTGTTTATTATGTATTTTTCCATTTTTATAGGCTTGTATATAATCCATTTTATACCACAACCTATATAAATTGATTTAACAATCCAAACAAACACCATACATTATGCAAATGCACTCACACGTTAATCGAGGTACGGTGAACTTAACCACGAGCCTAACTCAAGTTAATTAGGATTTGAATTAGTACTAATCACCAGCTTAAGGTAACAGGTCGTTAAAACCAAATAATCACTTCTAACGACATTAAGTTATGATGCCTATCACTACAACTTAAAATATAACTGAGGAAGAGATATACATACTGATTGAGAATCAGTAAGTGATTTGTATAGGATGACAATATGAGATCTTATATTGCGAGAATTTCCATTGATAGGAATTAAAGGATTGAAACAACATCCTTTAAGAGTTTGATTAGTTGTTAATTTAATTAGAGTTTGGAAATTCAAATTCTTTTATCTTTTCAGTTAAACAACAACGTACAAGTGAATTCATCAAAAGTAATTTGAAGATTAGTAAGATATATAGTTATCTTACACAGTCTCTTGAAATGTACATAATTTTTTTTGAGAAAAAAAAGATGGGAAATCTTAGACTAATGGAAACAAAATAAGGCAATAACAAATAGTAGAACTGTTTGTGTAAGGAATTTCTCTGTTTCGAATAAAACTTAGCAAAGGAAGACTTCAATTAATTAACTGATCATAAGAAGTCATATTATCCTTACCAAAATTTTTGAAAAAAGAAGAGGTACAGATTTTCTTTCTATGTTAAGATTAAGGAGTTGTAAGTGGCAGGTTATTGAGCGAAATTTGTAGTTTATTTAGAAAGGGACCAAGATTGAGACCTATGTGAGAATAGCTGAGATTGACAAAAAATCAAACGTAATAGACTCTGTGTATAAAATAATATGAGATGTTGAGATGACTTGTTATTGCTAGAAATGACACGAACGGACTCCATTAGTTAGGCCAGACACAGGAGTAGTTGTGCATGACCAAAAGTGTGAGTAACTTTGTATAATAATCACGATTAGCCTAGAAGATTAGTGTAATGCATTCACATGTCTTTGAATGATCGAATGAATTGGTGACAGTCGAAATAAAAGAGTATGAATTTTCATTAGAGTCAATTGGAAGCTTAAGCATAGGCAACTAAATGGTCAAGACATTTTCACATAAGTATGGAAAGTGGAAATTTCAGGTGAACGAGTCGCAATCATATTAGAATGTCAAACTATAAGTTTGATAAAAAGTAATATATCTTCACTAGGACCTTATGAGAAATCAAACTCTAAATGTTGAAAGTTTTGAACCAAAGTAATTTACAACTAATATCAGTGAATATGTTGTATATTAGTTCAATTGTAGTTGTACACCACGCGATCACATACTGGTAAAGTTTTTAATTAAAATACTAGTGATTGTAAATTGGATTTTATGTAAGATACCTGAATTATGGTGAAGATACAAATGAAATGAAAAAAGACGTGTGACTTACAGCTCAGTTAGTCAATATTATTCCTAGTAGGTTGAAAATATTGAATAGAAGATAGTATATCTGACTTAATGTATTTGAAGAATCGAATATTCTTTTACACTAAATTGAGTAGATGCAAAGAGAGATATCATATTTATAACTTGTATGAGATACAAATTAAAATTTATACTATGAGAGTATAATCATTAAATATGTTGATATCTCTGTTTAAAAACGTATGCCTACTCAAGTTAATGATAACTGTCTCTATTCAGGTCATGAGAGATGTTGGTGAATAGTAAGTGATTAAGACATAATATTATAGGAGATCTCGATAATTTAATGGAATGATGTTCTTGGTGAACTCGTGAATAGAAAATGATTTGACGAAGTTAGAAAATTTATTGATTTTCTAACCGATCAAAAGAAATGTTAAGTAAATTAATTGACGAGTTGAAATTGAAAATTTCTTTATAGTCCACAACCTAAATAATATTGTGAGTAGACATTTAGAGAATGAGAGAGAGTTGCATGATGTGTCAGGTTTTATTTTCTCATCGGATTGTAACTTGAGGTATCTTGTCATGGGATAACATATGTAATTAAAGATCTATAGTCATGGGTGACTTGTGTAATTCCAGGTTTCTGTTGAGAAATGCTGGAATGATGATGGATAAGATAGACACACAACTCTACTTAGTATCTAATGTCGTGCTCAAGTATTAATTGCATTACTTATATTTAGACTAATGATAGTTTAAGAATTAGTCGATCAAAAATTTTAATAATGAATGTTAAGTGATGAGAAAACAAATTGGGATGTGTACCCGAGTTTGAGTAGATGTGGAAAGAATTGTCAACAGTTTGTGGAATAACATTCAATTATGAATGAAAATCATTTTATGAAAAACAAGATAGGTTTGATCTTGCTAAGTATTGATGCTTGAATAAGATTCAAGTTATAAGATGAGAAGTAAGTAAGGTTTATTGGATATTCAACAAAGCTGATTGTTAACTAATCAGAATTTCACAAATTGCAAGGATTGGCAAAGTAACGGAAAAAACTTTTCATTGCACCAAAAGTTTGGAAATGAAAAGTTGAAGTGTTTATGATCTCTAACACCGAGTTGTTAATTACAACAAAAATGATTGGGTCCGATTAGCGACTGCACCTTGGAAATAGTTTTACAGGTTTAGATTGAAAAAGTTTTATATGATTGATCAATTTCTCATATCTCTTTTGGTTCAGTAACCTATAAGATCAAATTTTGAGGACAAAATTTTAATAGTTGGGAAGATTGTGACATGCGAAAATTTCTTAAACTTGATTAGGATGCTAATCAAGCATTTTCGGATTTAATTTGTGATTTAAGTATCCAATGTGGGACCCACGTATTATGGACCGGAGACCACAAACTTAAATATTATTTTTTCGTATTGCTTGCCTAGTGGATGTAATATATGATATTTTGTCCTAACGTCAGACTGTGTTAAGGTGTATCCTAATTTTTATAGCCAGGGTTGCAAATCTGTGTGTGAAGGGCATGAGTGAAAATAAATTTTTAGTAGCTCAAAAATTAATGAATCAAGTGTTAATCCTAATATGAAGACTTCGTATCAATTTGCGTGTAAGTCGGGATTGGTGAAATATAATAGGAGAACGAAGTTGGTACAAGACTTTGCCTCAAATTTCGTATCAGTTTGTAGTGGCCGCTATTAAGATTAGGTCTAAATCAGGGCAAGTTTAGCTAAGTATGGCAAGAAAATTGGCCAATAAGTGTTTAATATGTCAAGGACAAAGATAAGATTTTTGGGGTTTTGATGTGATTAAAATTAGCGTTACGAAAATTTTATGAAAATGGACTATTTCGTTGAGAGTTTGGTTCAACTTGGTGAGAAATCATATTGAAAACGAGCGTTGAAAGCCAAAACACGTCAAAATAGAGATTTTAAGAATTAATAAATAAAAAGAAATTAAGATGCTGACAAGCAACTCAGGGTTTATATTCAAATGTATATAAAAAATCAAATCAAAATTAAAACTTTCGCTTTAATTTCAATAGAGAGCGAATGAACTTCGTTCTCTAAACCCTCTCACTTAGGTTTTCACTCAGCGAGCTCCTGATGTCCGATTTTCGCTTGGGTTCTTTTCGCAAAATATTAAAGCATCGCGAGATGATCAGTTCGAGCTCTATGGTGGAAATAAGGTATTCGGCCATCAATTTGATAAATACTAAATACTGGGCATTTTCCTCAATTTAATTTGAATTCTTGCGATTTCTCATTTTTTTGCGGGGTTTTGTTCGAAATTGGTAGAAATCATTGTAAATTGATGTTTTTGATTGATTTGCGCCAATTTGGAATAAATCCCACTAGTGTGGGTTAGGGTTCGATGAATTGAACTAATGTGATTCAGTTGATAACTATTTTGGAGATGTTTTTTTATAGTTGATATTGATTTACATTGGGTTTCTAGATGAATTAATTATTGGTGTTGATCCAATTTGACTCAACAGGTTGTGGAAATATGTTGATGTTGGTATCGAATGTTTTCATGGTGTTTGTTATCGAGTTTTGAAGATTTAATTGTGAAAACATTGATTTGGAGAGCGTTTTTTAGTTCAAAAAACAAAGGTTGCCTAGTTGACATGCCATATTGAAAAATTCATAAACTCTCGTCGATGATTGGATTTAAGTTATCTTGTAGTCTATGAAAAGTTGGACATGAGTACTACAAGGTTTTTTAGGTAATCGTGACAAATATTGAAGTTTTCAAGGTTAAAAAGTTACCATAAGTTGGCTAGTCGAAAGCAAGTTGAAGCAGTTATAAATATTAATATTTTTGGAAATTGTTCTCAAGCGTATTTAGCCGCAGTTTTCATTGGGTTTTATGATTTGGTTTCACTTGAAGCTTGACCCATAATATAATTAGGTATGTAAGGGACCTATTGGAACCATCTTCAAGGTGATCTAACGCTTCGAGAACCTCAAAAAATTAAGCTTAAAGTTGGTTAGGTAGTAAGTAAACCTACAGTGATCTTTACTATTGATTGAATATTTTTATACCTGTAATTGTATCATAGTCTTCATTACATTTTATCATTCTTGATCATGATACATAGAGAGAGTGAGGGGGATAAGCTTGTTTTGGAGTCTGGTTTGCTTGAAACTTTGTTTTAATCCTGCCTCTACGCCATCTAGTGAGACTAGATAAGCTCTCTATGCATTTTATGATCTCTTAATACTGTCTTTATACTATTTTTAGAAGTAGACGTCTGATTATAGTTCGGAGACAGCGACAGAGTAGATTGCGTGTCATGTTGACGCATATATCTTATTGTCTATTTGGAAATGCAATTACACGTCACCATGAATCAGACTAAAAATTGTAGGAGTACAGATCAATGTGGGAATTTACTTGCTTGACATCTTTAAGTTATTTTTGATGATATCAGATTCTATATGAAGACTAGGGAAAAATTGACTAGGCTTGAAGATTGAATGGTTATGAGAGTCTCCTAATTTAGGTTAAAATATATTAAAAGGATTTTGTTTCAATTTTGGTCTATCGGGAATCGTGAAGTTGTAATTAAGCTTTCGAAGACACTAAGTTAGTTTTTAAATTGAAATTCGATATGTATTTTAAACTGCTAGGAGTTGTGAGTCCTTCTAGGCCTCTCCCTAATTCTACTTTCTATTAGGTGGAATTTTTTGGCAGACCACTTTTAGGGGAGGTGCCGCTGAAATTTTTATTAAATTAGATATGATTTCTAAATTTGCTCAAATTGAACAAATCATGAATTGAATTTTATTGAAGATATAACTATAGTTTTGGAGCCTTAGAAATGATTAAAATAATTCTTATTTTAAGGTCAAAGTTGAAAGAATGGATTAGGCTGACTAGATTATCATAGGATTTAAGGTAATCTCGGCCAGTCAGTCGTCTTAATGACGAGGGGGCTGACATAATGAGTTTTAGTTCTAACTTTTGAAAAATTTGTGTTGAATGTGTAGGAAAGGCCATTCGACGGATGATGATTCATCGGAATGAAAATATCTCGAGGCTTCATTACAAGAGCAAAGGAGTTCAAAGCAGTGAAAGTAAGGTGCATGGGCTAATTGAAAGGTATAATTTATGAATTTTTATATTTTATGGATTTTACACAGTTACGACTCTTTGTGTGAGTTGTACACAAATTCGAAGGAGTGTCGGAGGAGAATTAGCGAAAAATCATATGCAAAGATAAGGGCAGATGAGCCAAAATCACCGGTATTACCCACGGTGTCGTGGGTATAACCCACTGCGCCGAGGTCGCAGCAAGCACCAAAATAAACAAAATCTCCATCGCGTCGTTGATGCCGTGGCGATCACAGTGTCGAGTTCGAAATGAGGGTTTTCAACCCATTTTTCACACTATTATCCACACTTACACTTAAACCCAACCAAACAAGATTTTGATCATTTTCAAGTGTGATTAGTGAGTTCCTAGTGATTTAGAGTAAAAAAATAAACAAATTATGGATTTGCACAAGTGGAAGAGCTAGGGATTGGATTTTAAAAATCAGAGGAGTGATCACACTAGAAATTTATCTAGTATTGAGGTACATTTACAATTTCATCTAGTGATGTTTGAATTTTTAAAATTTTGATCATATTGTATGAAATTTTCAAACCCCACATAATTAGCGCATCTGATCAGCCTAGATTACCTTAATCCCTTAATAATCTAGCAACCTTAACCTCTTCATCTATAAATAATTAAGATTAAGATATTGTAATCATCATTTATAAAATATTATCAATAACTAAGAATTCTAAACTGAATCTTAAACCTTAAATTGCATTTAAATGAATTCAATAATCTTCAAAGTTCATTTAAATTGATCACATTATCATCAAAATTTTCTAAAAAATTTTCAACAACATCTCCTCTATTTTTAAGCCTACAACAAAATCTCGGCTTTCAAAATCTTCAATAAAGCCTACAACATTTCTTTTATCATCGTAGCCATATCGTAAGCTTCTATATGTTTCTTGTCCTTCTGAAGTCCAGGAACCATGGTTTTCAACATAATGCATGTTACACCAGTTGAGTTGTTGACATGCTTAGTATGTGCATCCTTCCAGCTCTTAAAGCATTGGCTGATGGTTCCTCTGGAATAAGATCATCTAGGAAACACAACTTGCGTTCATGCTTAAGAACAATTCTTAAGTTTCTGATCAAGTCAGGAAAGCTTATCCTAAAAAAATTATCCTTCTCAAGGATGGATCGTAGTGACAAGGGATTAGTGTGATTCGAAGAGGCCATTGTCAGCCCCCTCATCATTGAGACGATTATTCGGCCTAGATTACCTTAATCCCTTGATAATCTAGACAACCTAATTCATTCTTTCAACTCTTACCTCAAAATAATAATTATTTCTATCCTTTGCAAGCTCTAAAACTAAATTTTTATCCTCAATGAAACTCGATTCATGAATTTTTCAATTAGAGCAAATTCAAAAATTATATCCGTATTTAAAAAAAATTTCGGCAACACCTCCCCTAAAAGTGGCCTGCAGGAAAATTCACCTGATAGACAACATAATCGAGGATAGGCCTAGAAGGGCTCATAACTCCCCGCAATTCACAATATATATCAAGTTCACATTTATAAACAAACTTAGAGTCCCAGATAGCTTAATTATTACTTTACAAATCCAAAATAACCAAAATTGAAACAAAAACCTTCTCAACTTATTTTAACTAAATTAAAAGACTTTCACAATCCTTCAATGAAACTTCACATCCTACACTCACCACAAAAATAAAAAACAATATATATAAACAACTTAAAACAAGAATTTACTTTAAAGTATGAATACAATCACCACAATCTTCGAGTATTATCCACTCTTCCTTTGTCTTTATATAGAATGTGACATCATCAAAAACAACTCGAAGATGCCAGGTAAGTAAATTCCTACATTGATCTATACTCCTGCAATTGAAAGTTTGATACATTGACACATGTAATTGCATTTCCAAATAAACAATAAGATTTATGCGTCAATGCACTCCACTCTATCGTTGTCTCCTAACTATAATCAGACGTCGAATTCCAAAAAATGTACATAGATAATATTAAGAGATCATGAAATGCAGAGATAACTTGTGGGTGTTAGACTCCGCTAGTCTCACTGGACGACGTAGAAGCAGGATTGAAACATAGTTTCAATCAAACCAGACTCTGAAATAAGCTTATCCCCTTCACTCACTCTATGTATGAATGACCAGGAATGATAAAATGCAATGCAGACTATGATACAATTACAAGTACAATGATAAATTCTAGAAGTAGTAAAGAATATTGTAGGGCTTACTTACAACTAAACCAACTTTGAGCTTAATTTTTAGTGTTCTCTGAACGTCGGATCACCTTGAAAATAGATTCAATAGGTTCATTGCATACCCGATTATAGTGTGGGTCAAGCTTCAAGTGAAACCAAATCATGAAACCTAATGAAAACTATGGCCAAAGTACGTTTAATAACAATTTCCAAAAATATTGATTTCTATAACTGTTTCAACTGCCTTTCAACTAGCCAACTTGGGGTAAGTTTTTAACCTTGAAAACCTTAATATTTGTCATGATGACCTAAAAAGAACTTGTAGCACTCATGTCATACTTCCCATAGACTCCAAGAACACTCAAATCAGATCACCGATGGAGAAGTTATGATTTTCCAATATGGCCTGTCAACTAGGCAAACATTAATTTATTTTGAACTGAAAAAATTCTCCAAATCAATATTTTCTCAATTAAATCTTCAAAACTCGATAACAAACACCACAAAGCCACTCGATTCCAAAATTAAAATATTGTGATAGCCGTGGAGTCAAATTGGATCAAAACCAATAATCCATTCATCCCGAAACCAAATTTAAATTAATATTAACTATAAAAAACAACTCCAAAATAGTTATCAACTGAATTATATTAGTTCAATTCATCAAAACAATAACCCCCCTCATTGGGATTTATTCCAAATCGGCACACATCACCATAATACATCAATTTTCAACAACTTATACTAATTTCTATCAAAATTTTGCCAAAGAAATTGATAAATTGAGAGAATTCGAATTAAATTATGGAAAAAGCCTTGAAACGAGTATTTACCAAATTATGGGCCAAATACCTCGTTTCCACCGTAGAAACTTAGCTGCGTCTTGCGATGCTCTACGATTTTATGGAAAGAAACCGTGCGAAAATCGGACGTCGGGAGATGGCAGAGCAAATGATCGAATTGAGAGGGTTAGGTAACGAAATACTTTTTGTTCTATGTTGAAATCAAATGAATGTTTTGATTTTAATTTCATTTTTATATATATTTATGATGCTCTCTCCTTTAAAGATGTCGATAATGAATGATGCATCTACATATTTGGGCAATGAAGCATTCACGCCCTCTTTCAGGTTTGGGAGCTCATTCGGGACTTCTAACACGAAAGAGTCTATTGCATCGAGATCATCCAACACAAAGGTGTCGGCAGTGTAGAAAATCTGTGAATGCTCCTTTACTTTCACCCCCTTGTAAGGTTTAACAAATGTGCATGGGAGGGTGGGTGGTTTCACCAACACCAGAGGTTGGTCTTCCTTGCTCTCTATCTACGAATTCTCAGGTCTGTCTGAAATGACATCAATTTTTATGTCATTATCCTCCTCTTCATTTGGTGCAATGACAATTTATGGCTCAATGTGAAAGACTTCACGTCCTTTCGTTGTTTCACTCCAATAGTCTTCCACCTGTGTAACATCATTCACCTTAAAAATTTTCAAGGTATCAACACTCGCATCCTCCTCCGAGTGAAAAATTGGTTGTGTGCTACACAAATCTTCCGCTTCATTCATATTCTGAAGCCTGACATTAAATTGAATAAGTTGAGTTTCCAAATTCTGCAAGCTTGAGATCGCAATCTTAAATTATCGAAACTTTTTAGTAATCCGTTGTTGACCTTCTATTAGTTGCTTCACCATATCTTCCAAGGAGGTGCTTTGTTAAAACTATTACCTTTTTTCATGCTGAGGAATTTGTGGACTTGACATGAGCCCAAAGAAGTCGGGTTGTGGCAATGCATAGCCGGAATAGTGATAAATCTCATACTATGGATAACACGGATAATCATATGTGGAATGAGAATAATCTTCACAAATTTCGCAAACCTCGACCTGTTGTACAAAAAAATGCATTTTAGAAAATTGATGTCCATTATGTGACATACCTACAACATTCGCATTATAATAATGTGAGTCTTAGAATCAACCATAATTGTGGGGGTAGGAGGCCATCACAGGGTTGCCTGCATACATGTTAAGAACAAGGGAATAGATAGACAAAATAAATAAAATAAAATAAAATAAACAAATAGATTAGAAAACACCAAAGAAAGAAAAATACCAATCCCCGGCAACGGCGCGAAAAATTGACACGCGCCGAACGCGTCAATAAAATAAAGTTCCTAAACCAACTAATTTTTAGAATAGTGGCCAAAAGGTCAATCCTACAGAGATTGATAGTCTTTCTAAGGTTAAAAATAATAAAAAGGGAAATCAGGAGTTTTAAAAATAAATTAATTTAACTAACTAAACTAAAATAAATTAAATAAATAAAATAATGAAAATAACTTTCAATTCAATTAATGGGTACCTAGGTTTATGGTTCCACAAATCAGAATCAAGATTCAATGGCATATAATGGTCTTTAATCTTTCCCAAATATTATTAATTTAAATTCTCCTAGATTAGCTATGGAAAATCGACATTCGCTTGAAATTTCTAATTCCCCTAATCTCGATAGCCAGGACGTCCGCCACGAACTGCTTCCCTAATTAATGCATAACCCTAAACATCCGCCTATCAGGTTTAACACACTAACTGCAATAATAAGGATCCGTGGGAATACTAATCCCAAATAATCGAATCGCGTCCGCTTCTGATTTGACCTAGATTCAATTGTTGCACATTCAAGAACCGAAAGGTTTTTACGGCAAACTGGTGAGTGTTCGTCACTTTATTGGTCCAAAAGTACAATTACGGTTACAATTGGTCAAAATAACTATAGATTGTCCACCTAAAAGCATGCACTGGCCATATAAATACCTTAGATCTTAACCATATTCATTAAAATCAACAACAATGAAATAGGAGAAATTAAATCAAATTGAATAATAAAAATCATAGATCTCACAAGTTATGCCATGAATCAAGAATCCCGACTTGTTTCCCCTCCAACCTAGTTAAGGATTTGATTAGCCGAACATGGTCGAGGCCTCTGGCTTCCCTAAATAATAAAAGTCGATAATCAAATATAAAAGTCAATAATCTTTAATAAAACCTAAGTTCCTAACATATAAAACTACAAAAAATTGGTCCCGGGAGGTGAGAGAAACTAATTTTGGGGGTTGTTGGAGTGACTCATGTGCCGAGGAGCATCCAAGAGCTGCTAGGCATTTTCTACACTGCTTGGGACATGTGTCGCTGCTTGATTGACTCGGTTGCTGTCGCCTGCTGACGTGGCACATTCTCATTAGTTGAAACCACTCCTGTGACGTGCTTGATCATGAAGGGCTTGACACGTGGCAGTTGTTGACCACTCGGTTGAGAATCGCATGAATTCATCGAAGATCTAGGAGCAGGTGCTACACACATCCTAAGGAGAGTCGAGTGACTGCTGTTGTGAGCAAATTGAGCTGCTTGGTGCATGTTGGGAAAGTTGCGTGGCTCCATGTGGAAGCGCATGATTGGAGAGAAGATACTGCTATGACATGTTGTGCAAATGGTTGTCTACCACGTGGCGGACAACTAAGAAGTTAGAAAATCACATAAGAAGACTGAAACCGTGGGAGAATGTGCAATGCGGATCTCACGACACATCAGAGAGCTTCTATGGGTTAAGTGACTAATGTGTGTATAATTTCTGCATCTCCTGGCCTTTTGTCACCTACAAATAAACTGTGTAATACATGTCTCGAGGCATATCCTCCAGTAATTGTTCACTACATGTAAATACTCCATTTTGAGTATTTTTTGCCTCGGATTCAACCGCGCACTTCATTTCACCTGAGAAAGACAAATAAATATAATTAAATATATATTTTAGAGATTTTCTATATTAAAGACATTAAAATAAACTACTAAAAACCTATAAATACCGACTTATCAGTCTTCAAAGATTCCATATTATTGATAACACAATAACAACTTGATTACAATAGGGTATTCCATACTTGACACCCTTAATTTATAAACATATCATGAGTTCTAGTAAGTTCTAGTGGTTTCCACCATCCACTTAAAATGACCTAGCAATCGCCTAAAATCATTTTATAAACATATCCTTAGCTCTGATCATATCACTGTGATAATTAGTTCTTAATAAACTCTTGAGAACCACTGATTTCACTTATTTTCATATTTAGTTCTCAATCCTAGTTAATAAATACTCATTCCCACTACTATGTTATTCTTTGGATTACTCAAATCTTTAGATTCATTGACCACTCATTCTCCCCAATTTAAACTATATCAGTCTAATAGATCAGACTAGGATATCTTACCAACTCAGTGCTATATTCAGGATTAAATTTTTTTTATTGTTTAACAACCCACTCGTTATTGCAATATGGATTCACACCATAGCTGGAACATCTACTTCATAACAGCTTATGAAGTATAGCTGCATTAGTGGTTTCCTAACCTCCATTAGGCTTTTTATCATTAATCACTAATTTATTCACTGAATAACTTCCATTACTTACTTAACTAGTCTCAATACTAGTATTAAATCTTTTTTTCAAAGTGGTCCACCACCTTTGAGTTTTCCCCAAAAGTCATTCAATGTTCCATTGTTTCGACATTTCCATTCTCTTAATACACATTTCAAGGTCTTGATCTAATAGATACTTCTTCACTTACTATTATTTATCTAATAATATCAGTGAGAACAAAGACTATTGAAGATGTTACTTGGAGAAGAGTTTTTATTTCATCTTTGTAAGTTTTCTTATGTTTTTTTTTCTTTTTGTCTCCCCGAGGTTAAGACTCTCTTGAGCTCTTACCCCTCACACCTTCTCATATCATGAAAAATAGATGGACTTCAACCATCTTATTATTGTTCAGTAAAAATATACTATCATATCTATCACGTGGATATAGTATACACAACAAATAACATATCTCAATCTTTTATCTTTTGGTTACCCTCCAAAATCATGATAAAAAGTGTTTATCAAACCCTAAACTTATTCATAGCTCGAGAAAACTCTTAGAGTCAATAAACTTAGGTTACGTTATTAAGTATTCGAATATACCTTAAACTTTAAAGTAAACTAACAATCACTTTGAACACCATTCAAAAGTGAATTTAGGGTCAGAGCCTTATTAATGATACCAAACTATATCACCATTACCACTTAACTCAAAATTGATAAACCTTAGACTTTAACACCTAACTATATCAGATTTATCCAATGTAACAAAGTCCTTAAAACCTTGTCTTTAAACCAAAGTTGTAAACTGAGCTTTGACTTAGACTTTAACCTTAAAGCTGAATCGAGCTCTGAAGTAGGCTCTAACATTACCTAACTTTTAGCTCTACACCTTAAACCTTAGCTCTGATACCAAGCTATAGCATCCCCTAACCTGATTAGGGCGATACTCGGCTTGAAACCCTAATTAAGCCCAGATTACCGTTGTCAGACTTAACTAGAGTCAGCAGCCTAACCACCTTCACCTAATAAGCACTACTGTATATTAAATATCGAAATAAAATAATCAATAAACACAACAGAGATTTAATTTTTTTTTTCGATAATTCAAACCACAATATACAGTATTAAAACAAACCGGAACAAACCACGGTTATATAAATCACCCGTCCCTTGTGATATTATAAAATTGTAATTTAGTACAAATATATAAAACCAGAGAGAGTCATCACATCAAAGAGAAAATCAAGATCAAGACTCCTATATATTCTCCATTCCCCATTTCAATCCATAAACTACATGAACTACATATACTAGAATATCCAGGCAACGTTGATAATTAAACGAATCCATACTTACCTCGGGTTTAAGTCTCCTTTACCCAAAATCCTAACTTTCTGGTCATCTCATACTTTCTCGGTGTTCCTCAACCTATCAACAATCATTTGTACTTAATTTAAGTCTAATATACTATATTGGAACCCCTAAACCAATCCCTAAGTCCATTTGAAATTATATGCAAATCACAGCAATCTTGTTGTTTTCAGGGGTGGGAGCGCGCTTCCTCATTTGGTGGAGCACGCTACAGCAGTTGGGTTCATCTTCATCGATGAAGGGAGCACGCTCCTCTACGAGGTGGAGCGCGCTCCACCCTGTGTTGTCGAACCAGAACAAAGGGCAGCAACCACCGTTCTTCACTAAATCGCTCCAACTCATCCAAACAACCTCAAATCTATTCCCAAATGATTCGGGAGGACATCTAATGAGGTTATAAATCTATTTCCATCAACAAAAACACCAATTCAATGAGATTTGATCATCACCACTAAATCCAACTTCAACAAACTGAAAAACGAAACTTACCAAAGTGATTATCATTGGATTTTGATCCATTTAAGCTCATCTATTCGCGTTGGTTTAGTTCCCCTAATCGTCCCCTTCGATCGAAATCAAACCCGAGCCTTCACTCCCATGATTCTCGATGGTTCGAATGAGATAAGCTTGAGTTTTTTGTTTTTATATATGGATTTTTCTCCAGATAGGTGTCGCGCTATCTCGAGACCTATCACATGGTTGGAATAATAAAGTGACACTCCTTAAAGTGACACCAACTTTGACACATCAAGCACTTACGCTTTGTTCGAGAAGATCAAACAATCACGTTTGAAATTAATTCCGTTAGATAAAAGCCCTTAAATTCAATAACATTTTCCCCTCTCGCTATCGTTACTCGTTAGGTAAGCGGTCTCAATGGTGCGGTGAAATCAATAAAATGCGGGGGATCATGGGAGTCACACGTGCTTTCACTCGCACTCTCTTTGATAAAGCCCTGTTTTTTTAATGAATCAATCTCTCATTTGCTTTCCATTGTTGATAATATATATATATTTATATATTCCAAAAACATATAAATATATATATATATTGTTTATTATTTACCAATAAACTCTCTAGACGTGCTTACAAGTGTCCTTGAGCGTGCACATTCATGCCACGACCCCCTCGTCACACTTGGTGTCCCGGTAAATCATTGTTTATTATGTATTTTTCCATTTTTATAGGCTTTTATATAATCCATTTTATACCACAACCTATATAAATTGATTTAACAGTCCAAACAAACACCATACATTATGCAAATGCACTCACACATTAATCGAGGTACGGTGAACTTAACCACGAGCGTAACTTAGGTTAATTAGGATTTGAATTAGTACTAATCACCAGCTTAAGGTAACAGGTCGTTAAAACCAAATAATCACTTCTAACGACATTAAGTTATGATGCCTATCACTACAACTTAAAATATAACTGAGGAAGAGATAGACATACTGATTGAGAATCAGTAAGTGATTTGTATAGGATGACAATATGAGCTCTTATATTGCGAGAATTTCAATTGATAGGAATTACAGGATTGAAACAACATCCTTTAAGAGTTTGATTAGTCGTTAATTTAATTAGAGTTTGGAAATTCAAATTCTTTTATCTTTTCAGTTAAAAACAACGTACAAGTGAATACATTTCTAAATAGAGATATTAACATATTCGATGATTATACACTCATAGTATAGCTTTTAAACTTGTATTTCATGCAAGTTTATAAATATATTATCTCTTTTGCATTTTAACTCAATTACAATTGAAAAATATTCAATTCTTCAAACATATCAAGTCAGATACAATGTACTCTATTCAATATTTCTAACCTAACAGAAACAAGTCTTACAAACTGAGCTGTAAATCACGCATTTCACTTTATTTCATTTATACCTTCACCAACATACAAGCATCATACACCATCTCTAATTTACAATAACTAGTGCTTAAATTTCACCACTGACTAATCAGATGATGTAGCACTATAATTGAACTAATGTATAATATATTCACTAATATTGGTTGTACACTACTTTGGTTCAAAACTTTCAACCTTTGGAGTTTGATCCCTAGTAATATCCTTGTAAAGATATATTAAGTTCCATCAAACTTATAGTTTGATATTCTAATTTGATTGGGCTTCGTTAACCTGAAATTTTCATTTTCGTACTAATGTGAGAATATATTGACCATTTAGTTGCCTATACTTCAGCCTCCAATTGACTCCAACAAAACTTTTTTTATTCCAACGTCATCAATTCATTCAATTATTCAAAGATGGGTTAACGCGTCACACCGATCTTCTACACTGTGAATGAATCGTGATTATGAAACAGAGTGAATTAGAATTTTGGTTATGCACAACTACTCATCGGTACCTTTCAAGAGACCATGTAAGAAAACGTTGTATCTTACTATTCATCAAATTACCTTTGATGAACTTACCTTTCCAATATTATTCCATTGAAGAGATGGAAGAATTTGAATTTCCAAACTTTGATTAACTTAATGACTAATTAAATTCTTAAAGTTGATATTTCAATCCTTTAAGTCCTACAAATGAAAATTCTCGTAGTATAGGAGCTCATACTGACATCCTGTAACACCCAAATTAGTTAAATTAGGATTAGCATTAATCTCGGGGATTAATGGTCGTAATTCGGGCGTTACGTTAATAACTCGGTTGACTCGAACACGAGAACCGAGGGAATATATTATTTGTGAATAGTGGTAGTGTAGATGTGAAGTTTAAAATCATTAACATTGTAATGCACTGCATGTGTGTACGTTGCTATCGGGCGAGTTGGTGTGACGGGTGTTCACCTCGAAAGGCATGTCAATGCGGGTATCGGGTGGCCAAACTACGTGTACACTAGGAAACGTGAAAAATTCACATTAGGATGACTAGTTAATCAATTAGAAAGGGTAATGTAACTATAGGCTAAGTTGATTAAATTAAAACAATAGGATATGACGTACCTCGAAATGCGTGCCGAGATGCGAGGCATCGATTGTCGGGTAGTCGAGGGTTAATGGGATCACAAAATTTACCAATTTTGTGAATAAAAACACTAGCCATATGTAATGGGCCTAAGCTAATGTAATTAAATCAAATAAATTGAGGCCTATAGTTTGGTTAATAAATTGAAATCATAGGATTTTCCTAGAGATATGTTTTGACACATCTAGGAACCATGTGAGTAGCCAATTAGTGTCACTTGGATTGAGTTAGTGGGAGTTAGTGGGATAATTGGCAAGGTGTGAACCATTAGATGAACTTCGGGATACGTAAAAACATAGACATCAATGGCTAGTAAACAAACACTCCTTAATATATAAGATCAACACATGCAAATGAAACCATTTTCATTTACAAATCTTAGAGAAGAATAAAGTTGTTGGAGAAAAGATATAGTGGATTTGGTGGCTGAAATTTTGAGATCTAGGAGGATTTGAACCAAATTGATGGTGAGTCCAAGCTAAAGATTCAAGCTAGCAAAGACATTCACAAGGTATAAATTTCATGTCTTTCTTCAATTCCTATTTCATTGAAATGCATGTTAAAAACCCCTAATTCTATTAATATAGATGGTCATTATAGTTGTCTTAGGTTGATTGGGAGTAATCGAGGTTAAATAGGCTCATGGTAAGCAAGAATTTCATGATTAGGATTGAGATTTGATTTTTGGATTATGGTTTTTTTCTTGCATATTGGGTTGTTGGATAAGATAATGAACAGTGTTTGTATCCTCAGGGACGTCTGTACTCACAGAGACGTTTGTACCCACGAGGACGTTTGAAACCACAAGAATTGTGGTTATAATTTTATTTCAGTTATGCAATAAAATGGATATCAAAACACCGAAAATTTATCAAACCAACACCAAGGTCCTAGGAGTCGATAGGCGGGTGTCGGGAACGAGGTCGGGGTCAGTTTAGGAGCTTCGCGAGCAAGGTTTTGAAAGCTAATTTGAGGTGCGTAAACCAATTAATATTGCCTCAAAGAATTCATGGTTGGTTTTATCGATATTAGATTACAATTGTGACTCCTGGTGAGTACAAATGGGGTTTCTACTCCTATTTCGGTTTGCATATATATTGGTTGTGGCTAAAATGCTTGCATAGGTTACTTGTGATAGTGCTCGTGTTGACGGCAGTAGGATATACTTGCGACTGTCGGGAGGGATTAGGGTTGTCCTGATGTGTAATAACTTCGGGAATGGACCATGTCATTTACTAAATTTGGAATTTAGTCACTATAAGCATGTAAGTATATACGTGGTTCTTATTCTATTTTATCGATTACTGGCTGGTTTGGGTCAGGGTTTTCTCATGATTATACGATTGTTTATTTAATATTGCTATATTTTCGAGCACATTTAATTGGAATATGTTGTTTATTAATTTCACGCTACTAATTTTTCTTGTCATGTACCGCCTACAGTCTTGGGAATATGACATACTATTGCTAGGTGTTATATTCGCATGTCTCGTAGATTATCAGTTTTATTTCATGAATATTGTGTGGACCTCTCTTGGGATTTTACTCACTAGACTCGTCACTGTATTTATTGAGTGACTGAGTGTAGATCCTTCGACGAGCAAGGGCAAGGAGGTACAGGGCGACTACCTCTAAGATTTTGGAGCCAGCTCATGTGTGACTATAATATGTACATTTTTATATTTTTTCCAGGTTTTAGTGATTGTAGAACATTAATTACATGCATATGGAACCCATGGTAAACTTATCTGGCCTTGATATTGTTGGGGTATGTGCCCTAGGCCAATTTAGTAAACATGGATAATTATCGTATTATTCTAAATATCCCTAGTCAGTCATTATTGTGGGAACAATAATAAATTAAGACTAGTATGAGTCTTGATTAATAATCATGTGATGATTATGCGTATACGGATACGGATCAAGATAATGAGTATCTGTTGGGAATAGATGCTGGACTGACTCGCTATGAGAACACTACATGGTCAATGTCATAAGTGATTCTCATGAGAGTTATATCATTTAGTCATTTGACTTGAGATCACCAAGATACCCCAACATTAGGAGCACAATGATTTGATACAATCAAACATTGTCTTTAACCGGATGATTATAAAGATTGTGATTGGTCATTGCTCAACTATTGTGTGGACGTTGTGTGATCAAGATAGAATTTGTCCCTCTCTTTTAGAAAAAGATATATATTAGGCCCCTCGATATGTTAGACTGATAAATGGCCATGTCTAGTGAATTGATTAGATTAATGTCATTTAACAATTTCAGTTTACTCAGAGATCGAGACTAGTAGAATGAACTATCAGGATGACATTCCATGTCTTATGTTTAATCAAAAGATATCGGGTGACAAAGGGATATGATATACACTCTCTATTAGGTTGTATTGATTTATTGATCTTCATGCTACTTGGGTAATCATAATGCCTTGCTAGAGACCACTTATGACTTGTGTACCAAAATGGTTTTGGTTCACTACCAACGTTGTATGAACCTATTGGGTCGGACACAAAGAACGAATATGCACGATTTAATATTGTCTAGGTTAATGAATTTTATTTGATAAAATTCATTTTGAAGATTCTCATTAAATGTCCTAGTTTGACTAGGATTCAAGATTCTCCTACATTTCTAGTGTGACTAGAAATTTTATATTTTAGTAAATCCTATTTGGAATAGGACTTTAATTGGAATTATAGTATGTCTTTAATTCTTATTTTAGTTTTAGATAAATTAAAACTCTTGTTGGATTAGTAATTGTAGATTATCTATGACTCTATCCTTTTTAAAGTTGGACTTTATCTAGGACTCTATTTGGAGTGTGACTAGGAGATGGAGTTCTTTTACAACTTGACCTAGTGTACTATAAATAAGACATTAGGGTCACAGTTGTGAAGTGATTTTTCTCGAGAGTGAATTCCCGATAGATATTTTTCCTAGAGAATTTTTGTGAGAGTTTTTGTCCTAGGATTTTTGGGCTAGCACTCCGAATCGTGATCGTCCGTTCGTGTGTGGATTTCTGATAGAGGATGTTCGTCTCTGGTAGCGTCTTAAAGGAATCGATCAACACGAAACAAGGCAGACATGGAGTTATTCTTGCTAAGGTATGATTTTTTATTGGCACCTCAATTTAATGGAATTAATAGGATCTTGGTTTGGGGATGTTCAAAAAGGTTTAGAAAACTTCCGCTGCGCATGATCCCTGAAACCCAACAAATATATACATGGTATTTTTTACCAGGTTTTCCACTACTTAGGATTGTTAAATGTTGCATAATTTACTCGTCTAAGACTTTCGCTGTAAAATTTTATTATAACTTGATAAATCGATTAACTGGCTAATGAGATTATTAATATTTATGTGGAGATTAATTAGCTAAGTTAGGGTTAAATGGAAAAGGTAAGCAACTAGTTAGGTCGCGAGGCGTTAAGGATAAGTGGGCCATGATGTGGCAGGGCTTGGGGACATGGAATGCGACATGGAGGGTCCCAAAGCGGCCTGTAAATTGGGGATGTCACATGTCCTATACAAATTACTTAATGATATTTAATCTGTACATCTATCTTTTCATTGGTTATATTTAAGTTGTAGTGATAAGCGCCATAAGTTAATGTCGTTAGAAGTAATTATTGGGTACTTCGAATCTCAAAACACAATCACTTGTGTTGATGTTTAAGAGCAAATCCAGGCTATTATTAGACCATTTTTCTCAATACCTTAACTTCTTACACATTGATCTTATCACTAAAATTCTCATTTTCAAGTTAGAAACTTTGTTGATCTTTATTTTGTAACAACACCTAATTCGATGTTAACAAAGATTGCTTCTAACTCGTATATTTCCACTCATTTTATCAGTACTTTGTTTGATTCATAGAACCAATATACTCAACGTCACTTATAGATAAGTAACGTGTGTAATAAACAATTAAAGTTTTCAGTAATTTTATATAGAAGTCATTTGATTGTTTTAAAATATGGTTCTAATCCATTTTTTACTTGACGTTTTGTTTCGAAAATGAGACAATATTTTACTTCAAAGTATTTTATTTTCTTAGAAACCGATTTATTCAACTTGATTGATCCAATCAAAATCTCATTGTGATTTTTGTCTAATCAATTTTGATTTTACGTTTTTGATAACCACATGTCTCCTTTTTCCTTTCATTTGAAACTCGTTCGAAAGCAATTCTCAATTGGTTATAAATTAAACCAATATTCTATAGAATAGGTATTCTCGAGTTAACCGTGCAACCGGTACTAACCTTATTCTAAAACTCGAGATAATACATATCTTGTGCTTCCCACAAACCCCAATTTCATATTATGTTTTCCAAACGATTCTCAATCACTTGAGACTTAATTTAAGTCTATTTTAATATTTCTTGAGCGTTTAAAATTATAATAGTTTGATACTTTCAATTTTTTTAAAGGAATCCATGTTCAGTACTCACATACATGAATCATTTGATTTCCTTTTCAACTTATTTCATATTGGTTTCGTAACTGATACTTTCATCAGTTATATCAATACCGAACTACTTACAACACCTTTGAGAATTCAGACTTTACAAGTCTATTTCATATCCATTTATGCTCAGTTTCATTTCATAAGTTTATTCTCTCTTATATTCTAATCTCACTTATCATATCTTAGAGTTAACTATAGAACGGACAAGGAAAATTAACTTCTTATCGCATATCTAGCGATATTACACACAAACAACATAAATATAATGCAATAATAAAGTTTTTCAAACTTTTTAACCCCGTTCTATTGCGTTACTTCACAACTAATCACGCTTAATCACCGTTTGCTTCTCAACCAAAGTTGTTTCCTCAATTGAGCCAAACCTAGACTTTGATACCAACATTGTCTGACCCCACCTTATTAAGGCATCTAACCGACCTAGATTACCTTAATCCCTTGATAATCTAGCAGCCTTAACCTCTTTATCCATAAACAATTAAGATTAAGATATTGTAATCATCAATTGTAAAATATTATCAATCGCTAAGGATTCTAACCTGAATCTTAAACCTTAAATTGCATTTAAATGAATTCAATAATCCTTAAAGTTCATTTAGATTGATCACATTATCCTCAAAATTTTCTAAAAATTTCTTGACAACATCTCCTCTATTTTTAAACCTACGCCAAAATCCCAGCCTTTAAAAATCTTCAACAAAACTGCTCGGATTTGGTGAAAATGCCGAAGGACTCACAATCCACCCATAGAAAAATATATTGCATTCAATTAAATTATTTATTTATTCTAACCTATCTCAGAATTTCAAAATTCTTAAACTATCATTTCCTTTATTCCAAAATTTATTTCAATTCATCCTAAAATTGGTCGAGCCGTTCCAAAGGATATCCTAATCACACTCGTACGCATAAACCCTTTTATACAATATAATATATTCAAAAATCAATACATACATAGAGAAAAGAACTAAACAAGTCACATACAGTCGGAAAACTTTTCTTTCCCTTTGTCGCCTCTAGTACTTGTCATTATCCAATTATAACATTTCGACAATGTTAGATAAGTAAATCCCATACTATCCAGTACACCTATGATAATCAAATGCATAATAATTCAAGGAATTTAAACGAAGAATATTATCCTAGGAATATAAATACAATCGTGAATCCATCCCCTTTTTGTTATCCGACCACAATCAAATAACGTTCTCTGAAACAGGAGTAAACAATAATAAGGACTCACGCGCGGGGAGAATAACAAAACAAGTCTCATTCCTCTAGACTATAGGAGTATGATCTGGTTCAACGTGATCTAATGATAACAACGTGATGCAAAGTACCAGTGACTTCATCCCCTCAAGCATTATATAGTGTTCTATAACCATGGTATAGTCTACATAAGAAGGAGACTCGTAACGCCTTATCCTCCAAAATCGTATATGCATGTCCAACAAAAATGCAATATCAAGAATCAATGTAATTTATACGAAATTATAATCATACAATATAAATGTTGCTATGGGATTTACTTAACCTTAATAACAACCAACTTCGAGCTTGATTCTCGGGGTGTTGGATCACCTTGAAAATGGTTCTAATACCATCACCTTGAAAATGTTTTGGGTCAAGCTTTAAGTGAAACCAAATCGCGAAACCCAATGAAAACCGCGATCAAAGTACCTTTAAGAACAGTTGGCAAAAATATTAATTTATATAACTGTTTCAACTAGCTTTCAACTTGCCAACTTGGGGTAACTTTTTAACTTTGAAAACCTTAAAACTTTTCATGATGACCTAAAATGAACTTGTAATGCTCATGTCCTACTTTTCATATAGTCCAAGAACACCCAAATCAGATCACTGACGGAGTAGTTATGACTTTTCCCCTTATGGTCTGTCAATTAGGAAAATTTTATTTATTTTGAACTGAAAACTTCTTCAAATCTATATTTTTGCAATTAAAACCTCAAAACTCGACAACAAATGCAACGAAACCACTCGATACGAACACCAAAATATTTCCACAACCCATGGAGTCAAATTGGATCAAAATCAATAATCGATTCATCCAGAAACCCAATACAAATCAATATCAACAATTAAAACATCTCCAAAATAGTTATCAACTGAATTGCATTTGTTCACCTCATAAAAACCCTAACCATTGTAGGTGGAATTTATCCCAAATTGATGCGAATCAATCCAATATACCAATTAACAACGATTCCTACCAATTTCTATTGAAACCATGCGAAAGAAATAAAAAAATTGCAAGAATTCAAATTGAATTGAGGAAAAGTGTCCGGCATTGAGTATTTACCAAATTGCACACCGAATACCTTATTTCCATCGTTGAAATTTTGCTCGAATTGACCGTATCGCAATGCTCTACAATTTTGTAGAAATAAACTGAGCGAAAATCAGATGTAGGGAGCTCACGAAGTGAAACTAGAGGCGATGAGGTTTAGTGAGCGAAACATCAAAACGTTCTGTTGAACGTTCAAATTAATTGATTTTTTTTATTTATTTTTTTTCTATTTATATATAAACCCTCAACTGCTTGTCAGAAGCTTAATTCTTTATTTATTAATTTCATAAAATCTCTATTTTGACGTGCTTTAACTTTCGGTGCTCGTTTTCGATCCGATTTTTCACCAAATTGAACCAAACTCTCGACAAAACAATCCATCTTCATGAAACGTCCATAATAGTGGTTTTGGTCACGCTAAAACTCCAAAAATCTTAATTTTGTTCATGACATACTAAAATCTTCCTGACCAATCCTCTTGCTATACTTCACCAAACTTGCACCAATTTGAACCCGATCACATCCATGACCACTGTCAACTGACACAAAACTCAAAACAAGATCTCGCATAAACATTGTCTCATTTCACACTACCTCTTATCCCCACTTACACACAAATCGAGGCGTGTATACACCTCACCAACAGCCACTCAATCGTCCATTATTTACTTCCTCGGTGATCACACTACGCGTATCTCAAGCGAATCCAATATATACTATTATATGATTTTAAACTATAGTAGTCATTTATATATATTTATATATACAAACTATATTATATATATAAATATATATACACCTATATATTTTCGAAGCTGTAACTTTGCCACGCGCGCCAATGGCAAACCTCGAGTGTGTACACTATTGTAAATCTCACGCGTGTCACCCTCGACACCGCCCACCAATTTATTTATTATTTTATTTAATCTACATCCAAAAAAATCTTTGAAATTATCAAAATTGGAGAAATTCTTTAACGCACTCCAAAATTCACAGACATCGCGTATACACTCCACTTGGCCCTATTTCGCGTCGAAATAATATATAATACATCAAATAGGCACACAAAACATAAAAAAATATATTAAAATTTATGATCTTCGATCCGTGACACGTGGGTCCCACCTCGGATACATAAATCCAAAATTAAATAAGAAAATACTTAATTAGCTGCCTAATCAAGTTTATAAAATTCTCAGATGCATAAAAATTGATGATTTAAGGTTATAGGATAGGTTTGGCTATATTATGTGAATGTGAGCATTAAGATAACCCATGGAGACTTGGTTGACATATTTACATTATTTGGCGTATGCATGATCCATGTTACATGAATTTTGGTTTGTGGTGATTTGAAGATCAAGTTGTGTTGCATTTTTTTTTAGTTACGTGAAATTTAAAGAAAATGGAAAGAACAAAGAAACAAGTTAGCCAAATGAGAGCAAATGAATTTGAGGCATGTACCTCTAAGTATCCCAATGATGAAGAGCCCAAACCTTTTAAATCCAAATATTTCATTTGTTAAGAGGCCAAGGACAGATACGAGGATATTCAACATAGGTAGTTCATTTGCGAAAGAGAAATTAATTTGCCTACCAAGGACGATAAAAGAGTGAATGATTACATTAGGCAACTTAATTGGGAGCTTCTTACTCAAGATTATGGAAAGAACAAAATAAAAGGAGTGGTGTGATAGTTTATGAATTTTATGGTAATGCAAAATTCATGGCAGAAGAGGAGTCATTAAAGGTGAGAGGAATTTTTGTTCCATTTAATGTGTGTGAGATTAATACCATCTATGGATTGAACAGCTTGAATTCAATAGAATTGCAATCGAGTTTCCCGGCTAGCATATATAAGAAACCATACAACATATACCCATTTAGAGCTATAGAGAGATCATTGGTTGTCCCTGAACAACAAAGATGGATAATGAATACTAAGAATGTGCCAAAGCAAAGTAAGAAAGGGAGTGTTAGGAAAGTATACCCAATGTGGCAACATTTTCTTGTTACTTCACTCTTCCCCACTTCTTAGCAGGGTGAGATACAAGCCAAAAGCTGTTTGTCTTTATGAGATAACACAATGTGGGGAAATCAACATCTGCAAGATTATTTACAACAATCTGAGGAGTCAATCATGTCAGAGAAAGTCAATAAGTTGATGTTCCCTATTTTGATTACTTAGATATGCTTAAGAGTCAGATTGAGAATAATAGATGATGAAGAATTTGATATAGATGCCTAACAAACTATGGGTGAAGCTTTCATACTCACGTCGAAATCACCACTTGGTTACCAAGACTCCAAAGAGGAGAGAGACGACCAAGGGAGCTAGACATGAGGCCGAGTTGGCTAAGAGGTAAGAAGATCATGCATCAGCACCAGAACTAGCCCATGAGTTAGAAGATGAAGAGAATGAAGAAGATGAGGAGCAACAATAGCAAGGATTTACTGAGGGCTATGAGTTGGTAGGCCTAGAGATAGGAGAGCAGGACTTGGACGGTCCTAAAGTATTTCCACCACCTCTTCCATCACAGGCACCTATACCACATAAGGATTTGACTCCATGATAGGAGAGGTTATGGATAGCAGAGATTTTGAGACAATACCAAGAGGATAAGACGCTATACTAAATAGTCATGGTGAGATATGAGCAGGATATTAAGAGGAGAGAGCAACACCGATGGAATGAGTAGCGTAATTTTATGTTATTTTTCATCATCACAGAGCCATAGCTAGAAATGAGAGGAGTAGATGGTTAACACCTACTGATAGGTCAGTAGGCTTTCAAGCAGCACCAGCATACATGTTTTGTTGCAGAGCATGATGGTGGAGCATCCATTAACACAATCTCAGGCTAAAGTTGATAATGCAAATGATGATGATGATGCGCGGTCCTGAAGTCAGTGGTTTAGGATTCCTTTTGACCTGGACAATAGAGAATGACTTTGATAACATTTAATTTTTAACATTTGGGATATTTTGTTAATTATTTACTTGTTTTAATTCTATTATTAGTTTAGTTTATTATAACTTGTGATATTATATATGTTTGTATGTTTTAGTGTCTTCATTTTTTAGGCATATTTTTAAACCTTGAAGAAAAGGTTTGGTTTAAGTTTAGGGGCATCGAAACTTCACCACACTACGAGAAAGTGGTAAGATAGACTAAGAAATAAGGATAAGCAATGCAGGAATGATCGTTTGAATTTTAATTTGAAGCATTTAAGAAGGAAAACGTAGTATTGTATAATTTTTTCGTTTTATCCAATATATGATTGTTTAAATAGTATAAAGTAGGTTATATATTGCAATATGTAATGAACAAGTAGTTCATTTGCATGTTCATGCCTTTATTTGTGGATAAGTAGATTACAAGTATCTTGTTGATATGAAACTCAAGAGAATGTTTTAAATTTAAAAGAAAATAAAAAATGAAACGTAGCAAACAATAATGTGATTTCATGATTCGAAACCTAGAGTTAGGGAAGACCTTGAACTTGAAACAAAAATAAGAAATTCAAACACTTCTTGTGGAAAAGTTAGATATCTAAGGAATCTATAAGAAGTGTGAACCTTACTAGCAAATACAAAGCAAATAAAGACTTAGTGCAAAGAAGGGAAGAAATAGGTATAGTATAGTTGAAGTTGAAGTTAACTTACTTGATTTAGTGAAAGTGAGAAGTGCTAACAAGAGTTTTAGAATAAAGAGAAAAATGAGAGAATCCCACAAGTTCTATAGGAAAAGGAGCAGAGAACTTGATGGTTGGAAAAAGTGAGGAAAAATGAAGTCCATAGGAAAAAGAGCAGGGACTGAAAAATAAATAAAAAATGAAGAGAAGAAGAAAAAAATTGAGAGAAGAAAATAAAGTGAAAAGACGAAAGTATAATAAAATTATTCAAATAAAAGATTTAGCTCGAATGCAAGTAGCTAGTTAAGTTATGTTTCCATTCCAACTATGTAAAGGTCTTCTAGACTCTTGATTTACTAAATTCTACCAAACTTTTTTTTGATCTATGCTTATTTGTGAATTCCTTAGCTTAATGAGAAATCATGAGATTGTATACCTGCTACATAAGTGTTGAAATGAAACAAACTTGTGGGTAGTGATGGTTTTTGGTTGAGATCTACTTTAATGTTTTAAAAGTGAAGTTATATGAGTAGTTAAAGCTACATGTCTTAAAAATATATGTTTTTGCAAATAAAATAAAATCTTGAGTTGATTGTTAACTTGAAACCTAATAAATTAAAGGATACTCTATGAACAATGTAAATCGAATTAGAACTAGTTATTAGGAGACTTAGTAGAATACACCTTTGCTCTGGACGCGCAAAACTTTAAGTTTGGGGTATTTTATAAGTGGTATTTATACATATATATAGGGTTAGTTTAGTAGTATATTAAGTATAAATATCCTCAAATGATTACTAATTCATGATGTTATTGCATTTTCAGGGAATTAAGGTGTATCGTAAGAAATCAAGGAAAAATGAGAAGAAACAGAGCAAAAACCCATAAAATCAGAGTTGGCACTGTGGGAGCATGTATTTACACTTTGGAGAGACAAGGAACAACGTGGAGATGAAAGGCATGGCATGGGAGATAAAAAGAAATGAAGAAAATCAACTCTAGAGGTCTAGCCCAATGGCGACACATTAGCATACAAGGGACAACGCTAGGGCATAAAGGGGACGACACCAAGAGTCCATGAGCTCAAAAACACATGATGAATCATTGGCTTAGTCACGATTTCGTGGCTTTCCACATACGGCACTGGGGCAGTAAGTGACAGTGCAAACCTCGCAGAAATAAGGAAGTGAAGCTTTAATTCGGGTTAAATTGTAATTTAGGGTTTCTAATTGTTATTAGGGACTATTAATAGGTATTAGGACGTGGTAAACTATGAGAATACAACCACATAGAAGTAGATTAGCCTCCATTAGAGTAATTTAGCATTGAGTTTGATTATTAAGAGTTTCGTTGGAGAAACATTGAATACTTCACATTTGTAATCAATATTTGGTTGCGTTGATTAATTCAAAGTAATATTTATATTCATCTCTTATTTGCAATAATTTCTATATTGAATTGTAGTCTATTTCTCTTAGAGATCAATGGATCCTATTGTATGAATGCTATGCTTCCAATATGAACAAAAAGTGAAAATAAAAAGTGCAATGGTTAGAATTTGTATTGGTTCTAAGTGTAATGCATTAGACATCTTGGTAACGTGTCTAATGAACTTAGGCTTTAGGAGTTATCATGGCCATTGAAGCTTCTAATTCGGACATTAACAATACAATCGTAAAATATACAACATCGAAAGATAGCTGTTGATTAGAGAGGCGCGGATAGTAAACTTAGTTGGTTATGAATCCAATGATTTGAGACTTAAAGCAATGCGGAGCTTACATTATTCACATCGATATGTAGAGTTCTAGCTTGTACATTAGAATCTTATCCGATACAATAGTGGGTTGAAGTGAATTTAAAGGAAATTTGTCTATTCTACTTATGCAATGCACAAAACATACTAAGATGTAAACATGATTACAAAACATAATATTAAATTACCTAGGTGAAGTTGTGAACTAAGATATCCTCAATATAAGAAGTCAACTAAAGTTTAAAGTGATTTGTTAGAATAGTTTAGATTAGTACAAAACCATTTAAAAGTGAACCATTAGCAATAATTCAAGTTAAGTAGGTAATATATAACTAGTGCAAAAACCTTTCCATGAAGAAGATATCCATAGTCAACATAAGTTGGTTACACAATTACTAAAAGCGAGATGTTATACTTGCGGCATGCACACCATGTATAACAGTTCCTTTCTATCATAAAATTTATATTTTCATGGATAGTAAAAATATCACTTCTATTTAAATCCAAATTATATTTAATTCATATTTCTAAATAAATTACGCAAAATAACAAATATTACATGTATCTTCAAAAACCTTGAAGATTTCAGTCAACTTTCAACATTGAATAAATAGATTCTACATCTCAAGCATTCCATACTTCGCTTCTATATACTTAACTTCTCCTAAATGCTCATAAACTCATTCCAAACATTGTCCTCAAGGTTTAAAAATTAATTCATTTTTCAAACAAAACAAATATACCTCATGAAGCATAAAAGAACTAAATATAAAATAATAATAATTAATGAACAAATTATAACAAGTATGAATTCTTATAATTAAAAAAAAAACATGAAAAATAAAAAAATTTCAAGCAACATTTATAATGTTGATGTAGTACAAACACATCAAATATATTCAATTACAAACCACAATAGTAGCATTGTATCACAACACATTTCACAAAACATAGTATCTTATTACAACATGAGGACGCACACAATTTCATTTAGAGATAGAAAAAAAGAAGAAATAGATCAGAGTTGTCGTCCTGAAGTCGCATTATCCCCACCATACACTTGCTCATACTGTTGAGATTGATAGCTTGTTGCAGGATCGTAGAGCATGTAGTCCACTCAAACCTCTAGAGTACTCTCTAAAAAGACTCCCTTATTCGATAATCTCAATTGGGTATATGGTATTGGTGTTTCAGCTCCTATTCGTTGCATCTTCCTGGCCATTCGTCTTTTGAACCCGAGCAAGTTCCTCGCAGATTCATCCTAGTTTTGAAACATGAACTCTTGATTCCTCATTATTCGCATTTGATTCTACAGGATTGACCCCATCATGGCTATTCGCATCTCATCAGCATACATAATAGTGAAATCTTCAACAGATGGCTCTTATTATATTTAGCTAATTGCATTTCTTCCAAAATTTACCTATTTTAATACTTATATTCTTCTTCTGTCTGAAGTATCTTTTGTAAGTATCTCATTTCTTTCTCGCTCTTCCTCTATCTTATTTCTTTCTCGTTTTTCTTCTGAATTAACATAGCCTTGCACTTTTTTGATGCTTTTTATGTATTCATCAGTAATAGTCTTATTAGGTTGAACATTCAACCTAAGACCTATCATAGGAACTTGCTTTTGTTTACAGAATTATGTGATCATCAAGGGAAAATGTAATCTTTTTTCTTATTTGTGGTCATGAAATTCCTAATTGAAATATAGATGACCTTGCCAACATCAATGTAATCTATCCTTTTAATGATGTGATATAACAACACCACCTTGTAGTTCACCACCTCGTAGTATTGCAAGATTGGCTGCAGGCTCACATTGATGAAATAGTTCCATGTTTTATGGTTTTCCTTAAATTTTTAGTTTGAATATACTTTGGATACTCGTATTTATACAAAATGAATCAATCCCCGGGATTTCTTCCGGATCATTCCTAATGCTTTCATGGCTAAATCAATGTATGATTCCATATTTAAGTTTTGGGTTTTCATAGTTTTCTCTCCTATGAAACTCCGGCAATCCGAAGTACCGGTTTATTCTTTCGGGTGAATAATCCATTGGTTTTCCTCGGACAATGGATACCATTTTATTGTCACTCTTATGCCTGTTAGCATAAAATTCTCGAACTAGAATCACACTACTCATCTTTCTAGGAATTTATGTGTCATTATCAACATTGTAATCCCTAGTCAACATTCCCAAGTTCCTCCCTCTTATTATGTTAAAAATCCTAACCCCATACTTTATTTCGTTTTCCACATTGAAGCCCCTCTCCGAAATTTTTTTCCCATTCTTCCTAATTTTGCTCTTCATCCTAGGAAGAGCCTTTGCCTTGATATTATTCACTGAAAAAGAAATTTGTAGAGTCTCCTCAACTTCCTCTTTTTCCAACTCATCACTAAAATTTAATGGTGGTGAAGTTTCTTCAAGTGTTCTTTCGCTAAAATTGTTTATTGAAATTCGCAAAGGTTTAATTGGTGTGGGTTGAACCTTGGAATTCATTTTGGGTTTTTCTATTAGTGTTCCCTTCCCCTCTCCTATCTTGAACTTCTACCTTTTCCGCTTCTGGCTATTTCTCGAAATAAAAAATTACAAGTCCAAATGAAAAGTTAAACCCAAGGATCATAAAAAACGTTAATAAAAAATAATTCAGTAGGATTCAAAATTCTACTTAGAGGAAGAAATTCATTTTAAAAAATAGCTTGAAAATCAATTGAATATTTAAAATAAGGCATCGAAGGTTTTGCTTAGTTATAAACTGAAAATCGGTTTTCTACATAGTATAAAAAAGTTGTATGACAAATTATAGTCTTTTCTAAAACGAAACAAACCTTTTAACTCATTTGAAATTTAATTTAAAACCAATTGTATATACAGATCTTTTGAATAGATAAAAATAACAAAATTTTGAAAATATTTAATTTGTAAACCATTTATCATAGTAATCACAATGTCCATTCAATTGAAATCAATGGAATCATGTATCAATGGTAATAAAATGGATTTGTATAAAATGATCTCAAAATTAATTGAAACTTTTGCAAAAATTCATCAAATCAAAAATTATCAACATAAAGATGTAAGGTTTTATTGCGATTACCTTCTTGATAGTGAATCCCTTAAAATATAAGTTTTGAACTCCTCTAATTTTCTCTTTCAAGCTCCTAGTCAAAATTCCCTTTAACCCTAGTTTATTTCTATTATCTCAAATTTGAAGGTTTTTTTTGGTTGAATGAAACTAGAATCAGGAAGGAATTACTTAACTACACAAAAATCTAGCTTAAGAAAGTTGAATCTAGGTAAAAAATTGATAGTTGGGTTTAATGGGTGTAACAGTTAGTGTGTTTGGAATGGTTTATGTGTGGCGAATTGGGGTTTTGTTTTGAAAATTCAAAGTCAAGCCTAGTGAATTGGTGTTTTAAGTGGATTTCCTAGAGAATCGATGCTTAAATCAGTGGAATTGAAGCTCTGTGCCTCAATGATTTGGCAAGCGATTTACATTATATGGTTAAATCACATGTTGATTCGCTAGACTTGAATTTATCACTTAAAATACATGGATATTGTCACCGACTTTTTCTTGTGTTAATCCAAATCGCTCAAGACTCGCTAGACCTATTTAATTATTATCCAAATAATTTCATATTCATAATAATTAATATAAAGGTAGAATTGATTGGAAATTCGAGGGTTTGATTTGGATATGTAACTAACCAATAATTTTATTTTAATAATTAGATAAATAAACAAACAAGTGCTTTTGCTTTGGTTTGATTTGGAAATTCGAGGGTTTGATTTGGATATGTAAACTTGCATAAAGACCATATAAACAAACCAACTCAATTATCCCCCTTCATTTGAAATAACTTCGGAGTTTAAATTCCAAAAATATTTCATATAAAAGAGTTAAATAGTGGGAGAATAAAAACATACTATACTAATACTAAACTTCTACGAAAATCAAAACATAAAAAATAGAATATGGCCTGCCTTCCATAAAATGCTTTTGCTTACCGTCATTGGCTCGACTGAATCATTCGTGAATGAGGTCGGATCTCTAGAATTGAATATAGGATTGTTCACTATAGTGTCATTCTAGAAAGTTATTGCTTGAAAGTTAATCGTTAAAGTGATTATTTTGTTCAGAATATCCATAAATGCTTGAGAAGTGGCTAAAAAGGACGTCAAAAAAATTAAAGGAGGATCTTGAATGTAAAGTGTGGCATGACAAAAATGTTCGTGGGTACTATGTACTTGTCCAATTGAACAAGTACTTTCGTGACCACCCCTATTTGCAGGATTGTAGTACCATCCTGTAGAGAAACTGGTTCAGAAGCAAGTGTATCCAACTCCAATTTCGTGTGTAGAAAGAAATGTATAGACATGAGATTTGCATTTGAACCTGTATCACACTTAGCTCTAAAGTACCAATCCCATTTGATTTTTATGTTTAAAAGTATACATCTAGGATCATAAAGCTTCACAGGGCTTTAAAATCTCTCGAATTTTTGCATACTCTTTTCGTATTTCGGTTGCTTAACTTTACATTGTTTAGTTACTTTCTTTTCATTTGAAGTGTCTTACTTGTTCTTTCTGTGAAACTCCATTTTCAGTTTCCATTGTTACTGCATTAATTGCATAAATTCCAGCATGTAGTTCATCATAATATTTTAATTCTAGAAAATCATTATATTAATTTCATTATCAAGTAATTCATCATATTCATCATAAATATGTTCATTGTAAATTTCGAACATATTAATTTTGTCAACAAATTCCTTAGATATCGAATTCTCATTTCCATGACATAAAAGTATGCTAGAAGTACTAAGTCGTTTACTTTTACTAAAATGTCTTCTAATAATCTTTACAGTTTAATAAGTGTATTATTCGTTAAAGTAAGAGTAGTAGGTGTATTAGTCCATGGTCATATTTTCAATGATTGATATAGTTGAAGTGACATTACATTAATTGATGCTTCGATGTCACACATAACAAGTTCAATAAAGAGGTTCCTATTGTAATAGGAATTACAAACATTCCTAGGTTAAAACATTCCTCAGGTATTTTCTTTTTTTAATAAAGATGACACCTTTGGTCCTAAGTTTTCATTAGATTCTTCTAAAAATTCATTTTTAAAGTAGTAAAATTCTTTCAGAACTTCATCATAATCTTGTAATTGCATAATTGATTCCATTAAAGGTTTATTAATTTCTTATTCTTAAATGCTTGAGAAATGTCTTCTTTGATTTCTTCATTCCTAGCATCCGCTAATAATCATGGAAATGGAGAAATAGAATGCATATCTTCATATAATTTATAATGAATATTATTATCTTTTATGGATTAACTATTCCATAAGTGTGTAATGATTTTTCAAAAGCTTCAACTTTATCTAAATACCATGGGTATAATCTTTCAGGAAAATGTGTACATTTTAATTGTACAGCCATCCATTCTTTAGTGGGAATGACATCGGCCATCATCTCTTATTATTATTCTTTTTCTTCTTCTTCTATTATTTTTTGTACTTTCTTCTTCTTTTTACCTCTCTTGAGTATTTTGCTTATGTGATTCTCTTTCATTATCTTAAAATAAAGCATTAAATTGTGTTTGATTAGTAATTTGAGTTGATCCTTTAGTTTGATTACTTAACTTATTAACTTGTTTGTTCATTTGATTTTTTAACTTATTAATAGACTTATCAGTTTTAATTTGATTTTAAGAAACTTATGTTAAGTTCTGATGACTTTTTGTCATAAAATTATGCAAGATTTGCTCTAAATTTGGTTGTATAGGTTGAACACTTTGTTGGGGTTACTGAATTAGTGAATATTGTATTTGTGCTCTTGGTTTATAAGTGGTATAATCTTGATTTTGTGGACCATAACTAATATTTGAATTCAGTTTCCCTATGTAGTAACTATTATTATTATATTGATTCCTTGGGGACCAGAAAATTGGTTCATAGTCGCATTAACTTCTTTAGTTTTATCTTCATGTAAAGTAGGACACGCATCTGTAGTATGTGCAACTTCATTACAAAATCCACATGCTTTCACTTGAATTGATCTATCTTTTAATAGTAACTTAACCATGCTAGATAACTCATCAAATTTTTCCTCAAAATTATCACTTCATTTATTATTAACTTCATAAAGTTTCTTTCTTGATGTCTCAGTCTTTTTATCATATTTCTTAGATTGTTTAGTATTTTTATTCATAGCTTCTTTTGTTAAAGTTGGTGTTACATCGAATAATGATCCACCACATACGATATCTAATAGTATTTGTTCAAAATGATTAAGTCCTTCATAGAAGTATTCTAATAAAGCTTTTTGTGTATATCCATGTTGTGGACAAGACGAAGTTAATCTTTGAAATATATCCAAAATTTCATTAAAGTCTTCATCATATTTCATTTTATATGAATGTGATTTGTCTTATATAGGAACTAATTTTTCTTCCTGGCATATATTGATCTAGAAAAGCTTTTAACATTTGAGCTCATGTAGTTACTGAATCTTAAGGATGATAAAACAACTAATCTTGTGTTTGATCTTTCAATGGAAAAGGAAAAGCTTTAAGTTTGACTTGTTCTAAGTTATTGTCTTTAGGTTTCATCCCATTAACTTTGTGTTGGTATTCTCTTATAAATCTCTAAGGGACTTCATTATATTTACCTTAGAAGTTTGGTAGAGCACTAATGAATCCAAATTTTTGTTTAAATTTAGAAATAATTTTTTAGAAATAATTTAAGGATTGGTAATACACATTGATTTGTAAGTTGTAATATTTTTATTGGCTTGCGTAAAAGTAAGTTCTCTATTGTAATTATTATTATTATTATTACTATTATTAGCTTCCATTATGGTAGCTTGGTATTCCTTACATTGTTGTTGTCTAAAATTACGATTGAAAGTCCAATCTACCTCAGTATCAAACGAATGCAAAGATAATGTGGAATTAGAATGACAAAGTAGGTAGACCATACAACGTCTAAAAATCCTAAGAAAGTATGTAAAATCCCTAGTAACAGTGCAAAAGATTGACATGTATCGAGCGTGTACGATAATATTCTCTTATATCATTATTATTTGCAGTAGTGATAAGTAGGATTGCCTCCACATGGATTTTGCAAACTTCTTTAGGACAGTTTTTTCAATGGTTTTTTTTTATTTTTTCACTTTAATTTAATTAATTTAATTTAAATGGGAATTAAAAATTACTTAATTGAACTATAATAATAAATTAAACAAATTAGACAAACTTAATAACAAATCCAATTCACTAAATTCAAAATAATTCAATTCAATAAAAAACAAACATCTAGAACAATGAAACATTAATCCATCTTGTATCCAAACATATTAGTTAAAACATAGTCATAATCATATTTTAATCTTTTTATAGATTATTCTTAGATCATTAAACCTAAATCACAAGTAAGTAAGTCATTAGAAAACCATCAATTCTCCTTATATCAATGGAAAAGCCAAATCTTTATTTTTGTAAAGTAATCATTCGAAAGCTAAAAGAATTTAATTAAAAAACAAAACAGCATTAAGTTCCGTGAAAACTTCAAACTACTAAGCTTAATACCTTCAGAAAGCCACTTCAATATTTAACTTTCATCTCAGTTCACCTAGGACATCTAAATGGTAAAAGACCTCTTTAGACAATACTAGTTACTACTTTAAATTAGATATTGAATCCAAATATCACAATACACATTTTAGACTATACATGCAATACAAAGCTTCATGATTTTAATCCGTACATAATCTATTAAATCAGTAAATCGAAAAATACAATTTGTTTAAAACATTAAGTATAAATCAATCTTCATTATGACTACATAACAAAACATATCAAGTTCATGTTCTGACTTTGTTTAGATTAATAAACTACTCACTCATATTTATAATAAACATCACAATAAAGTAAATAAAGAAAAAAAAACAAATTCTTAATGAATAATTTGAAACTTCAAATTGTCTCTAAAAGCAACGAAAAATTCTAAACTAAATAAAAACTAGTAAATATGGTTTCAATAGCAATGAAAACTTATCTAGGGTACTCAAGGGAAATTGGTTTTGAAGCCCAAGGTTCATATATATAGTATTCTAGGTAGTACATATCCTAAACTAACTCAAACTCGTTGTAGTTATCTTATATTCTCGAAATCAACTCCAACAATTCCTGATCGATTCCACTTAATTCATGATTTGGTGGTCAAATCACTTGAAATGAGCTTCTGTCCATCACCAATTTGGTTGGCAATTCTGCTACAAACTGTGATTCGTTGTTGATTTGCCAACAATGATAATCATGCATTTGGTTGGCTACAAATTGTGATTCGTTGTTGATTTGCCAACAATGATTATTTCTTGATTCGTTGTGCACTTTCTTCACTTGGCTAAAATCTTCATTTTCTTCTTTTTTCTTTCATTTATTCACATGATCTAGTTATAACATGAAATCACTAAAGCAAGAGAAAACCTAGTGTAATATAGCCTATTACAACCAAAATCACTATAAAATATACTTCCAAACAATGTCTAATTATTGACTTAACAAAACCCATCTTGCTTCATACAATAGGTAATAACAAGGGATAATATGGAATATTTCACAATATAAAAATACATGAAATAAATATACAACATGGATCCTTTATTTCCTATATTTCACCATGTGATGTTACTCATACGGGGCTCATTCAAAATCGATACTTTGTTCCTTAACAAGTACTTCCGTGATCTTGATTCGTATCCTCATACGTATAATCATCATATGATCATCAATCAGAACTCACACTAGTCTTAATTCATTATAGTTCCAGTATAATGATTCATTAGGATATTTATGTAAATACCCATGGATCTTATTATTGTTGCAAATTAATTATTTGCCAACAATGATTTCAAGTTCATTTTAGATTCTCTGCTGATTCGTTGTGCACTTTCTTCACTTGGCTAAAATCTTCATTTTCTTCTTTTTTTCTTTCATTTATTCACATGATCTAGTTATAACATGAAATCACTAAAGCAAGAGAAAACCTAGTGTAATATAGCCTATTACAACCAAAATCACTATAAAATATACTTCCAAACAATGTCTAATTATTGACTTAACAAAACCCATCTTGCTTCATACAATAGGTAATAACAAGGGATAATATGGAATATTTCACAATATAAAAATACATGAAATAAATATACAACATGGATCCTTTATTTCCTATTCCAATCTCAAAAGGAGCAAGCCCACACATGATAAACATAAAATGGTACTACGAGTTCAATGCACACTACCCCAAAATCAAGATTACTCGCATTGGACGACTTCAATACTTCTAGGATGGAGTGAATCTCATCTAACTCTTAAGATTGAAGTAGGGGTAACTCTATCCGGATGTCACGAATGCATGATCTAGAGGTTCACTCCCTCATTGAGCAATATATAAGTCCATATTAATCTAAAAAGCAAGTAATATTGTTCACTTATTGTTAAACCATCTCAAAGCTAGTCGTGAAACTCATACAAAGTTCTTTGGCTATCAGGTATTTCCTCACGTCTTATTAAACATTGAATTCACTATTTTAGAGTGATAACTCAATTTCAACACTTTATAACCATTTTTCAAGTTGCAATGGAGTTCAAATCACTTTCAAACTTTGACATCTATTTTTTAAAATCCCAAATGATCTTCACACCTTCGTTTCGTGTTTTTGAACTTCTATTATGTCATAAACCATTTATTGGACTTCAAAACAAATTACAACTAACATATGAACACCAACTAGGTTTTTTACCACCTATTTTAGCTTCACAACAACTTTCAATTTGCCTATGCATTCTAAATTGAGATTTATAACTCAATTGACAAATATAGGCTATTTCATTTCCTGGACTTTCTGTTGGGTTTTAGGGTTCATACGCAACGAAAATTTCAAAACAATTTTTGAAAAACCCATACGAGATTGAAAATAAGTTCCATTAAACTATATCTACAAAAAGTAAACCATATGTTAATCTATGATTTCCTTCTCTGATTGATCGATTTCCAAGACATTCAAGTGCGTATCCTCTATCAAAAATCCACATACGAACGGTGACCAAAATTTTGAGTGCTAGCCTAAGAGACATTGAAAACGTTTTTCTTTCTCTCCTAAAATCTAGATAACTCAAAATTTTTAAAACGAAAGTCTTATTTCGTTTTAGGGTTTCAACCTCTATTTTTATGTGTCGATAAACATTCACTTAAAATCTTCTTCGTAATACAACTATTGTATTTAGGCAGTTCAAGCAAATTACAAATATGCCCCTATTAATAAGTTACATATAACATATTGTAAGAATTTTTATGTCATGAGTTTTATCATATAAATTCCATTACTATGAAAATTGCACAAAGACATTCTTTGTGTGCGACCCAATAGGTTCATGCGACGATGGCAGTGAACCAAAACCATTTTGGTACAAAAGTCATAAGCGGTTTCTAGCAAGGTATTATGACTACCCAAGTAGCATGAATATCAAAATCGATACAACCTAATGAATGACATATATCATATCATTTTTTCATGTGATATCCTTTGATTAAACATTGATCATACATATTCACTTGGTCTAAGCCATTTAACAGTCTAACATATCGAGGGATCCACTAATATCTTTCTTTATACAAGATGGACAAATTATATCTCGATTACCACATTCACATATTATTTACATGGTAACCAATCAAAATCTTTATAATTATCCGGTTAAAGATAACGTTTGATTATGTCAAATTATCATGCTTGTAATATTGAAGTCTATGGTAATCTCAAGTCGAAGGACTAATGATATAACTATCATAAGTAACACATTTGACTTAATCCATGTGGTGTTCTTATAGTGGGTCAGTCTAGTACCTTGTTCCCATAACAAGTATTCATGATCTCGATTCGTATCACTATACGTATGATCATTACATGACCATCAATCAAGATTCACATTAGCCTTAATTCATAAAAGTTTCTAGTATAATGATCGATTAGGGACATTTATGATATTTTCATAAATACCCATGGATCTTACTATAAGGTAAACATGCAATCACTTATAATAAAACAACAAATGAAAAAATTAATTTTATTAACTAAAATCATAAGATAAATAATGTTTGTAGCTTGACCTAGGGCACATGCCCCAACACTTTCAATTAGGAACTTTGATGAGTCTCTATTGGACTCCGTTTGATCACCAACCCTTGTAATTCATTTCATTACATCAACAATAATGTCATTTATCTCATTTAATCACAAACAATACAATTTATTATCTAACTGCTTGGGTAGGTGCCCTAGGCCAATTTTGTAAACGTTGTTTAACTATTATAAGTAGATGCATGTTTCTTTTATCATAGTATCAATGAATAATTAATGTATAATTCTAAACATCCCTAGTCAATTATTATTATGGGAACAATAATAAATTAAGACGGGTATGAGTCTCGATTGATCGTCATACGATGATTATGCGTATACATATATGGATAAAGATCATGGGTATCTGTTGGGAACATATGCTGGAACGACCCGCTATGAGAATGCTACATGGTCAATGTCATAAGTGCTTCTTATGATAGTTAAATCATTTAGTCATTTGATTTAAGATCACAAGAGACTCTAACATTAGGAGCATAATGATTTGACACAATTAAATGTCATCTTTAACCGGATGATTATAAAAGTTGCCATTCGTCATTGTCCAACTATTGCGTGGATGTTGTGTGATCAAGATGAAATTTGTCCCTCTCTTTTAGAGATAGATATCTATTGGGCCCCTCGATATGTTAGACTGATAAATGGTCAAGTCTAGTAATTTGATTGGATCAATGTCACTTGACAATTTTAGTCAATTCGAAGATCGAGACTAGTATAGTGAACTATAAGGGTGACATTTCATTTCTTATGTCCAATCAAAGAATATCACGTGGCAAAGGAATATGATATAAGCTATATATTAAGTTCCGTCGATTTATTGATCTTCATGCAACTTGGGTAGTCATAATGTCTTGCTAGAGGTCTCTTATGATTTGTTTGGTTCACTACCAACGTTATCTAAACCTATTAGGATGCGTGCAAAGAACAAATTTGCGCAATTTAATATTTTCTACGTTGATGAATTTTATTTGATAAAACTCATTTTGAAGATTTTCATTAAGTGTCCTAATTTGACTAGGACTCAAAACTCTCCTGCATTTCTAGTGTGACTAGACATTGTCTCTTGGTAAATCTTATTTTTAATAGGACTCTAATTGGAATTATAATATGACTTTAATTATTATTTGAGTTTTAGGTAAATTACAACTCTTGTTGGATTAGTAATTGTAGATTATCTATGAATCTATCCTTTTTCAGTTGGACTTTATCTAAGATTCTATTTGGAATGTGACTATGAGATGGAGTTCTTTTACAAATCGATCTATTCTACTATAAATAAGACATTAGGGTCATAGTTGTTGGAGAAGTTTTTCCTAGAGAGTTACAATGAGAATTTTTGCTCTAGAATTTTTTGCGCTATCACTCTAGATCGTGATTGCCTTTTCATATGTAAATTTCTGATAGAGGACGTTTATCTCTGACGGGATCTAGAAGGAATCGATCAACACCAAACAAGGCAGACATGGAGTTGTTCTTATTACGGTATGATTTTTCTCACTTGGTACATCAATTTAATGGAATCAATAGGATATTGGTTCGGGAACATTTGAAAAGGTTTTCAAAAATTTCTGCTGCACTTGATACCTAAAACCTAATAGTGGTATTAGAGCAAAATTGATTTCATTAAACTAATACGCATAGTTTTCTTTTAAATGTATGTAATATATATAAGAAAAAATTATGTGTTAATTTTCAAAACATTTTTTATAATCGGTGGTTCATTAATCTGGCCAACTTAATTTTCTATCATGAATCATAAAACCTCTTTTATGGTTTGGCCATGGCTACCCATATGATGAGGTGGCAAGAGTAGACCGCAAGGGCCGATGTAGATAAGTCGTGGTTGTTTCGTTAAATTAGGAGAGGATGTCACCGTGAGCCACTAGGATTTAGCTATACTTTATTGTCTCCCATAAGATTGGTATTTCCATTTCATTACACAAATTTAATCGAGCTTCAATACCTAAGCCATGAAGGCTTGAGAGTAATACCCATTTTTTGAAGTCAATTAATTTGGCTTCGCAACTAGGTTAATTGGGATTTACAAATTTAATTAGGTTATTTTAATGTGTCACATGACCCCTTACCTTAACAAAAATTTTGTCGTTTGGTTTTAATTCATCATATACACAATCCTAATAAGGATGACTTGCATGTACATGAACCACGTTATTAAAATCTCTTATTGTTAGATAACCGTGAATTCAATTTATTTTGTGTTTATCGATTGAATTGGTTCATACTAGCATAACATATAATTGTAGACCTTTAAACAGATTAGATCTCATATGATCAAATAAGATTTGATATATAATGAGGGTTATTGCTTATGATAAAGTCGTATGGACTAAGTTGTGTAATCACTTCTAATTAATTTCTTGCTTGATCTCGTTGTAGTGTGCTAAACAGATTAGATAATGTCTTACAAATTAAATTTTAATTAAATAACATTGGGTTCCTACTTGTGGGGTTAATTTGGTCAATAGGATCGACAAAATAGAAATTAAGTTTTTAAAAATTAAAATATCATTATTGGATAATGAAAATTCGTACACATTTAAGCGATGCTCCCCCTTGACCCATTTCGTGCTGATAATTGGCTAGCGAGATCGTCTACCAAACCCTAGTGCAAGGAAATATATTTTATGAAGGAATAATATTTAATTCCCTATTGTTTTATTATGCATTGCTCATATATATCGATACTAATTCTTGTTTTATTTTATAATCTCCATTCTATGTATAATTTGTTATATTAGATATTTTTCATGATTATATGCTAGAATTATAGGTTATTATATATATATATATATATATATATATATAAAGGAAAGATCATAAAACTAAGTAAAATCCCTCTTTAAATTCTTAAGTCAATGCCACTCAATTTTAAAAAACTTGTTGTTAAGTGATAATTTAAACTTATATATTGGACTAGTTAGTAGTCTATTTGGTGTAAATATCCTGAAATGAGTTCAAATAGACGATATTTATGTATTTTTAGGTATACAAGGTATAAATGAGACAAAGGAGTGTGATTTCATGACGATACGAGGATAATATGAACAAAAGTATGTTTGACGTCGTGGCTAGTAGGCTTGTTGTTGTGGGAAGAGGGTACACAACTTGGGCAAGGCGTGATGTGAAGAAAAGTGGGACACTATGTCGACACAGTGGCAGCACCATGGGTATATAGAGACAACATCGGGATGGTTAAAGCAGGGCGCCGAGCCCACTGAGAAGGGAAAATGCACACAAAGAGGTTGAAAATAGAAAGTTTAGAGTCTAGTTCATTTGGAATTGTCTATTATGGTTTTTAATTGCATTCTAAAGTGTCTTAGGGGTATAAATAGGTATTAAAACGTGATAAACTCACCAATTTACCAATTATCATTAAAATCAACCAATTAACATAGGTTAGCTTAGTTTTACTTTGTTCTTGAGTATTAGGAAGAGTTTTGGAGGAAAAGACATTGAAGACTCCACGTTTGGTTCTTCACTAAAGTTATTTAACTTAATCTTTGATTGTAATAAATACCATGATGTGTCTATCTATTTCAATGATGTGTGAGAAGTTCATTAATCTTAGGGATCAATGGATCATATGGTATGAATGCTATGCTAAAGTGGTTATGAGTAAAATGTAAAGATAAAAAGTGCAATGGATAGAATTTGCATTGATTCTACGCGCATTGCTATGAACATCTTGATCACATGCTTGTTGATTAAAGGTTGTAAGAATTACCATGGCCATTGGAGCTTTTAAGCTGGATATGGACAATACAATAGTAAAATATATAATATCGAGACAAGGATAGTAAACTTAACTGATTATGAATCTAAAGATTTTGAAATTAAAGCAATGTGGGACTTACATTATTCACAACGATAGATTGAGTTCTGATTTGTACATTAGAATCTTTTCCGTCACGATAGTGGGTTGAAATGGATTTGAAGGAAATCTATCTATTTTAATTAAGCATTGCACACATATAATGAAGATGAAGGAAGTGAGTTGAAAGCATAGTAATTCGTTACATATGTGAAGTTATGAACTAAGATCTTCTTAATATAAGAGTACAAGTATTTACATTGTTTTATTAGAATATAGTAGTTTAGTTAAAAACCAATTAGAAAGAGATTTTCTTAGTAATAAAGTAAATCTGACTAAGTGAGTAGTGTGCAATACACCTTTCCCTAACGATAATATCCATAATCAACATTAGTTTATCACATTATTACTATAGTCAAGTCGTTATACTTGCAACCATAAAACCAAGTTCTTGGCGCCATTGCCAGGGATAGGTAGCCACTTTAGTTTAGTTAGTTTACAAAATTGTTAAGTTTTATTTTAAGTAATTTACTTTCAAGTTTATAAAATAAAATAATAAAATAAAAAGTGTTTAAGTTTCAAGTTTGACAATATGAACTTGATCTTTTCATTTTCTTTTTAAGGAGAATCAATGCATACGTAGTAAGGGAGAGAATGACTTACTGCCTTATGATCCTGAGATTGATAGAACCAACAAGGGAAGAAAAAGAAAGGAATCAAGAAGGCGGATGGTCAAATGGAAAACCAAAACCAATAATAGAGCCAAAGGAATAACCAACTTGAAGGATATCTGGTAGTGGGAGATAGAGTGCGAGGACAAAGATAACGTTGTAACTACTTCAAGCTAGAAGTTCAAAAGACTTACAATGGAGTGATGAGGCTTCCAGCCAACACCACCGAGTTCAAACTGATACCGTCTCCAATCGACATGGTGTAAAATAGCATGTTCAATGGGCTAGCAAATGAAGATCTAGTTGCATAAGTAAAGAATTTCTTAGAGAAGTGCGACATCGTGCGCATTATCGGAGTTATAAAGAAGGTAATCAGGATGAGAATTTTCCCATTGTCAATGGGTGGAAAAGTCAATCCCAGTTCTAAGGACTGAACGTAAGGAGTATAACTTAATGGGGCGTAAATCAATGAAACATTTCTAGAAAAGTTCTTTTCCCTAATGAAGGTCAGTGAAAGGAAACTGGAAATCAATCAATTCAAGTAGGAGGATACCGAGTCTTTTGGAGAGGCTAGGGGAAGATTCAAGGAGATGCTGAGGAGATGTCCAGGATATGGATACGTATAATGGATATAGCTACAAATTTTTTACTATAGAATGAATCACAACACTAAAACATTAATTGATGTCACAGCAGGTTGTTCTCTACTAACCAATGATGAAGATGGAGCATTAAACCTCCCAAATCTTATGTCTCAAAATTCTACAACCGGTACTCAATCCACAAGTAGAAATCCAGCATCCATATATGAGATTGATTCATAACTTGTGATTATGGCACAACTATCCAACCTAAGTAGTCAAATGGCAAAGCTTTAAATGGGATAACAAAGTCCACAAGTGCAAGCAATATAATAACCGTTAATCACCAAGCCACGGAGGCTAATCCAACGGACATGCAACAAGGAATGGAGCTGTAGGAGATCAACTTCATGAACAACCAGAGCTATGAAAACAACTTCAGGCCGAGAGGAATGGCTCCTCAAAGGTTTTATCAAGGATACAATGACCAAAACTTTTCATATGGAAATCCTGATAATGCACTGAAGTTACCTCCACGCTTTGATCAACAAGCCCAATAAGGGAACTTAGGGCAGAGCAAAGAAATGATTTCATTAAAGTCAATTGAGAAATTCTTGCACCCCCTCAACTTGAATTATAGGGAACGTCATGAAAGCATGAGAAAGGGATGGAAAACGTGAAACAAGTTATGAAGAGAATGGACGATGAGATATCATGATCTATCAAAAACTTATAGAGCTAGATTGGTCAGCTAGCCATTGCTTTGAATTCAAAGAAGGAAGGGCAGTTTCAGAGTAACACTATCACAAATCACAAGGATAATGTTAGCTTTATTCACATGATGAGCACAACGACAACAAATGAGCCAATGTAAAAAGAAAGTGATGTACAAGCGAGTAAGAGTCAACACTTTGGATATGAGAAAGTATGAAGGGATATGTATGTGAAAGGAATGGGAGTGAGGCAAGATGTACTTGAAGGATTCAAGCAAGAAATGATCAATCCCTTGAAGAATAATAAGAAGGGGAAGATAAAATGGAGAGCTAAGAAACAAAATGAAGAACCTTCTGAAGAAACACCGAAAGGGAATTGAATCAACTTTGTTTCAAAGAAGTCGGAACAAAAATGCAAGCTCGCATTGAGACTTCAACAGAGAAAGAGGAAAGATCCTGAAGACATATACATACCATTGAGCATAGATGGGCACCAATTTAGAAACATCTTGTGTGATATGGGAGCCTCATTCATTGTAATATATATAAATGACACGTTACAAGCTATTTTGAAGTTCAATTGTTCCGATACCATGGATTTGCAAGTTGGTCATGGTAACTTGGTACCAAAAAATAGGGAGAGTCTTGAATATGCATGTGAGAGTGGGTAGATTCACATTTATCACTGATTTATAGATTATAGATCATGATATATATGATGATGTGTCTACGATACTTAGGCGGCCATTCTTGAACACTACCAATGCGGTCTTGCATATAAGGAAGAAAATGATCACAATGAGTATTGAGGAGGATGATGATGGTGATAAGATTGTCTTTGTTGAAGGGCAAAAGTATATCCGAAAAACAGAGATATTGTTATCTCCGACCTACAAATGGAGTATCTCGATTTAGACTCGAACTAAACCGACAAAAAGGCATCAAGCTAATTACGCTAAACGAAGCCTACTAGGAGGTAGCCAAGGGGTTTTTAATTTCAGTTTTTGAATTTCGATTAGTTAATTTTTTTGTTTAGTTAGGAAAATCCAAATGTTTTAGTAATTTTCTAAGTCTTGATAGTTTTTTTTTTGCTAATTGTGCAGAAAAAACCATTTGTTGGGTTACATTTCATCGGAATGGAGAAGTCTTGACTAACTCAGTTGGAAAGACCCAAATAATCTAATCCTAGTCAATTTTTCTCGTAGGACCGTGACTTAGCGGCCAGTCCTACGTGGCATTCTCAGTCACAACTCGGAAGAGCATGCAAAATTGAGCGTTTCTTATCACAACCCTTATTCATAGCAGAACTATTTACCGAGTCTCCAGGAAAATATGTTGGTCAAACAGAAACAATTAGGGGGTTTAAACTGATCCTTTCCGGAGAACTAGATTGTCTTTCTGAGCAAGCCTTTTATTTGGTGGGTAACATCGTCGACACCGAAGTAATTTTTAAATTAATTATTTCTATTTATGTTTGATGTCATGTAATATATTATACTTATGTAAATTAACCGCAAATGGTACTAGCTCTAACATTTTACGAGCAAGCTATAGCATATTGAGATGCACGCATGCGAGTATTTAGATAAGTCGATATGCTAACAGGGGACTTGGGTGGGCTTATAATTTGGGCTTTTATTTGAGAAATTAGGCATAAAATATTTTGTAAAATCAAAATGCTCACCTAAGTCATGTAATTAAATACTTATCCTAGATATTAATATGAGTTAACTGATATGTCAAGCTACCAATTATATGATTAAGCCTAGGTTGGTTTATAGGACCTCGGGTAAATTACGAATCTAGTTCATTGCATCAATTGTCTCAAATTAAAAATGCAAGTCCCTAAAGTATTAATAAAAATTCCATGAAATATGAAACATGAGATCAAGTCTATGGAGGAATCCTATAGTGGGTATATTTTAATTAGAACTTACCTTAGATCCCCATAGAGATGAGTAATAAGTGGGAAGCTAAATAAATTCTAGGGTGAGTGTTTAGACATCCAAAAGTATATAAATTGAGGACATAGTGGAGAGACCACTAACATCACTTCTACATGCATTTTCTTGATAGAACAAAGAGAGGAGACTAAGAGTGTTGAGATTTTCGAGAATTGGTAGGCTAAAGGAAAGGAATTGAAGCTACGATTGAAGAAATTCCAGCCTTAGAAGAGTTCATGACCTAAGTACTTTCTTTTCTCTTGTTTTATTGCTCTAAGTAATGAAAATTGGTGGTTTTGGAGACCTAATTATAATTTTGAATTTTTAGAACTTCAATTCTCTTTAAAATACAAAGATTTTGAGACTTATATGGGGTTTTCAAAAGTTCTTTTATGGGATCAAGTCTTTGTTTAAAAACAAGCCACTTTTTTGTTCAAATTGAGTTTTAGTGTTCAAATTGATAATGGATTGTTCTCTAAAGTTGTGTAATGTTTAGATTACTCATATTCACTTCAAAAACAAGTGTCTTGATTGAGTTTCAACTATGGACTACAACTTCATAAAATTGGATTCATGGTTTCTAACATTTGGGGATTCATTGATTCTATTTTTTTCCTAGATTATTTGGTTAATTTGAAGGGGTCATTAAGAACCTAAATTACTTTCATGAGTTAGTGTCTTGAAAGGAGTTGAATGGATGAATTGATGCCTTAAATTAAGCTAAAGTTATATCTAAAATTCTAGATAACATAAGTCCTTCATTTCTTTTCAGATTTGCCTAATTTATTATGTGTTATATTCTTGGATGGTTGGACAAGTTTCTCACCAAAAATCACATTTTTTGGTTGTTTGAAAGTTATGAATTTTCTAACACTATTAGTTTGAAACTCTCTCAAGATGAGTTATTTTGGTATTTTAAGGATAACTCTCTCAATTTTAATCGGATTTGAGCATACTTTACCATTTAGGAAAGCTAATACATAGAAAAATAACTTGAAATCAATATTTCTTAAAAATTTACTCATCTCTTTTTAACGAAATCGAACAGAAATTACGTGCTAATCGTTTGAGATATTCCTTTTGCAAGTGTTCGGATGTTGGGACTTCTTTAGGGGTGCCCACTAGTCCAAGAATGACCAAAATCTTTGAAATAGATTGAAATACTATAATTTAGGTTCCTTGAGAGTTTCAAGAGGTTCTAAGGTGTTTTGCATGGTTTTCCAAATAAGTTACGAAATAGGAAAAATCTACTTACAGAATGAGCTAATTTTTAAATTAAAGTATTCCATGCATCAAATGATGTCGGAATTGAACCAAAATTTTCAGAACGTGTTATTCAATCATAGTAAAGGTTTCCACTAAGTTTGTGATTTTCTAGTGTGTCAACCTCAGTTTTCAAGTCATGCTTGGAATAAGAGGCCGATAATTACAAATAAGGACTTAAAGTTTTACTTAAAGTCTCAAATTTGGTTTTTGATTATATTGATGAGATTTTATCACTCAACAACCTTGGCTTCAAGTTAATAGACTTCAATGAACCAAAACTGAGAGTTTTGGAAATCTATATAACTTTTTAGCCGCATTTCAAGTTGGATAAAACCAAGTTTTGGAAATTATTTTAAGGTCCTTAAGGGACTGTTTTCCAAACCAATGCATTATACCCAATTGAAATGATTTCCAATGGACTTTTATGATTTAATAACACTTACAAATAATAAAGAAAATGGCTACAACCTTTAACACCAAGTTTGGGCATTTTGGCACAGTTTATTGTCAAATGGGTAATTAAAATGATTAAAAGAGACTTCTCGATGTTGTTCCTTCGCATCGAGATTTCGTATATGGTAAGAATAAGCGACCAGGGACCCTGGAGATTTAGCATAAATTTTTTTAGGACACATAGAAGTTGAGATTTCGTTTAAGTTAAATAGAAAAGACATTGAGGCAAATAGTGGACTATTTTACAATGAACTGAGATAATCATACTTAAATATGCTCTAACACATACCACATGAACTCTAAAGGTACCTGGGATATTATTACATCATGAGGTAAATAAACAAGTAAGAGCATCAAAATGATATCTTTTCAACTTCTTAATGTTAATTTCTTGAAAAGCATGTCATATTATATTTCATTCTAATTTCAAGTGGCCTAAGGTCTAGGTAATCCATTGAGTTGTGTTATCTCGAGGGCTAAGCAACCAAAGTCAACGTGGCTTCTCGTTGAGGACTATTCAAGGGATAAAGCATCCGGGGTCACCATGGCTTACCTTGATAGCTAAGGGGCTGTTGGAATTGACATGATGAGTTCGTAGTGCCTAGAAAGTCATGTCCGGGCAAACAGAAATGGCCTTGCGCTCGTTGTGTCAACTTCAAGTTGTGCTATGGTCTGAAGACCCACAGTTTGGATCAAATCACCTATTCACCTATTTTCGCTTCCTTGCCACTTGATTTTCACTTCTTACTTGATTTGTCTTTTTATCATGCACTTTGTCGATTTATTTATAGCTTCCTTTAAATATCCGCATGATTTAGAGACTATTGTATTTTATTACTTAAAAATATTGTTGAATCTCTTCTTGTTTTACTCACTAGAATTGTCTCTATGGTTGGTGATAATTACAGATCTCTTAAGTAGTAAGGGGACGTGTACTTGGTTATTTCCTTTGAGCTACCCTCAGAGTAAACTCCATCACTCTTACTTTGTATGTTTTTTTTTATCATTTTGTTATATATATATATGACTATGTATTCATTATGTTTTGATGCTTTTGGTACTTGAGGATGTGAGTTACACTTGATGATACATGTATATGTGTCTTTTACTCTTTATCATTAGTAACATGCATGATATCACACTGTTTGCAGGATTTCCACGCATAGGTTGTCCCAACTTTAATCCTAATTATCGACAATGTTGTTCAAATCTTTTTAAATTTCTTCTGCTATTGTAATTGACATTAAAGTTATCATCATGAACTTTATAACTCTAATAAGGACAATTAGAAAAATTAATTTGAAATAGAGGCTGACTAGGCATGCGTTGATGCAACGGAAGTTGACCGAGGGTCCATGTAGGTCTAGTGAAAAGCGCGGCCCAATTTGTAGCGATTAGGGTCATCACAGCCGGTATCAGAGTGCAAGGATTTTACCTTAACTCTTGATAAGCCACAACTCAACTAAAAAGTGAACTTAGAGTTAGGACAAATGGAACTTAGTGTGAAAATCCTATGCACCTAACTTAGAGTCCTAGTTGTGAAGCGAGGTGAGTTGGTGAAATTATATATGGTTTATACATGTTAATTGTTAATTTTGATATGTATTATAATATATCGTTAACTGTGACTGATCGAAACTCGCTTATTGCTATTGTAGACCGTGATGGCGGATCAAAAAGATGTCGATAACCAGGGTGGAGCTGGAGATTCATGCTATGTCACATCAACAAATTTTTAAGCTTAGACTCACAGGATAGAGTCTCAAGGGAGAAAGATGGATGAGTTATTTGGTTTAGTTCGAGGTCAGTTTGCACTGACGTTGTCTCCATCTACGTCAACAGTGATGCCTGCTACTGATGTGAGTGTAGCCATGCCTCAGGCCACTCCATCGGCTCCCATCACGAGCATTATACCCACAACTCTGATCACAATAGTTATTCTAGTACAGGCCACAGTTTTAGCCCCAGTACAGGATGATAAGGATATGAGATTATCCTCAGAGGCTAGGTGGACTAGGGAGTATGAGAAATATCGGCCGAAGAAGTTCAGTGGAGGAGCAAATCTGGAGGAGGCAAAGGCCTACATTTTGGGTCAAAAGAAGATTCAGATGTTTTATCATGGCCGCAAGTATAACGGCTCGATTGTATTAATAATATAATCAACTTGCATTGATCACGACAATGGGTTAAAAGTACTCTATTGCTAAGGAAATCATTTAGTTGGTTTTATAACTAACTAAACTAATATACCAAATCAATGTAATTTACTTTAACTCTTACATTAAGACTATCTTAGTTCAAAACTTCACCAAGGTAACGAAATACTATGATTTTCAACTCACTTTATCATCTTTATTATGTGTGTGCAATACCTAATTAGAATATATAGATTTCCTTCAAATCCACTTTAATCCAATGTCATGACGAAAACAATTCTAGTCTGCAAAATAGAACTCCAGCTATCATTGTGAATAACGTAAGCTCCACATTGCGTCAATGTTCCAAATCTTTAGATTCATAACAAATTAAACTTACTATTTGTGCCTCCCTAATCAACAACTATCACTCGATGTTGTATATCTTATGGTTGTACCATCCATATCAGGCTTAAAAGCTTTAATGGTCATGATAACTTCTAAAACCTAACATTTATACTATAGGATCCATTGATCCCTAAGATTAATAAACTACTCACACTTCATTGAAACAAACATACACATAATAGTATTCATTGAAATCAAAAATATATTGAAATAACTTATTATTAAGTCACCAAAAATAATACCCGAATCACCATACGTGAGTCTTCAATATCTTCTCTCCACAAATCTTATTAATACTTAAGATAAAGTTAATCTATGCTAATTTATGTTAAGGGTGGCTAATGTTTGATAAGTTGCGTGTTTACCATGTTCTCCTCTTGATTTATACTCCCTAATCACGTTTCAAAACAATAAAAATCCCTACGTAACAATTTAACACGAAATAGAACTCTACTTTTTAATTTCTTCTCTTCTCGGCGTTGTCACTTAAGTCCCAGCGGTGTGTCTACACTCCCGCGGTGCCGCCACTACATCTAGCACTTTGTGTGTCCATTTCTCATTGAGCAGTCCTATCGCAGTCCCTAGGTCTCCCCAGCACCGCCACTACGTCGGTCATCCTTGGTCTCTTTTCTTCACTTGCTTGCTCTCCCACGTCCTTCCTTTCCTTCCCACTCTGTACGTTGAACTCCAACAACTCCACACTGCTTAGTAAGGGCGCTACATCTCCTTTGGTGTGTTTTGGGTTCGTTTCTTCTCGAGTTAACTCATTTCCTTCCTTTGTACCTTGTTACCAGAAAATGCATAAACCCCATTAATTTGAGCTCATTTAGGGATATTTATACTAAATATACTACTAAACTAACCTTATATATAAGTGTAAATAATCACTTATCAAATACCCCCAAACTTAAAACTTTGCACATCCTGAGCAAAAGTGTGTTTTACTAAGTCTCCTAACTACTTCTATTACCTAATTAACATTCATTTTACATTGTTTATGGAGTATCCTTTAATTCACTAAATTTCAAGTTAATAATCCACTCACGAGTATTTATTTTCAAAAACTTACAATTTTCAAGATATGTAGCTTTAACAAGATATACAACTCACTTTTGAAACACCAAAGTAGATCATAACTAAAACCATCCTTACTCAGAAGTTTGCTTTACTTTAACACTGAAGTAGCAAGTGTACGATATCACGATGTCTCATTAAACTCAGGAACTCACAAATAAGCATAGACCAAACTAATTTTTGTAAACTTTAGCACTTCAAGAGTCTATAGGACTTAATATAGTTGGAAAGAAAAATTAACTCAATTAAGCTACTAGTACTCAAGCTACATCTTTTATTTGAAAAGTTTTAATTTAACTTCCGCCTTCTTTTTTATTTTTATCTCTCTTTTCTTTTCGCCTTTCTCCTTATATTTTTTTTATTTGATGGTCCCTTCTCCTTATCCTATGGACTCCATTTTTCCTCTATTTTTTAAAACCATCAAGCTCTCTGCTCCATTTCTAGTAGAACTTGTAGGACACTCTATTTTTTATTATTTCAAAAACTTTTGTTGGCACTTATCACTTTCATTTTATCAAGCAAGTTAACTCCAACTTTTCATTCAAAATGTCTATTTCTTCCCCTCTTTGCACTAAGTCTCTATTTAGTATTTTATTTAAGTAAGATTGACACTTATTATAGAATTCCTTAAAGATCTAATTTTTTTCACAAGAAGTGTTCTAGTATTTTTCTTGCTTTTATTTTCAGTTCATGGTCTTCCCTAACTCTAGGTTTCTAATCATGAAATCATATCGTTGTTTGCTAAATTTCATATTTTCTTCAAAAGTTTAAAATATTTTTTGGAGTTTTTCATATCAACAAGATAATTGTATTTTTATTCATCCTTAATTAAAGGCATGAACAAACAAATGAACTACTTATTCATTACTTATTACTAAATATAACATAACCTATACTATTTAAACATATTAAAATAATGAGTAAATGAAATAGAATATACTACTATGCTTTCCTCTTTAACTACTTCAAAAATAAAATTTAAATGATCATACCTCTAGTGTTTATCATTATTTTTAAGCCTTTCTTACTACTTCCAATAGTGTATTGAAGTGTTGATGCCCCCTAACATAAACCAAACTTTGTCCTCAAGGTTTAAAAATAAGCCGAAAACATGAAAACACTAAAACACACAAATATATATAATGACTAACTAACTACTTGAAATTTAAAAACTTGAAATTTAAAAACTCTTGGGCTGCCTCCCAGTAGCGCTTAGTTTAACGTCATTAACCCAACGCCATTTCGCTTGTTTAGTCTGAGTCTAAATCGAGATACCCCAATTATAGATTGGAGATAATTATATCGTTCCCGTTTGGATGTACTACTTCGCCATCAACAAAGACTATCTTTTATGCATCATCATCCTCGTCGATACTCATTGCGATTTTTTTCTTCCCTATGTACAAGTTTGCATTGACAGTATTCAAAAATGGCCTCCCAAGTATCATAGACTCATCATCATCCATATTGCGATCCATACCCTCAAAATCCATGATGAATGTGAATCTACCATATTTCACATACATATTCAAGACTCTTCCTATAGTTCGTATCAATTTGCCATCAACTACTTGCAAATTAGTCGTATCGGGACAACTGATCTTTAAATCAATGTGCAACATGTCTATTATTGGCATGACATTAATTGAGACTCTCATATCACATAATACATTTTTAAATCGATGCTCCTCAATGCTTATTAGTATGCATATTTCTCTAGGATCTCTCGTTTTGACAGGTTGAAGTCACGGTATCAACTTTGATTTTGGTTTCGGCTTCCTTGTAACTACCTTAATAATATTTCCTTTTGGTGCTTCTTCAGAAGGTCCTTCATCTTTTTGCTTAGCTTTCCATTGTTTCGTCACCTTCTCGTTATCCTTCAAGACATTGATTCTTTGTTGCTTGAATCCTTCGAGTTCATCTTGCCTTACTTCCATTCCTTTCTCATGCATCTCTTCGAGTTCATGCTTTCCCATTTGAAACTTTGCCATTTGATTATTTAGGTTGGATAGTTATGCCATGATCACAGCTCACAATTCATTCTCATATACGCCCGAAGTTTTCTCACTGTGGAATAACTATCGATTGTGGAATTTTGAGAATTAAGATCTAGGAGATCCAACACTCCATCCTAGTCTTTGGTTAGTAGAGAGCCACCTATTGTCATCTACTAGTTTTCTCGTGCTGTGGTTTATCCCATAGTAGAAAATCAGGAGTTGTGCCCATTTCACATATCCATATGTTAGACATCTCCTCAGCATCTCCTTAAATCTTTCACAGGCCTCGCCAAAAGACTCGGTGTCTTCCTGCTTGAATTGATTGATTTCCAGCTTTTTTAACCGTCCTCCACTTGGGGAAAGAACTTGTCTAAAAAATTTTCATTGATATTCCCCCATGAGGTCTTATTCCATGCATTTAATCCTTGGAACCAGGATTTGACTTTTCCACCTAACGAGCATGGGAAAAGTCTCATCCTAATCACCTCATTTGTAACTCTAGCAATGTGCATGGTGATGCACTTCTCCAAGAAATTATCTACATGTGCAACTAGATTTTCATTGGCTAGCCTGTTGAACAAGCTATTTTGCACCATGTTAATTACACATGGTCTCTGTTCGAACTCGGTGGTGTTGGCTAGAAGCCTCATCACTCCATTGTAAATCTCTTGAACTTCGGGCTTGAAGTAGTGATGAAGGCATCTCTGTCCTTGCACTATATCCTGCACTACCATATCACTTTTGGGTTAGTTATTCCCTAGGCCATGTTGTTGGTTTCTTGCTTAATCTTTAGCCATCTTGATTCCTTTCTTTTTCTTTACTTTGTTGGTTTCGTCAATCTCAGGGTCGTAAGGCACTAAGTCATTCTCTCTTTTGCTACGCATGCACTAGTTATCCCTAAAAAAAAAACACAAAAGATCAAGTGCATAAAATCAAACTTGAAACTTAAGCCTTACATTTTTTCTTTTTGCTTTTGTTTTTTTTTGTTTTTTTTTTTTTCATAAACTTGAAAGTTAAGTACTTCAAATAAAACATAGCTACTTTTCAAACTATTTACTTGAAAGTTAAGTACTTCAAATAAAACATAGCTACTTTTCAAACTATTTAAGTCTAATTGGCTACTTATCCCCGCCAACGGCTCAAAAAAGTTGATCGTAGCTGCAAGTATAACTGCTCGATTGTATTATTATGTGACCAACTTGTATTGATCATGGATAAAATCTGTAAGGAAAGGTGTATGAACTCAATACGTACCTAGCTAAAATTACTCTATAGCTAAGGAAATTCTTTAGTTGGGTTTTATAACTAACTAAAGGAATCCAACAAATTAATGTAATTTACTTTAACTCTTATATTAAGACTATCTTAGTTCACAACTTTACCTAGGTAATGATATATTATGCTTTTCAACTCACTTTATCATCTTTATTATGTGTATGCAATGCCTAAGTAGAATAGAAAGTTTCCATCAAATCCACTTTAACCCACTGTCGTGACGAAAAAAATCTAATATGCAAATTAGAACTCTACCTATTGGCGTGAATAATGTATGCTCCACATTGCTTTAAAGTTCTAAATCTTTAGATTCATAACCAATTAGATTTACTATCTGTGCCTCCCTAATCGACAACTATCACTCGATGTTGTATATTTTACAGTTATACCGTCCATATCCGGCTTAAAAGCTTCAATTGACACGATAACTTCTAAAACTTAGGATTAACAAACATGTGATCAACATGTTCGTAGCATTACGCTTGGAATTAATACAAATTCTAACATTGCAATTTTTATATTTCTACTCTATTCATGTTTATAGCATAACATTCATACCATAAAATCCATTGATCCCTAAGATTAATAAACTACTCACACTTCATTGAAACAAACATGCACAGAGTGGTATTCATTGAAATAAGAGATATAATTAAATGAATTTCTATTCAATCAATAATAACAATATTCGAATCACCACACGTGAGTGTTCAATGCCTACTCTTCACAAATCTTCTTAATACTATGGAATAAAGTAAAATTGTGCTAAACTATGTTAATGGTGGCTAATGTTTGATAAGTTGTGTGTTTACCATGTTCTCCTATATATTTATACTCCTTAATCAGGTTTCAAAACAATTAGAAACCCTAATTAAAAATTTAACATGATATAGAACTTTATTTTCTATTTTTTTCTCTTTTCGGTGAAGTCACTTAAGTCTCGGCGCTGTATGTACACTCCCATTGTGCCGCCACTACGCCGAGCATTTCGTGTGTCAATTTCTCATTCATTATTCCTGGCGTTGTCCCTATGTCTCCCCCGCACCATCCCTAACCTCCACGGTGCCGCCATTGCTCTAGTCATCCTTGGACTTTTTTCTTCACTTGCTTGCTCTCCCATGTCGTGCCACTCCTTCCCATGCTGTGCCTTGAACTCCCAAAGTGCCAAACTACTTAGCCACGGCGCCACACCACTTTTGGGGTGTTTCAGCTCTGTCTCTTCTCAAATTCACTCATTTCCTTTTTTAAGCCTTGTGTGCATGAAAATGCATAAACACCATCAATTTGAGCTCATATAGGGATATTTATACTAAATATAATACTAAACTAACCCTATATATAAGTCTAAATAATCACTTATCAAAAATACTAAAAATAGTAGATGTAAGGAAACTACTTTGGCTAATTCTTGTTGGATAGAAATGCTTATATATGGTGCACTAACCTGTCGTACACATGGGGATACAGAGACATGGTTGGACTTCAAGAATCATTTTAATCTGATGTACTGCATACCATCGACTTTGATAGCCAAGATAGAGGAGTTCTTGCATATTAGATTGGCCCAGGGAGAGTCACTTATGGCATATATGGGCATATATCAGCTTCTACTAAACTTCACTGATGGTGTAATTAATAAGGATAGAGACCAGGTCCACAATTTTACAGAGGGTTTAGTACCAGCTATTGGAGTGACAGTGGTCACCACATTACCACCTATCTTCAAGATGCCTATTACCAAAGTTTGGCGAGGGAGGCATACCTGACGACTCACCCAAAGACAAGATACATTGAGCTAGGAGAGGGAGGGGATGAGCAGGGCGAGGCAGGGCAAAAGAGGAAATGGAACTGTCAGCAAGACCATAGAGCTTGCAGAGTTCATAACGTAGCATTGGTTGCATAGTCATCAAAGTTAGTACTTACTTTTGCCACCACCGTACCAACACAAGCAACGAGCTACACTAGCAGACCTCCATAGATACCTCAAACATCGCATGCATCGTAGGCTAGACATTAGCAGAGGGGCATCGAGGGGAGAGGTAGTGGTAGAGGCACTAAGAAACAGGGGTAGAGGACAGGTTCGGGATAGGGTAAATATGATCATTTAGGGTAGAGGCCATATAGGGCATGTTTTGAGTGTGAACAGGTTGGGCATTTCATGAATGGGTGACCACAATGGTTGGGGTATAGCAGAGTAGGGCACCACATCAACAACATACTAGGGATAAAGCTCACGTCCTAGCTGAGCGAGATTCTCAAGTGATGTGCCATCTAATTTAGAGTATGTTTTTAATTTGCAGTCATTTGAGGCATGTGATGATTGACTGTGGTTCGAATGTTTCCTTTATGTCTTGATGCATTGTTGATGAGTTAGGGTTGATATCAATTAGACTTAGCACCTACTTGATCCTTAGCACCGCTGCTGGGTGCAAGATATAATGTAACATGTTATGTAAGCGTTGTATAGTCAAGATAGACATACATGAGCTTTCGATAAACCTTAGGGTATTAGAGTTTCTTGAGTTGATGTGTTGTTGGGTGTAGACTGTTTGGTCACTTACCATACACAGATTGATTGTTTTAGTAAGCAATCACTTTTTTGATCTATAGATAATTGGAGTTTAACTTTTACGGTGATGTGACGCAACTTCCAAACACTAAAGGTAGAGTGGCTACGAAGCAGGAGATGGATGTCTTTGCTAGCATTCTTAGCACTATAGGGAGATGAATGGCGATTATTGAAGGAGGTTGATTTCATTATAGATTTGGTCCCAAGGACTATCGATACTGTAATACAATATGTCTTTTAAAGAGTTAAAGGAGTTATTACATCTTAGACTCATTCACCCCAATATGTTTCAGTGGGGCACGCCAGTTCTATTTGAAAAGAACGATGGGAGCTTCAGACTCAACATCGACTTTAGGATAATGAACAATGTAACATTTAAAAACAAGTATATGCTTCCCCGTATAGATGATTTACTTGATTATCTGAGAGGCGATATATGGTTTTCCAAGATTGAATTGAGATTAAGATACCACTAGCTCAGGATTAGGGAACAGGACAAGGAGAAGACTTCCTTCAATACATGATATGGTCACTTTGAGTACAGTGTCATGCCATTTGGTTTGACCAATGTGCCAGTAATGTTCATGGACCTAATGCATCGAGTATTGAGACCGTACCTAGATCAGTTTTTGATAGTATACGTAGATGACATCTTGATCTAGTTCTAGACTCGTGACGATCCTAATGGACATCTCAAGATGATTTTGTAGAAAATGATAGAGCATAAACTATATGATATGTTTAGCAAATGCGAGTTCTTGCTATCGGAGGTTAGATTCCTAGGATATGTAGTTGGAACATGTGGAGTTAGAGTAGACCTTGCGAAAGTCGAGGCAGTGATAGGTTGGCCAACACTAGAGATAGTGACTGACATTCATAGCTTTTTAGGCTTTGCAAGTTATTTCTATAGATTCGCGCAAGATTTCTCTAAAATCGCATCACTAATGACAAAATCTACCTAAAAGAATGTCAACTTTGACTTGATGACAAGTGTGAGCAGGCATTTCAGACTTTAAAGGAGAAACTGACCTCAGCTCCAGTCTTAGTGTTAATAGACGCAGGGAAAGATATGGTGGTGAACACCGATGCATCGCAGGTTAGTTTGGGATGTGTTCTCTTACACAAAGATGGTGTTGTAGCTTATGCCTCCCGACAGCTCATGATTATGAGAAGAACTACCTAGCACACAACTTAGAGTTAACCGCTGTAGTTTTTGCTTTGAAGATTTAATGACAGTATCTTTATGGAGAGAGGTTCTCACTGTTCACCAACCACAAGGGTTTGAATTACTTGTTCACTTAGAAAGACCTGAATATGAGGTATAAGAAATGGTTGAATTTCCTCAAAGACTATGACTTCACATTGGAATACTACCAAGGGAAGGCCAATTTAGTGGCAGATGCATTGAGCAGGAAAAGGTCAGACGCAAAGGTGGTAGTTTATTGGATGACACATGATTATGCACTACACGAGCCAGTAGACATGATTAGTAAAATAGACGTTCCAGCTACTAACGAGGCTTAAATTTGTGGACAGTTGAGAACTCAGTTAATCTGAATTCATAGGGTTTTACAGGGTCAACAGGCAAATCACCAGTTTGAGAAGTTAAGTGAATTAGCTCAGAGTTCGAATGACCCAGAGTTACATCAGTCGATAAACTCATGTTTCAGGTATAAGGGATGACTGTAGTTTTTATCTGGCTGAGTTATGCATAGAGATACTCTTACAGGCACATATCTCGCGATACGCCCTTCATCCGGGCAAGACCAAAATGTATCAGGATATGAAATGTTTCTTTTGGTGGTCATGGATGAAGGCTGATGTAGGAAAGTATGTCAAGAGTTTTTAGATATGCTAGCGGGTTTAAGTTAAGGGTCAAAGGTCGCGAGGGTTGCTACAACCACTTCACATTCATTAGTGGAAGTGGGAGCACATAATTATGGATTTTGTCTGTCTGCCTAATTCTCAGCGAAAGCATGATAATATTTGGGTGATCGTGAACAGATTGACTAAGTATGCACACTTCTTACCATTCTCCACCAAGTATAAACTTGAGGAGCTGAGCATTTTTATGATAGAGAGAGATAATGAGATTACACGGAGTTCCGATCTTTATTGTGTCAAGTAGAAGGTCTCATTTTATATCAAAGTTGTAGGAGAGTATGCAAGAACAGTTTGGCACATGACTTCTGTTCAATATGGTGTATCACCCACAAACAAATGGCCCATCAAAATGACTGATTTAAGTGTTGGAATACATGCTTAGGGCTTGCATTTTAGAATATTATAGGTCTTGGTAAGAGTATCTATCTCCGTGTGAATTTGCTTACAATGAGAGTAACCAAGCTAGCATTGGAATGGCGTCGTTTGAGGCACTCTACGGCATGCCTTGTAGGTTTCCAACAGGTAGGGCAGAGCTTGAGGATATTATAGTAGTTGGGCTTGAGATAATAGAAGATCACATAAAGAAGATCAGGCAGATACATCAGCAATTTCAAGGCGCTCAGAAAGATAGAAGAAGTATGCTGGTAAGTACCAAAAAGGATTGGAATATAAGGAAGGAGACTATTTTTCTAAAGGTCTCGCCTCAAAGTGGTCAAATTTGATTCGAAAACAAAGAAAAACTTATGAAGAGATTCATATATCCATTTAAGGTTGCTGAAAGAGTTAGCAAGGTTGCTTATAAGCTTGAGTTACCACCACAAATGGTAGGAGTCCACCTCGTGTTCCACATATTGATGCTTTGGTTGGATAGATCGAGGAAAGATGATAGGCTGATGGTTGACTTGAGTTAAATTAACTTGGTGGAGGATATCACTTAAGATGAGCAATTCTAATTGGTTTTGGACCGTAAGGTGCACATCTTGCACATCAAGGACATCCCGTTTGTCCTCGTCAAGTGGCAACATCATAGCGATGAGGAGTTGACATGGGAACGGGAGTCTAATATGCGCGAGAGCTTCCTGTATCTTTTTTATTCCAGTAAGGGTTTCTTTTTTTGTTATTTTAATTTCGAGGACGAAACTCTTATTAGTTTGGAAGGCTGTAAAGACCCGAATAATATAATCCTAGTCAGTTTGTCTTGCAGGACCGTGATCTAAAGGCCAGCCCTACATGGCATTCTCAGTCACAACTCGCACATCGACACCGAGGTAATTATTAAATTACTTATTTCTATTTGTGTTTGATGTCATGTAATATATTATACTTATCTAAATTAACCTATGAATGGTACTAGCTCTAACATTGGACGAGCGAGCTCTAGCATAATGACAAGTGTTCAGTATTTAGATGAGTCAATGTGCTAACGAGGGACTTGGGTGGGCTTACAACTTAGGCTTTTATTTGAGGAATTAGGCCTAAAATATTTTGTAAAATCAAAATACTCACCTAAGACATGAAATTAAAATGAAATACTTATCCTCTATATTAATCTAAGTTAAATGATATGTCAAGCTACTAATTATATAATTAAGCCTAGGTTTGTTTATAAGAACTTAGGTAAATTAATTAATCTAGTTCAAAGCATCAATTGTCTCAGTTTAAAAATGCAAGTACCTAAAGTCTTAATAGAAATTCCATGAAATATAAACCATGAGATTAAATCTATGGATGAATCCTAGGGTCGGCATATTTTAATTAAAACTTACCTTAGATCCACATAGAGATAAGTAATAAGTGGGATGCTGAATAATTTCTAGGATGAGTGTTTAGACATCCAAAAGTCTATAAATTAAGGACTTAGTGGAGAAACCATTAACATCACCTGTATAAGCTTTTTCTTGACCGAACAAAGAGAGGAGACTAGGAGTGCTGGGATTTTAGAGAATTTGGAGACTAAAAAAAGGGAATTGAAGCTAAGGTTGAAGAAATTTCAGCCATAGAAGAGTTCAAGAACTAGGTATTTTCTTCTCTATTTTTCTTGCTCTAAGTAATGTAAATTAGGGGTTTTGGATACCTAATTCCAATTCTGAATTTTTCAAACTTCAATTCTCTTTATAATGCAAATATCTTGAGTCTTATATGGGGTTTTCAAAAGCTCTTTTATGGGATTAAGTCTTTGATTTCAAACAAGCCACGTTTATTGTTCAAATTTGGAGTTTTAGTGTTCAAATTGATAATGGATTGTTCTCTAAAGTTCTGGAATTTTTAGATCACTCATATTCACTTCAAAAAATAATATCTTGATTGAGTATCAATTATGGGCTATAACTTCTTCGAATTGGATTCATGGTTTCTAATATTTGGTGTTTATATTGTTCATGAACAATACATGTTTGATGAAATGCCACAATAAAGAGTTGCTTTAATAGTGAGTTTTGGGGATTTATTGATTCTAATTTTTTGGATTATTTGGTTAATTAGAAGGATTATTAGGACCCTAATAGAGTGGAAAACTGGATGGAGTTGGTGTCATGAGCTGGTGTCTTGAATTGAGTTGAATGGATGAATTGATGCCTTGAATTGATCCAAAGTTATAGCTGAATTCCTAGATAGCATAAGTCCTTCATTTCTTCTCAGAATTTGCTAAAGTTTTTATATATTACTCTTGGTTGTTTGGAAATGCTTCTCACCAAAAATCACATTCTTTGGATATGTGTATTGAGAGTTATGAATTCTCTAACACTGTTGTTTGAAACTCTCAAGTTGAGTTGTTTTGGTATTTAGAGCATAACTCTCTCAATTTTAATCACATTTGCACCTACTATACCAATTCTGAAAGCTAATACATAGCAAAATATTTTGAAATAAGTATTTCCTAAAAAATTAGTCATCTTCTTAGACAAAAATGGACTGAAAATCAGTGCTAATTCGATTAGAAATTCCTTTTGGAAGTGTTTGGATGTCGGGACTTCTCTTCGAGGGTCTCCACTAGTCTAAAAATAACCAAAATCTGAAGAATAGATTGAAATAATATAATTTAGGTTCTTGTAGAGTTTCAAGTGATTATAAGGTGTTTTGAATGGTTTTCCAAATGAGTTTTGAAATGGGTAAAATTGTACTTACTTAATGAGTTTATTTTTGAATTAAGGTGTTTTGGGAATAAAATGATGTCAGAGTTGAACCAAATTTTCCAGAATGTGTTATTAGACCATAGTAAAGGTGTCCACAAAGTCTCATGATTTTTCTATTTGTCTAACTCAACTTTCAAGTCATGCTTAGAATAAGAGACCGATAGTTACATATAAGGACTTAAAGTTTTTCTTTGAGTCTCAAATTTAGTTTTTGATCATATTAATGAGATTTTATCACTCAAAAACCTTGGTTTAAAGTCAAAATAACTTAATGACCCAACAACGAGAATTTCAAAAATTTCTATGAGTGTTGTAGATGCATTTCTAGTTGAAAAAAATGAATTTTTGGAAATTATTTTAAGGTCCCTAAGGGACTGTTTTGCAAACCAATACATTAAGGCAACTTGAAATGATTTCCAATTGACTATGATGATTCAATAACACTTAAAAATAATAGGGAAAATGTCTACAACCCTTTAACACCTAGTTTGGGCATTTTGACTGAGTTAAGTGTCAAATAGGTATTTAAAATGATTAAAAGAGACTACTCGGGGTTGTTCCTTTGCATCAAGCCTTTGTATATAGTATAAATAAGTTACTAGGGACCCCGGAGATTTAACATAAACTTTTTTAGGGCACATCGAAGTTGAGATTTGGTCTATATAAAATAGAAAAGATATTAAGGCAAATAGTGGACTATTTTATTATGAATTGAGGTCATCAAACTTAAATATGCTCTAACACATCCCAAATTAACTCTAATAGGTACAAGGGGCCTAGAGAGTTAGTGCCGAGTATCAGGTGTGTAGTACGGAGGTATGGGAGTTGCATTTACCTTGGATATTATTCTATTTTGAAGTAAGTAAACCAGTATAAGTGTCGACAAGATTTCTTTTCAACTTCTTATTAGTAGTCTTTTTAAAAGCATGACATATTTGTATTCCATTCTTGTTTTAAGTGGCCTATGGTCTAGGTAATCCAATAGTTGTGTTATCTCATGAGTTATGCATCTGGAGTCACCGTGGCTTCTCGTTGAGGACTATTCAAGGAATAAAGCATATGAGGTAACCTTAGCTTACCTTAATAGTTAAGGGGTTGTTGGAAGTGACTCGATGAGTCCGCAGTGCTTGTAAATTTATGTCAAGGCAGTTGGAAATGGCCTTGGGCCCATTGTGTTGGCTCTAAGCTGTGTTATCGTCTAAAGACCCACAGTTTGGACCGAGTTACCTATTCACCTATCATATGCTTCCTAGCCACTTGATTTCCACTGCTTACTTGATCAGTATGTTTATCATGCACTTTGTCATTTTATTTATAGCTTCCTTTAAACATCCAGATGATTTAAAGACTATTGTAATTATTACTCAGAAATACTATTGAATCTCTTCTAGTCTTACTCACTAGAATTGTCTCCATTGTTGGTGACAATTGCAGGTCCCTCGAGCGATAAGTGAAGATCATGTTCTTGGTGATTACCTCTGAGCTACCCTAAGAGTAAGCTCCATTACTCTTACTTCATATATTATTTTGTCATTTTGTTATATATGACTATATATTCATGATGTTTTGATGCTTTTGGGTACTTAGGGATGTGAGATACACTTGTTGATAAGTGTATATGCATATTATAATCTTTATCACCAGTTATATTCATGATATCACACTTTTTGTAGGATTTCCACGCATACGTTGTCCTAATTTTAATCTTAATTATCAATAACGTTGTTTACATTGTTTTAAATTGCTTCCGCTATTGTACTCATTATTAAAGTTATCATCATGAACTTTGTAACCTTAATAAGGAAAATAAGGAAATTTAATTTGAATTAGACGCTGACTAGGCGTGCATTGACTCGATGAAAGTTGACTGGGGTCTACATAGGTCTAGTGCCAGGCAAGGCCCAATTTGTGATGACAGGGGGCCGTCACATCAGTAAAGAGCGCAAAAGAGCAAAGGAGTTAAAGTAGCAAAGGTCAAGTACATGGATAAATCACAGGTAAGTTTTTTTTTGAAATTTTTGTATATATAGGGTATTTTACGATCTCAAGATGCTTTACATAGTAATTCACAAAATCGAAAGAGCACCAATAGGGAGTTAATGAAAGATTTGCAAAATTATGGAGATAGATTGGTTGATGTCGTGTGTGTATACATACCACACCGTGAATGCAAAGGGACTGCACCAACACGATGCCGAGATGTGAGGAAAAATGGTCATAGTAGTCTCCATGTTGTGGCAGCACCGTGCCCTATAAGGGACAGCGCCTGCGTCGGGATAAGGGTTTTAAACCCTTTCTAGCCCTTATTTTTCACACTTGAAACCAATTCTATACACCACCAACCAAGAATACATCCCTTTAGAACCAAGATTGAGCAATTCTAAGTGAAAAAAAGAGTGTTCCTAGTGATCAAGAGTGAAAAGAGATAGTGCAATATGATTTTCCATAATGTGGAATGCTAGGACTTTGATTTGGATAGCATATTCAAGTGAGCACTAGGTTTTTAGTTTGTGAGCAAAGTGAGAGGTCTTTGATTTATAGAGGCTTGGAGAAGTAAACTACATTGGAAAGTAGTCAAGGATTGACGTAAATTTACAGTTTCGTTAGTTATGCTTTGAAATTTTTAGAACTTTTTGATGAAGTTGCATGAATTATGGAAATGAGATTGTTGGATAGGAATTTTAAATTGTATGGATTTAGTGCATCATAGTGGCTTATGGTTAATTAGTCTATGTCTTTTGCATTATTTGGCATGTGAATGACCCTTGTTAATGAAGATTTTTATTTTAGGTAATTTGAAGACTTATGATGTGAATTTTTGTGTTGTTTAGTTTTTTGAGAAAATGCCATGAATAAGGAGGCAAGCAAGTCAAATTAGTGAAGTTAGAGCAGATGATTATGAGGCATAATCCTCAAGAGATCCAAATAAGGATGAACCAAAACCTTTTAAGTCTAAGTACTACATTAATAAAAAGGCTAAAAGAGATATAAGGTCATTGAACATAAGGAGTTCATTTACGAGAGAGGAATAAACATACCGGTCATGTATGACAAGAGAGTAAACAATTTCATTAAGCAACAAGGTCGGGAGTAATTCACTCAAAACTATAAACAAAACAATGTTAATGGAGTGAGTGAAATTTTTATGATTTTTATGCCAATGCAAAGTTTACTAAGAAAGGTGACCCAGTGAAGGTGAGAGGGGTATTGGTCCTCTTTAATGAGTGTTACATAAATGGCATCTATGGGTTATTGCACTTATGTATGGTTGGAGAATCACAAACCTTCCTTGATGAATTATATGACCTTTTAGAGTTATTGAGAGAGCATTGGTTGTCCGAGGACAATAAGGATGGGTAATGGGAGCTGAGAATGTGCCGAAGCACATTAAGAAGGGGAGCTTGAGGAAAGTTTTTAGAATGTGGCATCAATTTCTAGTTTCTTAATTGTACTCGACTACTCAGTAGGGCGAGATCAACAAGCCCAAGGCGGCTTGTTTGTATAAGATTATTAAGAATAGGAGGAACAAGGGAGATCATCTACAAGAGCTTGATGGAGTTTATCATGTTTGAGAGAGATAACAAATTGTTGTTTCCAATTCTAATCACCCAGATGTACTAAAAGGCTAGAGTGAAATTGATTCATGATGACGAATTTAATATTGAGGCCTAAGCAAAAATAGATGAGGAGTTTATGGTAACCTTGAAATCAGCTTATGGATACCAAGATTCTGAAGATGAGAGAGAAAGAGCTAAGAGGCACACACTTGAGGTCGAGTTGTTGGCCAAGGAGCAAGTGAATTACTCAACAGCAGAAGCAACAGCGGAGTTGGCTGAAGAAATGCAAAACAAAGGATATGAATAGGAGAAGGATTACAAGCATGGATTCACTCAGGGCTACGAGTTTGTACACCCATTTATAGGAGAGCGAGACTTGGATGGTCCTGAGGTTTTTCCACTACCTCCACCACTATAGGCACCAGTACTAATACCTGAGAACTTGACTCCACGGTTGCAGAGGCTGTGGATTGCTGAGAAGAGAATACAGTACAAAGAGCACATAGCTTGGTATTATGAAACCTTGATCAGATATGAGCGAGGCTGACGAAATGGATAGCGTAACTTCTTGTTATTTGCAGATCATTACAGGGACAGAGCTAGATATGAGAGGAGCAAATGAATGAGACCTACTGTTAGGTCTATTGGCTTTCTAGCAACACTAAACAACATGTTTGATCCTGACGTGGTACAGAGTAGAAGGTTGGAGTGTCCTTTGACACCATCTTTTGCCGGAGCTAATGATGATGATGCTGATGACGATGTGTAGTCCTAGAATCTGAGGCTTAGGATTTCTTTAAACCTTGGGGATATGAGCGATACTATTCTACTAATAATATCTTACATTGGGATATTTTGTCACTTTATTAGTTGTTAAAATTTAATTTTTATGCATTATTATATTGTTATTATTATGTTTGTGTGTTAGTGGTTTTCATGTTTCAGGCTTATTCTCAAACCTAGAGGACAATGTTTGGTTTATGTTTGGGGGCATCAACACTACACTATGGGAAGTTGTAAGAAATGATGAAATAATGATAAACACTGCAGGTATGATCGTAAAATTTGTTTTTGAAGCAGTTAAAGAGGAAATCATGGTAGTGTATTCTTTTTCATTTACTTACTATTTAAATATGTGTAAGTAGTATACATTAGGTTATATATAGTAATATGTAATAAATAAGTTCATTTGCAAAGTTCATGTCATTAATTGAGGATGAGTTGAAAACAAGTATCTTATTGATATGAAACTCATGAGAGTGTTACTAAATTTTTGAAGAAAATAAGAAATCTAGCAAACAACGGTGTGATTTCATGATTACAAACCAACAATCACGAAACACCACAAACTTGAAACAAAAGCAAGAAGAATAGTAGAACACTTCTTATAGAAAAAGTTAGATCTCTAAGGAATTCTATAATAAATATGAATCTTACTTTAGTATAAAGCAAATAAAGACTTAGTACTAATAGGGGAAGAAATAGGCACCAGTTTTAATGAAAAAGTTAGAGTTAAAACTTGCTTGATAAAGTGAAAGTGAGAAATGCTAACAAGAGTATTAAACATAAAAAATAGAGAGTCACACAAGTTCTACAGAAAAATTAGCAAAGAACTTGATGCTTGGAAAAAGAGAAAAAAATTTGAATCCATAGGAAATGGAGCAGGGACCATGCAACTAGAAAATAATAGGAGAAAAGGAAAGAGATATATAAAAATAAAGAAAGAAAGACGAAAGTTTAATTAAAACTAATAAATTAATGATTTCGCTCAAGTACAAGTAACTTAGTTGAGTTAAGTTTTCTTTCCAACCATATTAAGTTTTATGGACTTATAAGTGATTATTTTGGCATATATATAGGTTTAGTTTAGTAGTGTAATTAGCATAAACATCCCTAAATGAGCTCTAATGATTGGTGTTTATGCAATTTCATGTAATAAAGGCATAGAGGAAGGAAATGAGTAAAAACGAGATGAAATGGAGCTAACAACCCACCTAAATGTGGTTGGCACCATGGCATGCAAGAGGGGCGTTGTGAGAGCATAAAGGACAGTGTGGAGGACCTAGAAACGGTGCGTAAAAGAAGACAAAGTGAAGAAATAAAGGTAGGAAGCTCGACACTGTAGTGGCGCTGTAGAGCATAAAGGACAGTGTAGAAGGCTTAAGGTAGGGCGCCGAGGTAACTGAGGCAAGGAAAGACACTCAAACGAGGCAGCACAGTGGCGGCGCCGTGGCACAACAGACAAGACGTCGGGGGATAAGTGACAATGCCAGATTAAAATAAATTAGAAAGTTAGAGTTCTATTTCAAGTTAAATTGTAAAGTAGGCTTTCTAATTGTTATTAGAAAGTATAAATAGATGTTAGGACGTGGTAAACTCAAAAAATATCAACCATTAGCCACCATTAGAGTATTTTAGCATAAATTTTACTTAGTCTTGAGTATTAGAACGATTTGTGGACAGAAGACATTGAAGACTCATGTATGGTGATTTGAGCATTGTGTTATTGATTTATTTGATGTAATTCAATTTATTTCTGATTTCACTGAGTACCACTATGTGCATGTTTGTTTCAATGATGTGTGAGTAGTCTATTAATCTTAGGGACCAATAGATTCTGTAGTATAAATGTTAAGCTATGAACATGAATAGAAATTAAATATAAAAAAGTGCAATAGTTAGAATATGTATTGATTTTAAGCGTAATGCTACAGACATCTTGATCACATGTTAATTAATATTAGGTTTTTGAAGTTATCATGGCCATTGAAGCTTTTAAATCGGAAATGGACAGTGTAACAGTAAAATACACAACATCGAGCGATAGTTGTTGATTAGAGAGGCGCGGATAATAAACTTAATTGGTTATGAATCTAAAGGTTTGGAAAATCAAAGCAATGCGGAGCTTACGTTATTCACACTGATAGGTGTAATTGTAATTTGCGCATTAGAGTCTTTTCTGTCACGATAGTGGGTTAAAAGTGGATTAATAAAATATGTCTATTCTAATTAGGCATTACACACAACATAATAAGATGATAAATTGGTTGAAAAGCCTAATATTTCATTACCTAGGTGAATTCGTGAACTAATATAGTTTTAATATAAGATTTTAACTTATTTGCATTAATTTGTTAGTATATATTAGTTTGACAAGTTGCTAAGAATTTTTTTTTATTTTCTGCAGATTTTTTATTTTAAATTTTTTATTTAATTGACCGTATTGCACTTGATCTACATTCTTTTGTCTTTGGTGTTTTAGGGATGTTAATAATGTATGACTATCATGCTAAGGAATCAAACAGTGAAAGTCTTGATCGAATCTCTAGGTTAGTTTATCAAAGTGAAGCTGTTCGAGACAATACGACATACCAAGCACAACCAATCTCGAGTGGTTTGACATGTAGGGATATCATCAACCATAGCATAACCTGTATGGATTTACAAGATTTGTAGGAAGTCAAGAGCACAAAAACTACACACAATAGAAAGAGTTATGGCATAATTATTAAAGCTTCTACAACCACCACATGGAAAATGTTTATCAACCGTCATGGAGTTTCCACGATAACTGGCAATCACAACATGATTAAGATATGGATGAACAATTGTCTCTTACATCTCTAGATTTATTAATGAGAAAAATGGCTGAGCAAAGCGAGTACGATCTCAAGAAACATAAGGAAAGATTATAGATATCTACGTAATTGTTTAACATGAACGAGGAAGAAGATGATCAAGCTTTCTTGAATTTGGAAAAGAATCTAGAAGAAATTACAACATTCATCAATTTTAGGCAAAAGGTTGTGGTTTAGTCTAGGGAGAACCAAATTGAGTAGTTGTTAACAACTTAGGAAGCATGTCATGAGGCATATGAAGAAGTAGATAAGCCCAATCTAGAGGATTATGACATTATTAATGCTTCAGGGCTAGATGATTCACTTGACCATGTTAGAGAAGAGACTCATATCGAGGATACTATGCAGCATGATAGTGGTGTTAATCTAGAAAAATTTGAAACAATAATGATAGAAGAAAGTACGAAAAACTTAAGATCACACATTATAGAGTTTGTGCAAGGGACAATCAATGTAGTTATATCACTATCACTGTTTCAGCAAGAATTACAATTGCAATAGATTGATGACACAATTTAGATTTGTTCCATAATATTTGAGGAAATTACAAGGACAATCGCTTTTGTCAAATAATGTTAAGGAGTGCCAATTTACACAAAGTTTCTGAAGGATGGGATAACATGCCAGAAAATGATTAAAGGATATAAGGAACTTCGCGAGGATACATCATTGAAGTAACCTTGGTGCATCATGGTTATCATTAGAAAGTCGTGATGCATACGTCGAGCTAATGACATTAAACTAAGTGATACTAGGAGGCAGCCAAGGGTTTTTTCAATTTTAAGTTTTAAAATTTTAGTTGGTCGGTTAGTTTAATAAGAACAATTAACATGTAATAGTTTTCTAACTTTCAAAAATTTGTATTAAATGTGCAGGAAAGACCATTTGTTGGGTGATTATTCATCGGAATGGAAATGTCTCACTAAACTCAGTAAAGAGCGAAAAAGGGCGAAAGGGGATCAAGATGCAAAGTTGAGGTACAGGGCAAATCACAGGTAAGTTTTTATGAAATTTTTATATTTACATGGATTTCATGTGATCACAACATCTTGTGTAAGTGACACATAAAGTCAGAGAAGCGCTGAATAGGAAATAAACATAAAATATACGTAAGGCATATAGGCAGATTGCTCGACGCCGTGGGTATTACCCATAGTGTCGTGGGTATGAAAGACTACCCCAGCAGGATGTCAGGACAGACACAACAACATGTCACAGCGTCATCGACACTATGGTGGTGCTGTCACGGCGCCAGTGTCGATAAGGGGCTTTAAAACTCTATTTTCATCACTTTCTTCACACTCGCATCAACACCCCATTACAACCACCAAGTACACATCCCCCTAGAGCCAAGGTTTGATCATTTCTAAGTGAGATTAGAAATTTTCTAGTGATTGAGAGTGAAATAATCAAGTGCATTATGGATTTGCACAAGGTGGAAAACTAGGGTTTGAATTTAGGATTTTGATTTCAAAGAAAGCTAGGGTTCTAGTTTGTTAGAAATATATGAGGGCTTGGATTGATAAAGACTTGAAGGAGTGTTCTACACCGGAAACTAATCTAGTAATGAAGTAAAATTTACAATTTGATTAGTTATGCATTGAATTTTGAGAAATTTTGATGAAATAGCATGAATAGTATATTTGAGGTTGTTGGATAAAAAATTGGCAAATTGTGTGAATGTTGAGCACTAATGTTACCTATGGAGACTTAGTCTATGATTTTGCATGATTTGGCATATGAATGATCAATGTGATATGAATTGTGATTTTTAGGTGATTTCAAGAACCGTATTACTAGTTGCATTCGTTGTGTAGTTGCCTGAATTGAAGAGAATGCCGAGAACAAGGAAACAAGCAAGCCAAGTTAGAACAAACGATTTTGATGCATCTACCTAAAGAGATCCCACAAAGGAGTCTAAACCTTTTAAATCCAATTATTTCATTGATAGAGAAGTCAATCATATATATAAGGATATTCAACATAGGGAGTTCATTTGTGAGAGAGGAATAAAGTTGTTGGCAAAATATGAAAAAAGAGTGAACAACTTCATTAGGCGAAGAAATTGGGAGCATCTCACTCAAGATTATAGAGAGAACAAAGTTAAAGGAGTGATTGAAATTGTGTATGAATTTTATGTTAATGCGATGTTCACTAGAAAAAATGACCCAGTGAAGGTGAGAGGGGTTTTTGTACCCTTTATAAGTGTGAAATTAATAGCAACTTTGGGTAGGAGCATTTGAGTATGGTTAGAGCCGAACCAAGTTTTTCGGATGATCTATATGAGAAAAAATATAACCTACACCCGTTTAAAGCCATAGAAAGAACATAAGTTGTCCAAGAAAATCCTGGCTAGGTAATGGGAGCTCAGACTATGCCGAAGCACATCAAGAATAGGACTGTTTGGAAATTCTACCATATTTAACAACATTTTTTGTTGCTTTTCTATACCCCGCCACACAGCAAGGAGAGATCAATAAGCTAAAGTCGGCTTGTTTATATGATATCACAAAGAATGGAGAAATCGAAGTCGATGAGATCATCTACAATAATATGAGGGAGTCCATAATGTCACAGCGAGACAACAAATTGTTAATTCCTATATTAATCATTCAGTTATGCTTGAAGGCTGGAGTGCGATTGAGAAATGATGAAGAATTTAATATTGAGGCCTAACCAACACTGGATGAGGCTTTCATGCTTATACTAAAATCACCAACTGGTTATCAAGACTCTAAGGAGGAGAGAGAAAGAGCCGAGGGATCTAGACTTGAGGCCGAGTTGTTGACCAAATAGAAAAAGGATCAAGCAATAGCAGAATTAGCCCATGAATTAGAAGTTGAAGGATATGGAGAAGAGGAGGAGCAACAAAAGCATCGATTTGCTAAGGGCTACCACAGATTAGATAGCATGACTTGGATGGTCCTAAGGTCTTTCCACCACCACTTCACCACAGCCATCAGTACTACCACTAAATTACTTAACTCCATGGCACCAGAGGTTGTGGATTGCTGAGATGAGGAGACAATACCGAGAGGACAAGGCATAGTATCAAAAAGCCTTGTTACGATATGAGCAGGATATGTAAAGGAGATAGCAATACTGACTGAATGGGCAGCGAAACTTCATGTTGTTTGTTAATCATCATAGGAACTTAGCTAGGTATGAGAGGAGCAAACGGATGAGACCTACTAATAGGTCTTTTGGTTTTCCAGCAACACCAGTTTATATATTCGATCTAGATGTGGTGTAGAACAGGAGAGGGAGCGTTCATTGACACCATCAGACACAAGAGCTAATGAGGCAAATGATGATGATGATGCGCAGACCTGATGTCAGTGTCTTAGGATTTCTCTAAACATGGGGAGATGAGAGATACTATGATACCATCTTGTTTTTAAAATTTGGGATATTTTGTAAACTATTTAATTGTTTAAATTATATGTTTAGCTTAGTTTATGCTTATATCTTATGTTATTATATATGTTTGTGTGTTTTAGTGTTTTCATGGTTTCAGACTTACTTTTAAATCTTAAGGACAAGGTTTGGTTTAAGTTTTGGGGAATTAACACTACACTACACTATGGGAAGGGGTAAGAAAGGTTGAAATAAGGATAAACACTGTAGGTATGATCGTTTAAATTTTATTTTTGAAGTAGTTAAAGAGGAAAGCATGGTAGTGTATTATTTATTTCATTTACGCACTATTTGAAATTTTAGGTTAATATAGATTAAATTATATATAGTAATGTGTAATGAATGAGTAGTTTATTTGCATGTTCACGCTTTTAATTGTAGATGAGTAGAATACAAGTGTCTTGTTCATATGAAACTCAAGATAATGTTTTCAAAATTTTTGAAGAAAATAATGAAATGTAGCAATAACAGTATGATTTCATGATTACAAACCTAGAGTTAGGGAATACCATAAAATTGAAACAAAATGAAGAAATTACTAGAACAATTTTATGGAAAAAGTTAGATCTATAAGGAATTCTACAATAAGTATAAATCTTACTTGATAATAAAAAATAAATAAAGACTAAGTGCAAAGAGGGGAAGAAATAGACATTGTAAATTAAAAGTTGGAGATAACTTGCTTTATTAAATGAAAGTGAGAAGTAGTAACAAGAGTTTTAGAAATATAAAAAAATGAGGGAGTTGTCACGGCCCAAATAATTAATACACGTTTACTTCGTTAATCAAGACAAAATGACTCGTGAAGTGGGACCCGCAGCGAGATACGTGTCACTACCGAGGCACGGTGGCCGAGGTAAATATTATATTTGTTGAGTTGTATGCCTAGTGTTCTGTATATGTGTAGACTACTAAGTCATTTACGGGTATGCAGATACCGAGACGAGCGGGGACGCGCCTCGTGTTGCGTGCCGGCGTGGGCCCGAGGTAGCAGCTCGTGGGGTAAGTGTAATTAGTTAAATCAAATTTTAAAATAAAAAAATAAAAAATGAGTGGCTGACATTCAAGCACCCAAAACATATATATATATATAAGTGAATACACCCTTAAAGTCCAACCTTATCTCATTCTATCTCTTTTGATCTCTCGGTGGGGTAGAAGAGGAGAAAAAGAAAAATGCAGCCGAGAGGAAGAATGAGAGAGACCGGAGAGAGAGAGAGACCGAGAACGCAAGGTGAGTTTAGTTGCTTTGGCATTGTTGTTTGTGTTGTCGTTGTTGTGTTGTCGGCTGTTGTTGTTGTAGTTGGTAGCCATGGAGGTTCGGCCTCCATGGCAGAGAGAGTTGTAAGGAAGATGGCAGAAGTGTCTCCCCTGCCATCAAGACTAGTTAAGGTTGGGGTTGGCTGGGAGCCAACCCCAACGCCTAAGTGAAAAAAAAATAAAAAAATAAAAATGAAACATAGCCGAAGCTCTGTTTCACGAGAGGAAGAAGATGCGTGTGAGTCGGGTCGAGCCGACCCGGGCCCGGGTGGGCCTGGCCGGGCCCTGACCCGAAGGGAACAAGTCATACCGACCCGGATCCGGCTGGACCGGGTCAGGTTAACCTGGACCCACCCCAATAAAAAACATAATATATATATATATATATATATATATATATATATATATATATATATATATATATTTACTTATTTAATTAACTTAAACTGATGTTTAATAAATAAATCCCTAAAAATAGAGAAAAATATGGAAAAAACTCAGGAAAATTCCAGAAAAATAGGGAAAATATATTTATGACCCAAATCAATAGAAATTTGAGATTTCCATAAAAAGTGAAGAATTCGTAAGTCGGTCGAAACGTTATATGGGGGTTTTACCTCGAAAAACGCGAAATGGGTCAATGTGCCGAAAATAAAAAAAATGGTCGATATAGTCTCGACTTCGATTTAGCCTAAAATGTTCTATTATTAAATATTAGGGAACTAAAGGGTGAACTCAGGCGTTTGGGCACACATTTCAAATTTGTCGAGGGATCGGCTAGACTAGGACAAGTGTGTGACTTGTAAGTACAACTGTGAGAATTTTATATTTCATTTCATTCTTTTATTGCTTTCTTGGTCTATTGGTAGACATTGCTACTTGAACTCGCACATCATGTTGTTCTTGTATCTATTCATGAGTGAATATTGTGACATGATGCCTTGTGACTTGTTTCATTGACTCTGATTCCTACACTTGATGTCATTCTTGAACAAAATTGATAAAAAGCATGCTAATGGAATAATGTGGATTTAAGTAGACTTGTATTCAATTTCCTTTGGGCTTTGTAGCCGAATTTATCTTGGTATCCTAAAATTTTGGAAAGTATTTATCTTTGAAAATAAAGTAGGGATTATCTAGTGTCCATTGCACGAGAGATGCGCGGTTCACGGGGACATGGGGCTACCGGGGTTTCGGCACTCACCACTACACTTATCGGCACATTAGGTATGGGACTCGGGGTGGTCGGCAAGCATGAGATTTATGTTGGAAAGCGTAGAGCGTAGCTCCGCTATTTAAGTGAAATATGTTGAACGTAGCTCCATATAGTAGTGGGAAAGGTTAGGTGAAAGGTCTCACCGCCGACCGGACGTAGATCATCTCGACTTAGCCTGTGTCTGTCTCTACATCTTTAACTCTGGTATTTACTTGCATTTCTTGTTTCAACAATTTATTTCGCTACTTTATGCTTTTAAATACCATTCGTTTATTTTGGAAATGTGACAAAGAATTCTCATGTTAGTACTTAAATATCACTATACTCACTGTCTAGTTTGTGACGGTGGGTGTAGGTCCGTCGAGCAGCAGCATACTGGGGAAGGAGAAGATCGGCGACTTCCTTTGAGTAGTTCGGCGACTTTCCTCACTCATTTGTATGTCTCGACTTTTGATTATTATTTTTATGTCATTTTGGGTTGTACATTGGTTCTTGGTTTTCCACACTTAGGAATTTTGAATTATCATGGCTTCCGCATAATGTTTTAAACTATATGAAAATGATAATATACATCAAGACATGAATTTAGAGGAATATAAGAACGAAAGGCTGACTAATACGTAATTAAGTCTTAGGTGAGTTGGAGTAAAGCTTGATTACAGGATTAGGCCGGGCGGTGCCCTGTTTAGTAGTAGGGGCCGTCACAGTTGGTATCAGAGCATAGGTTTAGCGACTAAAATGCATAAAATACAAACCTTAGTTGTGGAAACCAAAGACTCATTGTCTAGACACCATTAGTTGTGAAATGAGTGACAGTGAGATGGAGGATTTCGTCTATGAACTTGTTAATTGCTATACGTATATATCTACTTATGCGATATGTCACGTTGAAGCTTATTCGCGTTCACTATCCATTACAGACCCCGATGGCTGATACACACGGGGGAGGAGATGCAGAGCCTAGCGGCAGTTCGCCTCCTACTATAGCGGAGAATTTACAGTCACTGTCTGATCGAGTGACAGCTCAGCGCCAACAGTTGACTGATTTCATCGCGATGATGACCGCACGTTTTGCTGCCCCGGCATCGACATCAACTCCTACGATCGCTATAACGACGATCCGTGCGCCAAAGACTTCTTATCGAGCTTTTAGCGCCGATAGCTGTGACCGCACCAGCGGTGGAGACAGTTGACGCAGTACTGTCTCCCACGCCCGCATCTTCCAACACGTCAATGGAAGTTCAACTGGTGAAGGACTTCATCCGACTCAAACCAGTTTATCTCGATGGAGTCAGGGATTTTCAGAAGATTGAGAAATGGATCATGTCACAAGAGAAGCTTCATCGGGTACTGAGGATTGAGGATAGACTTCGGGCAGAGATCTCATCATATACACTCGAGCGAGACGCTGACGTGTGGTGGCGTATGACAGTGGACACTCACGGAGAATTCGAGACATGGGATGCTTTCAAGCGAAGTTCTATCAGCAGTATTTTCTGCTTTCAGTCATGAAGCGATTGAGACAAAAGTTTATGGATTTGAGACAGGGGCCAGAGGAGCCTGTGATACAGTACATGGATCGATACGATTATCTGCGCCAGTTTGCTGGGGACTTGGTGAGAGATGAGTCCGAGGATGTGTATCACTTCGGTAATGGACTTAGACCCGATATTAGGTATTACATCGTCAGTTCAGGTGCGAGGACACTCACCGAGATCTATGAGCGAGCCCTAGCGCGTGAGACATACTATCTGGGCAGAGTTGCTGATGGTAGAGCACCAGGTCCAGTTTTGTCTGCGGAGCAGGCCTTAGAGTATGAGAGGAGGAGACAGAGGGGTAAGGGAGCAAGGGGATGGAACCGAGGATTTCAGGATTCGAGGACAGCTACACCCCCACTGGTTGTGCCTCCTGTATCATCCATTGCTTCAGCACATAGCACAGTGGGTAGACTTCCCTTGCCACCACCTATCAGACCAGCCTTACCAGCTTCTATAGTTCCTGCATTTCCCGCCCCACAGACTTCACAGCAGCCGCAGGGTGGCAGAGGTCGTGGCAGAGGCAGAGGCCGAGATACGAGACAGAGACCGGAACAGGTGCAGAGACAGTGGTCGATATCGCACGGGGGCCGCCTCGGACTGTGGTCGGCGCAGATAGTTGACATGCTACAGATGTGGACAGGTCGGACATATCGTGAGAGGGTGCCTGCATCCTGCAGCAGTGTAAGCATAGCAGCCCGAGAGGTGGTTCACATGGTAGCCCAGCCAGACGCTAACGCTACACGAGGTCTTATTGAGGGTACGGTTTCTATTTGCGATCACGCTTTATATGTTTTATTTGATTCTGGCTCTACCGTATCGTTTATTGCTGGTCGCATGATAGACATTCTAGGGTTGAAACATGTTCGGCTTAGCGTACATTTGATCTTAAGTACTGCAGCAGGGGATATAGTGTACCCTCATAGTATTATTGAGAAATGTCTTGTCGCGATAGATGGAGTAGAGCTACCTGCCGATTTTAGAGTCCTCGAATGTTTGGAGTTCGACGCGATTTTAGGAATGGACTGGTTAGCGGCGTACCACGCTCATATCGACTGTTTTAGCAAGACAGCGATATTTGAGATCTCGAGGCATTCGCCATTCATTTATAAAGGTAGTGCGGCGAGGACTGTAGGAACGAGAGGTCGACCTGCGACTAGTGAGGAGATGAAAGTGATGATTTCTCTGTACACTGTACCAGAGAGTCAAAGACCTAGGGTGGAAGATATACCGGTTGTTAGAGTGTTTCCTAATGTTTTTCCAAAGGATTTACCTAGTTTACCGCCGCCGCGAGAGATTGATTTCATTATTTAGTTGGTATCAGGTACGAAATCGATTTCTATTCCACCATACCGGATGGCACCACGAGAGCTAGAAGAGTTGAAGACTCAGCTCCAGGATCTGGTACTTAAGGGATTTATAACACCTTCTATGTCGCCATGGGGAGCACCCGTCCTTTTTGTGAAGAAAAAAGATGATACGTTGAGATTTTTTATCGACTATCAACAATTGAACAAAGTCACAATTAGGAACAAATATCCACTCCCAAGAATATATGATTTATTTGATCAGCTGATAGGAGCACAGTTTTTCTCCAAGATAGACCTGCGCTCAGGGTATCATCAGCTTAGGATCAGGGACAAGGATAGGTCCATTACAGCTTTCAGCACCAGATATGGACATTTTCAGTTCACAGTCATGTCGTTTGGGTTGACCAATGCTCCAGCAGTGTTTATGGATCTGATGCATCTTGTTTTCATATCGTTTCTTGACCAACTCGTGATAGTCTTCATTGATGATATATTGGTATACTCGAAGACGAGGGAGGATCACGAACAACACCTCAAAGAGACGTTGCAGACTTTGAGGGAGCATAGACTTTACGCCAAATTAGTAAATGTGAATTCTGGCTGTCAGATGTCAAATTTGTGGGGCATGTTGTCGGAGCAGCAGGGATATCAGTAGATCCAGCCAAGATTCGGGCGATTATCGATTGGCCAGCACCGACTTCAGTGACTGAGATAAGAAGTTTTCTGGGTTTGGCTGGGTATTATCGTCGCTTCATCGATTACTAAATTGACTGAAAAAACGTGAAATTTCATTGGTCTAAGGAATGTGAGGAGGCATTCGCTCAGCTGAAGAGGTTATTAACTACCGCACCAGTATTAGTGTTACCAGAGGTTGGACAGGGATTCTCTGTCTATACTGATGCATCTCATAGAGGTATGGGATGTGTGTTGATGCAGGGTACCGGTACAATAGCATATGCATCCAGACAATTGAAGATATATGAGAAGAATTATCCGACGCATGACTTAGTGCTGGCAGCAGTAGTGTTTACGTTGAAGATATGGAGACACTATCTGTATGGAGAGACATTTACACTCTTTACTGATCATAAGAGTTTGAAATATCTCTTCACACTGAAGGATCAGAATATGCGGCACCGCAGATGGTTAGAATTTCTGAAAGATTACGACTTTTCCTTGGAATATCATCCGGGAAAAGCGAATGTAGTCGCTGATGCACTAAGTAGGATACCTGTTGGAGATGCGGAGGTTCCTACTGATACTCGAGTTGAGATTTGTGCACAGATGAGAGTATAGACCGTATGTACACAGAGAGTGTCAGAGGATCAGAGGACCGACAGGTTGTACTCCAGGTTTAATGAGTTAGCGCAGAGTGCAGAGTGTGTTGATTGGACGGAGACGTCTGACCGGTGTTTGCGCTTTAGGGGCAGACTGTGGATCCCGTCAATACCAGAGCTGAGAGATGAAATTCTTCAGGATTCACATCGTTCTTGATTCACTGTTCATCCAGGAAGGGCCAAAATGTACCATGATATGAAGAGACATTTTTGGTGGCCTGGGATGAAAGCGGACATATCAGAGTTTATCCGAAACTGTGGGATCTATCAGCAAGTGAAGGTTGAACATAGCAAACCTGAAAGGTTACTACTGCCTCTTCCCATTCCACGGTGGAAGTGGGAAGACATTGCAATGGATTTTGTGAGAGGATTATCGAGAACCGCCCGGAGACATGATTCTATCTGGGTTATTGTTAATCGACTGACAAAGTCTGCTCATTTTCTACCAGTGGCCGCACATTATACGTTTGATCAGTTGAGTATATTGTTTGAGCGAGAGATTATTAGACTGCATGGGGTACCAGTGACTATTACGTCAGACAAAGATGTTATGTATACATCTAGGATGTGGCGGAGTATGCAGGAGCAATACGGTACGCGCCTACAGTTTAGTACGGCTTTTCATCCTTTAGACTGACGGGCAGACTGAGAGATTGATACAGGTTCTCGAGGATATGTTACGAGCGTGCGTCTTGGAGTTTGGCGGATCATGGGAGGAGTACCTACCGTTATGCGAGTTTGCATATAACAACAGTTATCAGGCCAGTATTGAGATGGCACGTTTTGGGGCTTTGTATGGTAGACCGTGTCGCTCGCCATCGTGTTGGGCTGACCTTGAGGACCGAGAGACCGTGGGGCCTGAGATTGTTGTCGATCATACGGAGAAGGTACGACTGATTCGTCAGAGACTCAAGGGAGCCCAGGATCGGCAAAAGAAGTATGAAGACATGTATAGCAACGATCTCACTACGATGAAGCTTTAGTGTATCTAAAGGTTTCTCCTCGTAAAGGTCATCAATGATTTGGTTTGAAAGGCAAAGTAGCACCAAGATTCATTGGGCCTTTCAAGATCAAGAAACGGGTTGGAAAGGTTGCTTATGGGCTAGAATTACCCCCACAGATGTCGGGAATTCATGCGGTGTTTCATATTTCGATGCTTCGACTAGCCAAATCAAAGGCAGGTGAGAGACCGACAGTGGATTTGAGTCAGATTGATTTGAGTGAAGATATCTCATATGAAGAGCAACCAGTTTAGATTCTTGACCAAAGGGTACAACAGTTAAGAAGCAAGTCTATCCCGAAGGTGTTAGTCAAGTGGCAATTTCATGGAGATTCAGAACTCACTTGGGAACGGGAAGACTATATGCAAGACATATTTTCGTACCTCTTCGAGTCAGGTATATTTAAAAATTCGTTTAATTTAAGTTCGAGGACGAACTTAACAATTAGTAGGGAAGTATTGTCACGGCCTAAATAATTAATACACGTTTACTTCGTTAATCAGGACAAAATGACCCGTGACGTGGGACCCGCAGCGAGATACGTGTCACTACCGAGGCACGGTGGCCGAGGTAAATATTATATTTGTTGTGTTGTATGCCGAGTGTACTGTATATGTGTAGACTACTAAGTCATTTACGGGTATGCAGATACCGAGATGAGTGGGGATGCGCCTCGTGTTGCGTGCCGAAGTGGGCCCGAGCCAGCAGCTCGTTGGGTAAGTGTAATTAGTTAAATCAAATTTTAAAATAAAAAAAATAAAAAAATGAGTGGCTCACATTCAAGCACCCAAAACATATATATAAGTCAATACACCCCTAAAGTCCAACCTTATCTCATTATATCTCTTTTGATCTCTCGGTGGGGTGGAATAGGAGAAAAAGAAAAACGCAGCCGAGAGGAAGAAGAATGAGAGAGACCGGGAGAGAGAGACCGAGAACGCGAGGTGAGTTGAGTTTCTTTGGCCTTGTTGTTTGTGATGTCGTTGTTGTTGTGTTGTCGGCTGTTGTTGTTGCAGTTGGTAGCCATGGAGGTTCGGCCTCCATGGCCGAGAGAGGTGTGGGGAAGATGGCAGGGGTGTCTCCCCTGCCATCAAGACCAGTTGAGGTTGGGGTTGGGAGCCTACCCCAACGCCTCAAGTGAAAAAAAAAAAAATAATAATAAAAAAATGTAAAAGAGCCGAAGCTCTGTTTCACGTGAGGAAGAAGATGGGTGTGAGTCGGGTCGAGCCGACCCGGGCCCGAGTGGGCCGGGCCGGACCCTGACCCGACGGGAATGAGTCATATAGACCGGATCCGGCTGGACCGGGTCGGGTTAACCCGGACCCACCCCAATAAAAAACATAATATATATATACTTATTTAATTAAATTAAACTGATGTTTAATAAATAAATCCCAGAAAATAGAGAAAAATCTGGAAAAAATTCATGAAAAATTCAGAAAAATAGGGAAAAGTATATTTGTGACCCAAATCAATATAAATTCGAGATTTCCATATAAAGTGAAGAATTCGTAAGTCGGTCGAAACGTTATACGGGGGTTTTACCTCGAAAAACGCGAAATGGGCCAATTAGTCGAAAATAAAAAAATGGTCGATATAGTCTCGACTTCGATTTAGCCTAAAATGTTCTATTATTAAATGTTAGGGAACTAGGGGGAACTCAAGCATTTGGGCACGCATTTCGAATTTGTCGAGGGATCGGCTAGACTATGACAAGCGTGTGACTTGTAAGTACAACTGTGAGAATCTTATATTTCATTTCATTCTTTTATTGCTTTCTTGGTCTATTGGTAGACATTGCAACTTGAACTCGCACATTATGTTGTTCTTGTATCTATTCATGAGTGAATATTGTGACATGATGCCTTGTGATTTGTTTCATTTACTCTGATTCCTACACTTGATGTCATTCTTGAACAAAATTGATAAAAAACATGCTAATGGAATAATGTGAATTTAAGTAGACTTGTATTCAATTTCCTTTAGGCTTTGTAGCCGAATTTATCTTGATATCCTAGAATTTTGGAAAATTTCATCTTTGAAAATGGGATTATCTAGTGTCCATTGCACGAGAGATGCGCGGTTCACGGGGACATGGGTCTACCGGGGTTCCGGCACTTACCACTACTCTTGCGCGGCACACGAGGTATCGGACTCAGGGTGGTTGGCAAGCATGAGACTGATGTTGGAAAGCGTAGAGCGTAGCTCTGCTATTTGAGCGAAATATGTTGAGCGTATCTCCATATAGTAGTGAGAAAGGTTAGGTGAAAGGTCTCACCGCCGACCGGACGTAGATCATCACGACTTAGCCTGTGTTTGTCTCTACATCTTTAACTCTGGTATTTACTTGTATTTCTTGTTTCAGCAATTTATTTCGCTATTTTATGCTTTTCAATACCATTCTTTTATTTTGGAAATGTGACATAGAATTCTCCAGTTAGTACTTAAATATCACTATACTCACCGTCTAGTTTGTGACGGTGGGTGTAGGTCCGTCGAGTAGCAGCAGATCGGGGAATGAGAAGATCGGCGACTTCCTCTGAGCAGATCGGCGACTCTCCTCACTCATTTGTATGTCTCGACTTTTGATGTATTATTTTTATGTCATTTTGGGTAGTACATTGGGTTGAGTGAATAGTGTCATATATATACATGCATGTGATGCTGTATTTTCTTTGTTTTCCACACTTAGAAATTTTGAATTATCATGGCTTCCGCATAATGTCTTAAACTATATGAAAATGATAATATAGATCAAGACATGAATTTAGTGGAATATAAGAACGAAAGGTTTGACTAATACTTAATTAAGTCTTAGGTGAGTTGGAGTAAGGCTTGATTACGGGATGAGGCCGGGCGGTGCCCTGTTTAGTAGTAAGGGCCGTCACAGGAGTCCCACAAGTTCTACCGAAGCAGAGAACTTGATGTTTGAAAAAAATAAGTAAATGGACTCTATAGGAAAATGAGCAGGGATAGTAATATAAAAATAAAAGGAAAAATGAGAAGAAGAAAATAAAAATGAGAGAAAAATAAAGAAAAAAATGCAAAAATTTAAATAAAACTCTTCAAATATAAGATTTAGCTCTAGAGCGAGTAGTTAATTAAGTTAAGTTTCCATTCCAACTATTTTAAGTCCTATTGACTCTTGAAGTGCTGAAGTCTACTGAAATGAGTTTGATCTATGCTTGTTGTGAATTGTTGAGCTTAATGAGAAATCATTAGATTATACACTTGCTACTTGAGTGTCGAGGTAAAATAAAGTTGTGAGTAGTTATGGTTTTGTTTGTGATCTACTTTGGTATTTCGAAAGTGAGTTATATGTGTTGTTAAAGCTACGTAGTTTGAAAAAAAAATATATTTTTTGCAAGGAAAAACTCTTGAGTTGATTATTAACTTAAAATTAAGTGAATTAAAGGATACTCCATGAACAATGTAAAATGAACGAGAACTAGGTATTAGGAGACTTGGTACAATTCACTTTTGCTTGGGATCGTAAAATCCTAAGTTTGGGGGTGTTTGATAAGTGATTATTTAGACTTATATATTTGTTTTGTTTAGTAGTGTAATTAGCAGGAATATCCCTTAATGATCTCTAATTAATGGTGTTTATGCATTTTCAGGTAATTAAGGCATAAAGGACGGAAATGAGTAAAAACACAAGGAGAAACGGAGCTAAAACCCACCTAAGTGTGGTTGGTGCTTAGCATGCAAGGGTGGCACTATGAGAGCATAAAGGACGACGTGGAGGACCTCGGCAGGGCGTGGGAGAGAAGGCAAAGTAAAGAAATCAAGGCAGAAGGCTCAGTGCTGTGGTGCCGATGTGGCGCATAAGGGACGGTGTCGGAGGCTTAAGGTAGGTCACTAAAATTACTAAGACAAAGAAAGACACATAAAGGAGGCGTCACAGTGGCGGCGCCGTGGCATAACACGCATGGCGCTGGGGGATAAGTGATAGCGGCGGATTAGAGGAAATTAGAAAGTTAGAGTTATATTTCAAGTGAAATTCTAAATTAGGATTTCTAATTGCTATTCGTAAGTATAAATAGATGTTAGAACGTGGTAAACTTAGAAAATATCATCCATTAGCCACCATTACAGTATTTTAGCATAGGTTTTGCTTATTCTTGAGTATTAGAATGATTTATGGAAAGAAGTCATAGAAGATTCACGTGTCGTGATTTGGGCAATGTGTTATTGATTTATTTGAAGTATTTCAATTTATCTTTAATTTCAATGAATATTACTATGTCCATATTTCTTTCAACGTTGTGTGAGTAGGCTTTTAATCTTAGGGATCATTGTATCCTATAAGATGAATGTTGTGCTATGAACATGAATAGAAATTGAATATAAAAGGTGCAATGATTAGAATTTATATTGGTTTTGAGCGTAATACTATAGACATCTTGATCACATATTTATCAATATTATGTTTTAGAAAATATTAATCCTTATCATTTTAATACTTATGCATCCGGGTCGTCGTCATGTATATAGACCATGGAATGCCTAGACATTCAATGTATGGTTGATTACCTCAGTACATGCCGAGTCCAATTACTGCACCATGTTATATTTACATTATGTCATATAGTGGGGATGGCTCATTCATAAACCTGTTAAGCATGTCACCGCCTCATGTTCCTTTCGACCGGTATCAGTATTTCTAAATGGTTCGACCTCCTATCTTTGATAGCATTGGTACTAGAGGTGAGTCGAGTGAACCAGAGGAAGAAAATCCATCGACTCAACGAAATTCAAGGCAAGATTAACAACATCAATAAACTCGACCAGACATATAACCACAATGTCCAACTCGAAAAAGAGTACGTCCAGTTTGCATCACGGAGTAGCAACATCAGCATCATCATAATCGTCGATATACCTGCATGAGTTTCTTTGATGTCGTGGTGTTTTTTGTAAATTTAAATCTTTTGTAAATCAAATTGTAAAGGTTTTTTCATGTAATGAACTTAATTCTCAAAAGTTGCTTATTGTTTTATTTTAAATGAATGGATGTTTTAAAAAGGTCAATTTTTATTTTTAATTTTTAATTTTGATAAGCAAGGTGGGTATTTGTTGCATTGTTTATCTTACCATCTATATGATTTTATGCTAATGAGTTTTTCTATTTTTTCATTATTAAGTCAATAACTAAGAACCATTTTCCTTTGGTTTTGTTAAAATACTAATATTTATATATGTATCCTAAATTGATCATGAGAGTTTTCGATTAAAGCAATAATAGTGATTTTAGTTTTTATTCCTCCTCTCATCGGTTTCTCTATCTCTATCTCGGTGTTTCCAATTTTTATAGTATGCATGGGGTTGCATAAGGTTTGCACGGTGTTTGCATTTGGTTTTCATGGGTTTGCATAGGGTTACATGGGGTTTGCATGGGTTTATAATTATAATTGGTGTGCGAGTCGTAAACCTTAAGATCGTGGTTCACTGCATATGAACAAATAACTCTTTCTCAAAAGGAGTAATTCATACACTTTTTTGGGTTGAATAAATAACTCTTTCTCAAGAGGAGTAATTCATACACTTTTTGGGTTGAACAAATAACTCCTTCTCAAAATGAGTAATTCAACAAATAGACTTGTAAACTAATTACTCTATATGAAAATGCGCCATTCATATAAATTGAATCCTCGTCAACTTAAATGACGCCTTCCCAAAAAAAAGGAATACAATACTTTTGTAATTTTAAAGAAACCATCCCTATTTGTTGAATAAAAAGAAAACCACATTACTTTTTGAAATACTCGATCGAAATCTAGTATTGAATTGGCTTTCCGAAGATGTTAGATTTAGTAGTTTGAAGTTCTCATAAAATTTAATGTGGTTCTATTGCTTGAAGTTAATGTCTTTATGTAAATAAATGCGTTAGCTAAATAGAATTAGAACGTGGCTTTTTCATTGGTATAAGGAGAACGAATGGCTTGCTAAACTGCTGTTTACTTACTTATAATAGAGTTTAATGATCTATTTTACTTTATTAAGTATGATCATAACTATATTGATTGGAGTTACATGTTTGGAATGCAAAACGGGTTTATGTTTCATTGTTCCGGATGTTTGTTTAGATATTTATTTACTATTAAATTTAATCTATTTTATTGATCGTGAATTTGGATTGTGTTAGTTAATTAAGATAATATAGTTAAGTATTATATTATAGTTGGTTATTAGTTAGTTTAATTAATGTTATTAAATAAAATAATATAAATAATATAAACCTTAAAAGTCCTTTTTCCTAGAGAATTGTGATAAATCCTTGTGGAGACGATTCCCACTAGCCATTACAAAAAAATAATTAAAGTATAAAATAAAAGGGGAAATTATTTTCCACGCCCGACACGTGTCAATAGATGATTGACATGTATTTTTCAAATATGGTCTTCTCTAATGTATGTGTCACTATTAATTTGTATATAATCTAGGAGTATGCATTTAATAAGGGAGATGAATATTAAGTGATTAATTTGCTTTAAAGTATTGAAGCATATTTGTATGTTAATAAGTAATAATTATAGAATTATTAAGAATATTAGATAGCAAATTGGAGATAATAGGAGAATTATAACTAAGAAATTAATAAAAATTATTGGGAGAGAACACTACTAAATTAGATAAAAATGGAGGTATAGTTTGGCTTATGAAATAAGTGAGGTATATGTATTTATAGTGCATATATTTAATTGAATGCAATTGTATATCTTAAAGACTTTTACTAAATTTAGATTAAAAATTATATTTATGGCGAACAAATTATATCACTAGGTTCAAAACAACAATTGTTGTCTATTATAAAATTTGCGACAGAATGTAATTTAAGGGTTTTAAGCCTATACTCAATCACTCAAACACACTTAATTTGATGTAAATATGACATCGGGGACCTAGAGGAGTAGGAGTCACATTTGATTCAATTTTCGTAATATATGTGGTAAGTAAACCTTTAGAGCATATATTTCCATTTCCTTCCAATTTTGTTGACGCATTGACTTGTTTATTTAAGAAACTAGTGGTATCGATGCATTTTTTTACTTGGTAATCTTTACAAGTGTGATTGTGCAATTGACTTGATCCGAAGGGATGAGATCCGCTAGCGCCGATCTACCAAATGCATTCCATGAACGCTTTTGGAGAATGAATTTTAGTCAACACCAAGATAGATAGAGCCAAAGATCCTTGATGTAGGACACCTATCAGGCTCAGAGAGATAGATAGGACTGAGGTTCCTCATTATAGGACATTTATTAGGCTTGGGCTTAGAGAGATAGATAAGGCTGAGGTTTCATCGATGGACACCTATTAGGCTCACATTGATACTTAGAGTTTAACTTAGAGATAGATAAGGTCGAGGTTCCGTCCATAGACACCTTTCAGACTCAGAGTCTAAAACCTCCAGAGTGTACAAACTTACGACCTTTTTTGTTGCACCTATTTTTATGTCCCGCACTTATTTACTTATTCGTTCAGTCGGCAACTTCCTGCATGATTTACCTTTCCGGCACTTCCCATTTCTTTATGAATTATGTATTTAGTTACCTCTCTTTGGATATTTGAAATATGAATAGATGGTCTCGGGATTTACTCACTAGAATTATCATTTCAAGTTGACAATTGCAAAGCCTACCTGTAACAGACCAGGGAAAAAAAAGATTAGCGATTACCTTTAAGCCTCGGTGAGCATCTCTTCCTACTTTTGTAGGTTATTGTTGTATTTACTTAATTTACATATTTTATGTACTTTTGGGTTGTATATTGGGTTGAGAGACTTGTTCCCCAGCTTGATGCATGAACTCACCTTATTTCTACTACTCTATATTCATGTGATCAATTATTTACCTAGTTTCCACTGTTAGGTGTTTAATTCAAATTCAGCAGCAAATTTTTAAGTCTTTCCCTAAATAAATAAATAAAATTATTTAACTCTAAAAACCACGACTAACAAAAATTGAGAAATATTTATCTTGAGCACAAGTAACGAGACGAATGAGTAGTAAAGGATGACTAATACGTCCTTAAGTCCTACGTAGATGTAATTAGGGCTTAATGGTAGGATTAGGTCGGGCGGTGCCTTATTTTAGAGAATGGGCCATCACAGTCAGTGTAAGAACCTACATTCTCGATAAGTACGAATGAATCTTGGATAAAACATAAACCTTATAGTGGAAACCAGACGATCCAAACTTAGAAACAATTAGTTGGGAAGCGAACGAGAGTACGTTGGGGAGTTATATAAGTACATTTTATGTTATTTATGCATGCATATGATATTTGCGTAGGTGTTGATTTCTCGTTCGTGATCAACTTGCAGAAAATGATGTCTGATCAGTGCGATAGTGGACATGGTAAAGCCACCAGTGACCAGCACATGATATCGACTGGGGATTTTTTGAGGCTATTTAATTGAGTCGCAGCTCTGGGATATGACCGTCAGTCTTACTACACCAACATCAGTCGTCTAGCACTTGAGCTACCGAAACTAGAGCCAAACATAACACCGACAGCACCCACAGTACATGAGTCAAACGTTATTGCAGTTCCAAATTTTGTTCCCGTCAAACCTATATCGACACCCACCACCACTAGTACTTGTTTGACTAAGGACATCAAGCTAGTGAAGGAGTTCATTCGCTTACGACTAGCAAAATTCTCTGGAGAGAGGGACCACGAGAAGATTGAAAAGTAGATTTTGTCCTAGGGGAATCTTCATTTACTACTGGGAATCGCGGACATACTACAGCCAGTCCTTTTTACTATACATTGGAGAAGGGTGCGGATGTTTTGTGGCATATGACTATAGCTACCAGAGGCACTTTCTCCTCTATGGCAAATTGCAAGAAAAAGTTCTACAAGCAGTACTTCCTTGCCCTGATGATGAAGAGATTGAAGAAATAGTTCATGAATCTAGGATAGGTAGAGTGAGAGATAGTGATGAGTTATAGAGATCGATATAGGTATTTGAGACAATTTCCAAGGGATCTTGTCACTGATGACTCCAACGACATTTTCTACATCAGTGATAATTTGAGGTCGAATATCACACATCATGTAATTAGCACAGGAGCCCAGTTCTTGTAGTAGATATACGAGTGAGCCCTAGCTCATGTGACTTACGAGTTGGGTCAAGCAGTTGAGGGATCAAAAGTTATGGTAGATTGATCATGGCCGCAAGTATGACGGCTCGATTGTAGAATAATTTGATCAACTAATGTTGATTATAAATATCGTCATCAGGAAAAGGTGTATTGCATTTAGTGTATCTAGTTAGATTTACTCTATTAATAAGAAAATCCATTTTTAATTGGTTTTAACTAAATTATTCTAATCTAACAAAATAATATAAATACTTGTACTTTTATACTAAGAATAACTTAGTTCACTACTTCACCCACGTAATGAAAAACTACGATTTTCAACTCACTTCTGCATCTTCATTACGAGTGCGCAATGCTCAATTAGAATAGACAGATTTCCTTCAAATCCACTTCAACCCACTGTCGTAATGAAAAAGATTCTAATATGCAAACTAGAACTTCATTATCGGTGTGAATAACGTAATTTCCACCTTGCTTTACATTCCAAATCATTAGATTCATAACCAATTAAGTTTACTATCCTTGTCTCCCTAATCAATAACTATCTATCGATGTTATTTATTTTACGATTGTATCGTCCATATCTGGCTTAAAAGCTCTAACGACCATGATAACTCCTAAAACTATTAATTGACCAACATGTGATCAAGATGTTCATAGCATTACGTCTAGAATCAATAAAAAATCTAACCATTGTACTTTTTAACTTTATAATCCATTCATAAGTACTTTAGCAGGGCATTCATACCATAGGATCCATTGATCCCTGAGATTAATGAACTACTCACATATCTTTTAAATAAACATATAAATCATGGCATTCATTGCAATCAAAGATAGAATCAAATTACTTCAATTAAATCAAGAAAATAATATCGAATAACCAGACTTGAGTCCTTAATGTCTTCTCCTCCAAACTTTGTAATACTCTAGAACAAATTGATCACGTTCAAATACCTATTTATACCCCTAATAAATTTTAGAATACAATTAGAAACCCTAAGAGACAATTCCTAATGAACTATAACTCTAAAGTTTCTATTTTCTACGTCTCAATGCTTTCTGTACGTGATTCGGTGATATTTGTGTAAAGCCACGGCGCCGCCATAGCTTTCGGCCTATTTGTGTGCATTTTCCCTTCTCAGTTAGCTTGGCGCCCTGTGTAGTCCACCTCAGAGTCATTCGTAAGTACTCACGGCGCTGCCACTGCGCCAACACTACTGCACCTCTTTTCTTCTTTTCTTCCTTCTACATGCCTTGCCTACGTTGTGATACTTTTCCCACGGCATCGATGTTGGGTTTTTGGGGATCTAGCGCAGTTGAAGCTTTTCAAAACCTTTTTCGAATATCTCTGAATTAAGATCCTATCAATTCCATTAAACTTATGTACCAATAAAGAAAAATGATACCTGAACAAGAACAACTCCATGTCTGCCTTGTTTGGTGTTGATCGATTCCTTCAAGATGCTACCAGAGATGAATATCCTCTATTAGAAATCCACACACAAACGGACGATTATGATCTGAAGTGTTATCCCCAAAAATTCTAGGATAAAAAATCTCACAAAAAATCTCTAGAAAAGTCTCTACCACACCTATGACCCCAATGTCTTATTCATAGTACAATAGGTCGAGTTGTAAAAAAACTCCATCTCTTAGTCACGCTCCAAATAAAGTCTTAGATAAAGTCCAAATCTAAAAAAGATAGAGTCAAAGATAATCTACAATTACTAATCTAACATGAGTTTTAATTTATCTAAAACTAAATAAGAATTAAAGTCATACTATAACTCTAATTAGATTCCTATTCAAAATAGGATTTACTAAGAGACAAAATATCCAGTCACACTTGACATGTAGAAGAATTTTGAGTCCTAGTAAAACTAGGACATTTAATGAGAATCTTCAAATAAGTTTTATCAAATAAAATTCATTAACCAAGACAATATTAAATCGCGCAAATTCATACTTTATGTGCAACACAATAGGTTTATACAACGTTAGTAGTGAATTAAAATCTTTTTTGGCACACAAATCATAAGTGGCCTCTAGCAAGACATTATGACTACCCAAGTTGCACGAAGATCAATAAATTGATAAAACCTAATAGACACTGTATATCATATTCCTTTGTCAGGTGATATCTTTTGATTGAACTTAAGACATAAAATGTCACCCTTATAGTTCAATCTACTAGCCTCGATCTACGAGTAAACTAAAATTGTCTAGTGACATTAATCCAATCAATCCACTAGACATAGCCATTTATCAATCAAGACTCATACCCATTATCTTGATCTGTATCCGTATACACATAATCATCACATGACTATCAATCAAGACTCATACTAGTCTTAATTTATTATCATTCCCACAATAATAACTGAGTAGGGTCGTTTAGAATAATATAATATTTATTCATGGATATTATTATAAAAGAAACATGCATCTACTTATAATAGTTAAACAACATTTACATAATTAGCCTAGGGCATATACCCCAACATTTCCCATTTGCACTAGGTCCATCCTACAAGTATCCAATACTATGTGACCTTAATGCATTCTTAGTGGAAGAAGTTTATTTATGTATCTGTTACATTGCTTAATATTGATGTTTTGTAAATCTTACTTTCTTTCTCTAATAAGACAAAAATGCTCAAGTGATTGTTTAGATCTTTTAGTGTGATTTAGGTTCCATAACCTAAATTTCTTCATTTGTTTTACAATAGAGACCAACGATGTTTCCAACATTTAGAACCACACCTTATTCAATCAAGAACCTTATGATCCAAATATTTTCTTTTGTTGCATCAAATGTCGTTAAAAACTCAGTTTATGTTATAGAACTTGTTAGAGTGAGTTTAGAACGTTTCAAACTCACTACATCTTGCTACGAAGTTTACACTTATCCATATTGCGATTATTAATCATTTATATTAGCTTGAAAGTTTGCATTTTGAAACCATTTACAAGACTCGTCTCTTTCAAACCTATACAAATCCAATAACATTTCTCAAGTGCTTTGAAAGTACTTAAAAATGTTATCAATAAATATCCAGTGACCTTCTTTGGAATCTATGAAATATATGTGTATTTTTCCAAAGCATATGACATATCAATTTGAAAGCAAAGTATACCATATGTGATGATTCTCATAGCTATTGCATATGGAATCATATTTATGTTTTCCTACTCATCATTTGTCCTAAGACTTTGAGTCTTGCAGAGACTTGTATTATAAGACATAAGTATGAATTCTTTTAAGAATCTTGCACGTTGAAACCTTTTCAGCTATTTGTCTACACAAGCACTCTAATTTAGACTAATTAACCTCTTAGATCTATCTCTATAGATCTATATCACAAGGATAAGCTGTCTAAGAATTTCATTGAGAAATTTTTCCTTAACCAAGAATTGAGATTCTACAAGGTTAGGACATCGTTTCTAATGAACATTATATCATCAATATATAAATTCAAAAAGATAAATGCGCCCCATTAACCTTTGTGTATACACAAGGTTTATCTTCAATTCAATGAATTTAATTCATTTATTATTTCATCAAAACAAAGATCCTAACTTTGATAAGCTCACTATAATCTGCAAATGGATCATTTAAGCTTGTATACCTTTCTAAACTCTCAAGATAATCAAAACCATTTAAGTCGTGTCACACCTATCTTTAAGAAGCATAGAGCAATGCTATTTTGGCACTTGTTTGTCGTATCTTATAGTTAAACTATGAAGTAATGACAGTTAAAATTCTAGAACTTGAGCTCAGCTACCAGTGAAAAATCTTATCGTAATCAATATATAGATTTAGATTGAAATTTTTAGATAAGTCATGTTTCTAAGTATGCATTTTTTTTTGTTTTTCATGTCATTTTAAATCATTTACATCAAATGGTCACACCACTTTCAAGTAAATAAATCAAGTTCCAAACTTGAAAACATACATGAATTAAAATTTAGAGTTCATTAACACTTAGTCTCTTCATCTAATCTAGACGAGACATGTCTCTTGATAAGTAGTGATTCATTCTGATCTAGTATCAAATATATATCACAACTATTAATAATAAGAAATTCCAAATTTCTCTAGCTAATTTCTTATTATCCTAGATTTTCAAGAGATATATGTTGCTTGTGTATACTAAACTAGTTCAAAACTTTTTGAGCATCCTAAAGTGGTTTACTTCTCATTTGTGGCTCTTGAACATTTCAAGATTGATTTTATTCACAATAGTGTCTTTGAAATAAAAATCTTATTTAGAAAGACATCATTTTGAGCAACAAACAATTTGTTCCCAATAGTATAAAATACTATCATAATGTTCAACCACAATTAGACACAAATGTTTTAGGCATCAAACTTTATGTGGCTTAGCGTCTTACGTAAGTCTCGCCGCCTCAAATCTTATGAAAATATAAACTATGTCTTTTTATTCCATATCGTATATGGAGTTTTATCAACCACTTTAAAGAAAATAAGTTTTATTGTGAAGCAATAGTTTCTAAAGTATAGCCTCAATAGGACATCATACGATGGTATTTGTGACACATCATAAATTGAATTATATCCTATATAGTTTGATTTCTCCTCTTAAAACATCATTTCTCAAATGACGTTCCTAGTGGAGTTAATTGTAAGACAATCCCACAATTTCAAATATGGTCATTTAAACTCTTAGCTCAAATATTATCTACCTTGATCTCATCAAAGTATTTTAATAGTTTACCAAGTGATTTTTTCATACTCATTTTGAAATATTCGTAACAATTCAATATTATGTCTTCCTGATAGGATTTGTAATTCATTATAAAATGAACAATTTCAATCTACGAATAACAAAATCAATCATTTAGAGCTTTTATTTAGAACTAGGCAAAAGGTCTAGCTCACAACTAAGATTTCTATGTCCGACACACAAATGTCTTTAGTAGCCTTTACCTTCCTCTTATCCTTTCTATATTAAGTTCATTTCCGTTACGAACCACCAAATACATGTCTAAGGACTTTTTTTAATATTTTTTCTTATAGTTTTAAACATCATATGCAAGTGTAAACAAATTTTTCCATGTCATTCATATTATATAGTTCAAAACTATTTTGATGAATTATAGATCAAATATTTGGCCAACTTTTAGCACATGAAGATTCAATCCTTTTGAGATAATTAATATAGTCATTTCTTGTTCCAAATATAAAGACATATTAATAGGTTCTCAACCATTTACCAAGAATCTAAGAATTTTTGTAATCTTATACCCTTTTTCATTGTGACTTATTGTTGGAACATTTTCTTCAGTGTTATTGTCATGTCATTTGCTTCCAAGGTCCCGAATCTTTCCTAATGTCCGGTTTTATATTTGCTAACACGGCATATAATTCATGTTAGTATATGGTAGCTTTAAAGGAACTATTAGTCTAAGATATACTTCCTTATTTTTATGGTTGATAACATTTATCAATTTTTCGATCAAATTAGGAAATTACCCTTAGAAATTATTTTATTCTTCTCGAGGGTCAATCGCACTTACTTTGGATTAGTGTTACTAGGAGTTTAATATATACAACTCGAAGATTATGTTGAACCATTTATTACTGAGCAATTAAACTCCCACTAAATCAATAACCCTCGTAAATATTAATTTAATGGTCTAAGATCCATATTTCATTTAATTTTGAGACAGCTAGAGCATGACACTCAAAATTAAGTTATTTAGGTAGGTAACCTTTACCAATTGCATCACATGCAACTGTTAGGCTCTTTATGAGACCTAGACATCATATGTCACAACATGTTTTGTCTCATCTATACATAAAGCCCAAAACTGTTTTGATAGCTTTATTAAGTCAAACCTATATAAAACATCCAAGTAACCATTACCCGACTTGCCTCACCAAGATAACACAATATAGCCTGCAAAGGCAGACCCATATTGATGTGATCAAGGCCTTAACAAGTGTTTTAAAATATGGAGGCATTGTGTAACGGCCCGAAAATTCGACTCGTGCCACGTGTCATTTTAGGGTCGTATATGGGACCCACTTGCCGAAATGCATATGTTCGAATCTCGAGTGGAGATGTTAATTGTTGAGAAACGTATACGCGGAGAATTCGGGGAGCTGAAACACGAACGGGGACGCGTCTCGAGTCGCGTGCCAACGTGGGATCGAGATAGTCGCGTTATGTGATTTTAATGTGTACATTGGATATGTCTCGTGATGCGTGTAGCACGAGTATCGAAATTTTGGTCAAGCATAGATGCGGTGGACAAATAGGTGAAATTATTAAGTTTGCCTCGATATTCATGTTGTACGAATCTCGAGGACACTTTTGATTTGAAATCAAAAAGAAAATGTATATATATATAAGAAAAGAAAAGTGGGAGAGTGAAGAAAAAGAGAGATCTGGAGAGGAGAGAAATGGAGAGAAAGAGAGAGAGACGACGGAGAAAGAGGTCGACGCAGCAGCGAATACGAGCAGCTGGTCGGCAGCGGCGTGACCGGATCCGCGACGACGACGACCAGCGGCAGCCGATCAGCACCGGCGAGGAGGCGGACAGCAGCGCGCGTGACGGTGGCTGCGCGGCGGGGCTCATGCGCGATCTGCGCGTGTGGAGATGAGAAAGCAACGGAGCGCGACAGCGAGCGCAGCGAGCGCGCGGCGGTGCGAGCGGCGGCAGCAGGCGGTGGCAGGGCGCGGCGAGCGGCGATGGCGGCGACGGCGGCGTCGGCGCGATAGTGACGACGTTTCGCGTGCGCGCGCGACAGCGATGTCGGCTCGACAGCGGCAACGACGCGGTGAACGACGCGATGGCGTTGTCGGACCGATCGAAGGCGTGAATCGACGAATGTCGACGACGCGATTGAGGTGAGGTATATTCACCTAATTTTATTTGCGACTTGCATGATTTAGTAACTGAAATGGTAAAAATGGACATCAGGGACTTAGGATGCTATAGTCAGGTGTCAGGTGCGCATATCGAGACGCAAGTGAGTGCGTTTTTTTGGTACGTAAGATTCCTTCTGAAAGTCACTGAGGGTTTACTTTTCTATCATTGATTGCCTATTTGTGGTTGTTGGATGCTATTCCCCCTATTCCTTGTTATTGATTTTCGTGACGCATTTTGGGTTGGGGTCGAGACTTTTGCTATTCTTGTTGTACTTATGGCACACTAGGCTGTACGCGGGTAATCAGGTGAAAGGAAGTGAATGCTTCCACTGAAAGGATCCTGGGGGTTTGTCGTACAGTTTAGTGTGACCGGGAGGAGTACACGATTTGTTTATCTCGTGTTATTTATTCATGTGATGATCTTAGCACAGTTGCATGTTTAGTTTCCACATGAGTACTTGACATGGTTATTGATATCTGTTTATTTCTCTTATAAATGCTCGGTGTACTTTGTTGGAATCTTACTAACTGTACTCCCCATCTTCCTTTTTGTGATGGGCGAGTGCAGACCCTGCTAGTAGGGGCAAGGAGATTTTGGACGACTTTATCTGACTGCCTGCGGTCAAGGACCTACTAGTACGTGCGAATTTTGATATTTTGCTTATTTTTGGGAAATGGGAGACCGAATAGACACTGTACTCGTATATATTACTGTTTAGTATTGTCGCATATGTACAAAGTACTTACCCCGGGTTTTCCACAATAGGAGTTGCTCTTATAAATAATATTTTATATGAAAATGAATTTAATTGTTTTACTTGTTTTAAATTTAAGACTTCCGCTGTTGTTTTAATGATTAAACTATCGAACTAACTATTTAACGAAGGGAGTTAACACGCGTATCGAGGAGACGTGTTGTGGAAAAATGGCGTCAGTGGCGCGTGGGACCCAGTGGGTCAAGGATCAGACGGGACCGCTGGGCCGGCGCCTCCCCACGTGGCGACCTCGGGTTTCGGGGCCGTTACAAGTGGTATCAAAGCATGGTCGACTCTGTTGGAGGAAGCGTAGGTGGACACTGATACCACGTTACAAATTGGTATCAGAGCCTAGGTTTAAGCGAACCTAGGGGGAAAGTTGAATGACTTAAGACATTGTGATACCACGTTACAAGTGGTATCAGTTGCGAGAGTTTCGAGGAACCTCGGGGAAATTAACTGAAAGAGCATAAGACTTAAAAATTTAAAATTTTAGATGTGGAAACCCGATGTACTTACCTTAGAACTTTAGTTGGGAAGCAAAGTGAGTGGGTAGTATTAGGACTTATATGCGTATATGTTGATTGTAATATTTATGTACACGTAGTACGACGCTGACATGCGACACGTTCGCGGTTTACTCATTCGACATGGATGGACGACCAGTTATTCATGCGGATAATGAGGCTAGAAGAGCAGTGCAGTATGGTGGACCACCCATACCGCTGCCCACGGAGAGCCGAGTACTTGGGCAGAATTCAAGGAAGTATACCCCGATCGAGATTCAATTGAGACTGAGAGATGAGTTTTTGACGCTGAGGTATGGTGGCGCAAAACATGGAGAGATTCACACACTTGCGTACCTTGCGATGGACGTAGCTGGAACCGAGCGACTTCAGATCCATTATTTTATTCGAGGACTCCGACTAGAGATTGAGGGAGCGCAGATTATACGCCAAGTTCAGTAAGTGCGAGTTTTGGTGTTCGGAGGTGAAGCCCTAAGGACAAGTGATCAACGACAAAGGTATTCAGTGGACCCGAGTAAGATTCACGTTGTCATCGACTGGCCTACACCAGAGTGCGCGACTGACATCCGGAGTTTTTTTTGGATTGACAGGATATTATCGACGCTTGTATATGACTTCTCTAAAATTTCAGCGCCGATGATTAGATTGACCAAGAAGGATATGATTTTTTTTCATTTAGTCCAGTGAATGAGATGTGACCTTAATAGAGTTGAAGAATAAGTTGACTTCTACACCGTTATTAGTCTTGTCAAAGCCGGACCAAAAGTTGACGGTTCATACGGATGTTTGTGGCACCGGATTGGGATGCGTATTGATGCGGGGAGACATAGTGATAACTTAGTTATCGCGTCAGTTAAGGACACATGAGAGGGATCGGACAGTGAGACAATAGTTTGCCAGATGACATACGAGTTTTGTTTACTCGAGGCGGCAACAGCTATGAGTTGTCAGAGGTTCCAGATGCAGCAGAGACACATAATTACAGACAAATGAGAGTACCGACATATCCATTCCGCGCGTGTTGGAGTGTCGGAGTGCTGATGTGATGTATTAGAGGTTCAAGGACATGACACAAAGTCTAGATTTTTCAAATTGGCGCTGAGATACATAGGACCGTTCAGAGTCGCAACACGAGTTGGCAGTGTGGCTTACAGATTTGGACTTGCCAGAAGAGTTAGCTGGGGTTCATCCGACATTTCACATTTCAATGTTGAGATTCGCTAGGTCAGGGCCGAGATCGACGATTAAGTTGGGACAGGTGAAGATACAGTGTGACGTGATCTATGAGGAGAGACCGATAGAGATTGTCGACGTCGGGTACAGATTCTTCGGAACAGGGAACTCACGAAGGTCTTAGTTCGTTGGCAGCATAATAGGACGAACGGACTCACCTAAGAGCTCGAGTCGACGATAAGGACACGTTACCCTCAGCTATTCTCTGGTATGGGATTTATGTTACAGTTAAATTTCGGGAGGAAATTTCTTTTAGTTGGGAAGACTGTAACGGCCCGAAAATTCGACTCGTGCCACGTGTCATTTTAGGGTCGTATGTGGGACCCACTTGCCGAAATGCATATGTTCGAATCTCGAGTGGAGATGTTAATTGTTGAGAAACGTATACGCGGAGAATTCGGGGAGCTGAAACACGAACGGGGACGCGTCTCGAGTCGCGTACCAACGTGGGATCGAGATAGTCGCGTTATGTGATTTTAATGTGTACATTGGATATGTCTCGTTATGCGTGTAGCGCGAGTATCGAAATTTTGGTCAAGCATAGATGCGGTGGACAAAGAGGTGAAATTATTGAGTTTGCCTCGAGATTCATGTTGTACGAATCTCGAGGACACTTTTGATTTGAAATCAAAAAGAAAATGTATATATATATAAGAAAAGAAAAGTGAGAGAGTGAAGAAAAAGAGAGATCTGGAGAGGAGAGAAATGGAGAGAGAGAGAGAGAGAGACGACGGAGAAAGAGGTCGACGCAGCAGCGAAGACGAGCAGTAGTACTGGCACAGCGTGACCGGATCCGCGACGACGACGGCCAAGCGGCGGCCGATCTAAGCGGCCGGCGAGAGCGGACCAAAGCAGCGCGTGGGTGAAGGTGGCTGCGCGGCGGGGCTCATCTGCGGCTGCGCGGTGGAGATGAGGAAGCGGCGGCGGTAGCGCGCACGAGCAAGAAGCGATGGCCGGCGTGGCGAAGCAAAGTGGCGGGCGGGCGAGGGCAGCGCAGCGGCGGGGCGTGGCGCGATGCGATGGCGGACGTCGCGTCGGCGTGCGCGCGACAAGCGATGTCGGCTCGGCAGCGGCAAGCAACGCGGTGAACGACGCGATGGCGTTGTCGGACCGATCGAAGGCGTGAATCGACGAATGTCGACGACGCGATTGAGGTGAGGTATATTCACCTAATTTTATTTGCGACTTGCATGATTTAGTAACTGAAATGGTAAAAATGGACACCAGGGACTTAGGATGCTATAGTCAGGTGTCAGGTGCGCATATCGAGACGCAAGTGAGTGCGTTTTTTAGGTACGTAAGATTCCTTCTGAAAGTCACTGAGGGTTTACTTTTCTATCATTGATTGCCTATTTGTGGTTGTTGGATGCTATTCCCCATATTCCTTGTTATTGATTTCCGTGACGCATTTTGGGTTGGGGGTCGAGACTTTTGCTATTCTTGTTGTACTTATGGCACACTAGGCTGTACGCGGGTAATCAGGTGAAAGGAAGTGAATGCTTCCACTGAAAGGATCCTGGGGGTTTGTCGTACAGTTTAGTGTGACCAGGAGGAGTACACGATTTGTTTATCTCGTGTTATTTATTCATGTGATGATCTTAGCACAGTTGACTGTTTAGTTTCCACATGAGTACTTGACATGGTTATTGATATCTATTTATTTCTCTTATAAATGCTCGGTGTACTTTGTTGGAATCTTACTAACTGTACTCCCCATCTTCCTTTTTGTGATGGGCGAGTGCAGACCCTGCTAGTAGGGGCAAGGAGATTTTGGACGACTTTATCTGACTGCCTGCGGTCAAGGACCTACTAGTACGTGCGAATTTTGATATTTTGCTTATTTTTGGGAAATGGGAGACCGAATAGACACTGTACTCGTATATATTACTGTTTAGTATTGTCGCATATGTACAAAGTACTTTCCCCGGGTTTTCCACAATAGGAGTTGCTCTTATAAATAATATTTTATATGAAAATGAATTTAATTGTTTTACTTATTTTAAATTTAAGACTTCCGCTGTTGTTTTAATGATTAAACTATCGAACTAACTATTTAACGAAGGGAGTTAACACGCGTATCGAGGAGACGTGTTGTGGAAAAATGGCGTCAGTGGCGCGTGGGACCCAGTGGGTCAAGGATCAGACGGGACCGCTGGGCCAGCGCCTCCCCACGTGGCGACCTCGGGTTTCGGGGCCGTTACACATTGAGTTAAAGTTTTAAAGAGGAATTTTTTATTAAGTTTTATGATCCTTTTATATACATTTTATGATGATTAATTCTAGCCATTTCTTTTAATTATGGAATATCTTATATACCTAATATGAACATAATAAAGATCATAAATAAAATAGGAAACAATTTCATGTACTGGTAAAGCATCATAAAACCTATTAATTAAATTAAAAACTATTCATTAATATAAAAATTTCCATGTATTATGTTAAGTTAGACGACAATCGCATCAGTCGATCTATGAGCGAATCAAAAGGTGTTAACCAAACTTTAGAAATTTTATTATCAAATAATGAAATCACATTATATCAACCTTATTAGTAAAATTAATTAACCTTGTACCATTATTTGATATTAATTTAATCAAAACTATTTTAATTAAATTAATATTCGTGTTTCCTACCTACCCCTAATAATAATATTAATTAGAACCATCTAAATAAAATAAGTTAATTAATATTCTTTGGTATATTTGTCCAATACGTAGTGATTTCAAAATCATGAAATTGGGCCCACATGAAAGTGCCTGATTCTTGTAAATCACCAATTAAGAATATTGTATGAAAACTTAATAGGATATGAATTGGTCAATTTTTTCAAAGGTTGTGCATTGCAAGTCTATACAAGATAAGAATCCTACTAAGTAGGCTAATGCTTTCAATTAATAACCACACATATAGATATAGCCTACAATCCTTTTCAAATATATCAAATATGGATTTTAGATAATCATGACTTCTTATAAAATTAAGTGACATCATAAAACATCTATCGTCATGACTCAACCTAATCAACCAGCGTTTTCATAGTCACAGAGTGTACCCCGTCAATGTGAACTATAAAAGTTCCCAACTGAACAGTTACTTGATCGACACAAGTTAGTTGCCATTGCCAAACAATATTGATTGGCTAAGATAATGTTAATGGGTAATTTCATGACCCCAAACAAATTTATATATAGCGACTAATCATATCACGCACATATATGTTGGGGCATATGCCTAGGTCTATCTACAAAAATTGTTTATCTTATAATTTTAGTTAATAAAATTGAGGTTTTCATTTGTTGTTTTATTATAAGTTATTGCGTGTTTACCTTATAGTAAGATCCATGGGTATTTGTTGAAATATCTTCAATGTCCCTAGTCGATCATTATACTGGGAACTATAATAAATTAAAACTAGTATGAATCTTGATTGATGATCATGTGATGATCATGCGTATAGGGATATGAATCAAGATCAAGAGTACTTATTAGGGAACAAGGTACTGGACCGACCCGCTATGAAAACACCACATGGATTAAGTCATAGGTGTTACTCATGATAGGTATATCATTTAGTCATTCGACTTGAGATTACCATAAACTTCAATATTATGAGCATGATAATTTGACACAATCAAACATTGTCTTTAACAAGACGATTATAAAGATTGCGATTAGTTACCATGTGAATAATATGTGAAGGTGTGTAATTAATATAGAATTTGTCACTCTTGTATAGAGAGATATCAGTGGATCCTTCGATATGATAGACTGATAATGGTCAAGTCCATGTGAATTGATATGATCGATGTCACTTAGATGTTTTCAGTTTACCTAAAGAACGATACTAGTACGATTGAACATTAAGGGTGACTTTCCATGCTTTATATTTAGTCAAAGGATATCGCACGACAAAAAGATATGATATATGTTATTCATTAGGTTGTATGGATTTTGATATTCATGTTACTTGGGTAGTCATAATGCCTTGCTAGAGACTGCTTATGACTTGTGTACCAAAATAGTTTAAGTTCATTATCAACGTCCCATGCACCTATTGGGTCGCACACAAAGAATGGCTTTGCACAATTTTAATTGGTCTAAAGTAATGAATTTTATATGATCAAATTCCGACATGAAAGCCCTTACGATTAGTTATATGATAACTTATTAATAGGGGCGTATGTGTAATTTGCTTAAACTGCCTAAATACAATAGTTGTATTACGAATAAGATTTTAAGTGAGGGCGCACATGGACAGTGGGGCAACATCACATGTCACTAGGGATCCTTCTCAAATGGTGAATAATTCGACATACTCAAATACATAGTCATTAATGGTTGGTAATGGTCAACTGTTGAATATTGCTAGTACTTGGTCTGCTTGCATTCCATCTTCTAGCTCTAGATTATAATTGCATAATACCCTGTGTGCCTAACATCAAGAAAAACTTACTGAGTGTATCTCAGTTAACAAAGGACAACAATGTGCTGATTGAGTTTCACCTTCAGTCTGTTTCGTGAAGGATATCCAAACAATTGAGATTATTCTTCATGGAACTTTACAAAATGTTCTCTATCGCATTTCTGGTCCTAATGCACATCATTCTCCTTCTCATGCTGTTTTGTTTGTTTCTAATAAAGGATTGTCCAACATGTGGCACTCCAGACTTGGTCATCTTGTCCATAAGACTCTTCAACAAGTTATGCACAATAATTTTCATATTCAGTTCAGTTTTATTACTAATATGTGTCAGTCATGTCCACTGGGAAAGAGTCATGCATTACCATTTCATTCTTCTACTAAGATGTCTAATAATGTCTTCGATTTAATCCATACTGATTTGTGGGGCCCTGCACCCATTACTTCTCCCAGTTGGTTCAACTACTACATTCATTTTCTCGATGACTGTACTAGATTTACAAGGTTGTATCCCTTAAAGTCGAAGTCTGATGCATTGCATGCTTTCATACATTTTAAGTCTATGGTTGAAAATCAATTCAACACCACTTTCTTGTGGCATCATTTTTCAGCATCCATGTTCTCACACATATGAACAAAATGGTAGAATTGAACGCAAACATTGACATATAGTCGAGATGCGTCTTACCTTGTTGGCCCATGAGAAATTACCTTTGAAATATTGGTGAGATGCATGTGATACATAAGTTTTTCTTATCAATCGTCTCCCAACCAAAATATTAAATGGAGTGTTTCCTTATGAAAAATTGTATCATGTTCCACCTGATTACATATTTCTCAGAGTGTTTGGGTGTGGATGTCTTCCATACCTAAGACCTTACAATCATCATAAGTACCAGTTTAGATCTGAACAGTGTCTATTTTTGGGGTATAACAATCAACATAAGGGATGTAAATGCTTAAGTCATATTCGCATAATTTACATTACCAAAAATGTCATTTTTCATGAAAATGAGTTTCCTTATAACTCATTGTTCTCTATTGGGCACAATACAATAACTAAGTCACCTCTTGTGTATGTTACTGGTTTCCTTTTACCAATTCCCAGTCATTCTATACCTCAGTCTGAGTCTGAGACACCACAGTTACGAGGTTCTGAGTTTGTCTCTTTTGCTCAACATTCTACTGACTCATCTGCACCTTCTTCTTCTCATCAAGATAAGTTGCCTGAGGTTCCTGTTGTTAGTATACCACAAAACACACACCCTATGATCACTAGAGCTAAAGATGGAATCAGTTTCAAGAAAGTGTTTTTAACTGCTACTTCACCACCTGAGACTGATATTCTTCATTCAGTGGCTGATGCTATTTAGCATCCATAGTGGAAGGCAGCCATGGATTAGGAATATCAGGCTCTTATGAGAATTGGCACTTAATGACTTGCCCTTCTTCCCCTAATCAGAATATAGTGGGAAATAAGTGGATTTATTTTTGTGAAAAAGAATTCTGATGGGTCTGTCAATCGGTATAAGGCAAGATTAGTGGTCAAATGGTTTAAACAAGTACTCATGATCGATTTTGATGATACAATAGCCCTGTGGTCAAGGCTTCTACCATTATAGCCATTTTTTCCTTAGTAGTACACTTTGGATGGTCTTTGAGACAGATTGACATAAACAATGCATTTTTGAATGTTCATTTGGTTGAAGAAGTGTATATAAATTAGCTTGCGAGTTTGTAGATACTTTTCATCCTACCGCAGTCTGTAAATTGCATAAAGCTTTGTATGGCCTTTGTCAAGCTCCTCATGCATGGTTTCACTAATTGAAATATACACTAATGTCTTGGGGCTTCCACAATTCCAAAGCTGACAACTCTTTGTTCATATTTCATCAAGAACAAATTGTGTTGTATATGCTTATATATGTGGTTGATATTATAATCATAGGCTCATACCATACTACCATTCAATCCTTCATCAATAGGCTAAATGGTCAGTTTGTTTTAAAAGATATTAGAGAACTCAATTTATTCTTAGGTATAGAAGCACACAAGACTGCCAAAGGATTGTACTTAACCTAAACTGCCTATATTCAACAACTTTTACAGAAAGGTGGTATGTTTAATGCTAAACCCATTGATACCCTTTTTTTTCTATTGGGAAACAATTGTTCAAGATGGCAGTGCTTCTTTTAATGACAAAACTCTTTATAGGAGTTTACTTGGTGTCTCCAATATCTGGTAAATACTCGACCTGACATTGCTTTCATTGTTAATAAACTTAGCCAATTTCAACAGTCCCCTACTATTTTACACTGCCAAGCTTTTAAACGGGTGGTGAGATATCTCAAAGGGATTGTTGATATGGGCTTATAGTTCAAGCTTGGTTCCTCGATGTACATCACAGGCTATTCAGATGCTAATTGGGCTATTTCTGTAGATGATAGAAAATCAGTGGCTGGTTTTGCTATTTTTCTGGGTTCTAACTTAGTTGCTTGATAATCTAAAAAATAATAGGTGGTAGCTCGATCCAGTACTGAGTCCGAATATAGGGCTTTGGCACATGTTGCAGCTGAGATCAGTTGGTTGCGATTTTCTTATCGGAGTTGAAGATTTCTATTCTTGCTCCTCCTATAGTGTGGTGTGAAACATGAGTGCCGCTGCCTTGGCCAAGAATCCAGTCTATCATTTCATAATGAAGCACATAGAGTTGGACATTTATTATGTGAGAGATAAGATCTTATCTGGGCTTCTTGATGTTCATTATGTCCCATTAATCAGGTTGCTGATGTATTTACTAAAGCATTTCCAGCTTCTCGTTTTACATATCTACGGGACAAACTAAGTCTTATTCCACTTCCCCTTAGTTTGAGGGGGGATGTTAGAGTAAACCATTAGGATGATTTCTTGTGTGTATCTCTAGGAATATCAGTGGTAGTGTTATGTTATAGTGTTGTATAAGTGTCTCCAATATGTATGTAAATGTAGGTTCAAGATGTAATATGATCGACGACCTACATGTATTGACACACTTGATATAAATACAACTATGATGCTACTGTAGACTCAATGAATCTGTTGAGTTACATATAACTCTTTTATTCATCTGTAAGGTTTATGATATAGCTCTTTTAGATCTCTATAAGGGAGCACTTGGACGGGAAAAGGTACATTCTTATCCTCGATGATATCTAGGATCTAAAAGCTTGGGAATTTATAAAAGTTTCCCTACCAATGGAAAGTCATGGTTACAAGGTGGTTTTCACTACGCGTAATGAAAAAGTAGCCAAACCAATAAGAGATGAGTGTTGCATATACATATTAGACAAGTTACCTTACCAGTGTGCATACCATCTGTTTTGTGGAGAAGCATTTAGAAATTATGATCTTCCCCAAATTTGTCCAAATTACTTGAAAAATGTTGTTGATGCGATGGTGAAAAAATGTGATGATTTGCGGCTCCCTCTGATTACTCTAGGGGCTCTCATGTCAAAGCAGGGTACCACTATGTTCGAATGGATAAATATTTTAGAGAACCTTTCTTGGGAAATGGGCAATGATTCGCATCTTAAGAGAATGAAAATATTGTTATTAACAAGTTATAATTATTTTCTAAAGTGAAAAATGCTAATTTGACCTGCCAGGGACACCCGGTCAAAGCACTCAGTGACCTGGCGGTGACAAGGACACACGGGTCCCACTCCAAACCATTTCATATCTTTTTTATTTCTTTTTGCTTTTTTATTTTTTAAATTGTCACCTCGATCAGTACCTGCTGCACAGATAGTATTGTGCATGTACGGCTCTGTTAGTGGCCTGCCAGGCAGAGTTGACTGCTGAGATGATTATCAACCAGATTTTATGCGAGAGATTCAAAATTCAAGTGGTTTTCTCCACCTAAACCACTCATCCACTCCTCTCAACCACATTTCGTGTCTCATTCTTTGAAAATGTCATTATTTCTTCCCTAAACCATTTTGTTTCGATTTTTGAAGGGAGAAAAGGTCTCACTCTTTCTCCTTTATATCTCTTACCACACATCAGTCACAACTTTGCTGAGTGTCGATTTTGAGACCAAGGGAGCCTATAGTTATGTGGACGATTGCTCCATGGATACTTGATGTGTAGACTTGTTGTGTGGACTCTTGATTTCAAGTATGATGCCATTGATTTTGAAGGTTTGTCTTCGTTCTTCTTTTTTGATTTTCACATGTTATTTTTCAATTTTAAGCTTCTATTCTTTGTTCATCAAGGACGATTATTTCTTTCTTTATTTTAAGGACATTTTTTGCCTTAAACCCTTTGAATCGATTTTGAAGGTCTCATTTTTTCTTCTTTGTATACCTCACTAGACATCAGTCACAACTTGCTGAGTTCCCTATTGTGCTGCCCTTGATTTTGAAAGTTTTTCTTTGTTCTCTTTTTAATATGGTCAGTTTTCACATGTTTTCTTGTTTTTAAGATTAGGTTATTAGATTTTCAAGGATGGTTTTCCTTTTGATTTTAAGTTTCTTTGTCAACTGTTGAGTTCTTGAACTACAGCTAAAGTCAACATAAAGAAGACAACATATTGATGGGTGGTAGTGCAAACAGTTAATGGCATTTGTTGTCTTTATTTAGTTTGGTACAAATTTTTTTGCAAGCAAGTTAAATTTTCTGCCTTCATCATTTTTTGGTTGTGAAAAATAGGGTTTACCTACAGTCAGGTGTGGTTGCTTTGGTCCTGCAGTCAAGTGGATGCACAAGTCTTGATTTGTCTTGTTTTATTTTTATTACTTGTATTTTTATGCAAACAAAATAAAAATTAATATTTATGTGTTTTTTGCAGGATATATGTACTGAGGAGATAATGAAAAAGTTTGACGCAATGCAACACTATATGCAGCAAGCTCTCGCTGAGATGCAACAAACTTTTATGAGGCTGTAATGAGAATTAGAAGAAGCTATAGCGTCAAAGATTAATGCTGCCCAAATAAAAATATAACTGAAAAATAAGGCACAATTTGATAACCATTTGTGTCAGGCACTAGGAGAACTTGAACATCGATTTATTAGCAACCTAAGCCTAAACCACACTACCTTCGACTCATGAGTTAACAAGTTGGAGAGAAAGATAGAGGCTCGCATGTTTGCGCACAAGGCTGAATTGAGGAAAAAAATCCTTCAAGCTATTAAGACAAGCAATGACAGAACTAGGCAAGACAATTGTTCCTTACCAACAATGAGAAGTCTGTGAATGCCCTCATATGTTTAACTTAGTTAATAGTGTTGTGTTACAATCTCCAATTATGTTTTTGGACAAATCTATTTTGTTTCACATTTATTATTGGAGATGCTCTAAAGATGCATTGGTAACTACTAATAAACTAAATCTCTACAAATGTTACATGTAGTTGTTATCAACACATAAGTAAAAAAATATAAACATTAAACATCTGCAGCAATTTATTAAAGTAAGATTTCCAGCTCAACGATAAAAAAACCTCAATTCCAAATTAGACCCCCCACCCCCAACCAAAACCAAACAAATAAACAAACATACCTAAAAGAAAAAGGATGAAAAAAGTCACGGTCATATCTCTAGAAGGATTTGATTTAGCTATAGCCTCAATTCAAAAATAAGTTAGGGTTGGCTACATGAATGAAACTCTTCCATTGCACTCGATTTAGTGCAATTGATGGTGTGCTTTCCAAATCAAATGCACAAAATCTAGTAGCACCATCCAAGTGATCATAAGTAATAATCTTTTGACTTAGTATACACAACTGTATCATAAAGGAGAGAATTATATTAGTGAGTATAATTAGACTTCACTCGATAGCTTATTCTATCCAAGAATGAAGTTATATAAACCTTCAATAAATAAGGCTAATACTCGAAAGGAAAATGTTAGGGTGACATCCTCAAGAAGGCATCCTATAACTAAACCATCAAGTATTTCCTGCTTCCCAGTTCCTACAGAAATCCCAACTATCTGCCTAAAGAATGGACATCTCTCGATAAAACGCTGCAATAACTTCTGTACATAATTTATAAGCCATTCTGCATTTGATCTACACAAATATATGAGTCCAACCATTTTAAATTCCTAGATGCAATCCATCAGACCACATTAACGCCTACTAACGCCTACATCCACATCTACCAAATGTCAACTAAACCAGCAATTTAAGTGACAAAGCATTCTTAATAACATAACAAACTCAAGCTACATACCAACAATCGCCTTTGCAAATGTGAAGGGATACATAAATCACCATCTAGCTACTTACTTCTTCACTAGTAGAAGAAACCTGTAAAATAGTAGGATCAGCCATGCTCATAAAAAGCTTCTACTTAAGTGTAACCATTCATCTGGAGAGAATAAAGGAGAAAGCATATGTAATCTGCGTATGGCATGCCCACGTACATAGGTAAAACGTATCAAGATGCGCCAATGTAAACAACAGTGCATAAAGCATATCTCCTTGGGCCATTAAAAACCTAATGTTTATAGTAACTAAGAATTCCTAGTAAGAGAAAGTTGCTTACATCAAAGTTCGAATACAAGACTCGGTTCACTCGTAACTGAATCCATCTGTTTCAAAGGAACTGTCTACTACGACTATGAGAGCCTCAACTATCGTTACTATACATAACTCTGCCTTTGATCCTCCCATCTTAACGTGTTTAGTCAACCTGGATTTGCATCATCTATAGTCATAACGAGGATATCAAGCAGCAAACTGCAATTTTAAAACTGAAACAAGCGCCTTCCCAGTTTATCAAGTTTTTCGTAAGACGAGAATACTACTTACCACTGCATGAGCATTAATCAAAACCATTATGGTATTAATATGATGAGAATTCATGTTAATCACCAGGAGAACCTCAAACAATACAATCCAATGCAAAATCGGATAAAAAATGTAGTCGATATTACAAGTGAAGCATAATTTTTAGAAAGTTTACATATAACTTTAAGTTAAAGAAATCGACTTAAATTGTCTGAAATTCTAGCATGTTGAAAATCATTATCTAAAGCATTTGATCTCAATTAACTTAGGATTCAATCCTGACTTTAAACCTTAGTTGAGTCTCTCAATTTAGTTAAATATGGGCAGAATCACATATTCATGCTCAAACCAATAGTCATCTAAATATTAATCCATAAATGCAAGGAATAAAAGCTAAAGTTAGTCCGTGTTGAGTCACATCTCCAATTTTAAGCCATCAAAGCCTTAACCCAATCAAATCAACCCGCCAGAATATTTAGATTTATAGGAATTTCAATCCTGAACACCACCATCATTGCTTTCAAGATTGCAAGACCACATAGTCATGAGATCTGAACCTTACAGTTGTTTCACCTAAATCATTCTTATTCAGTCTGTACCTTACATGTTAACTGAGAAACTAACGGAATTTTCAATTTACAAACTAAAACATTAAGTTCTTGTAAAAAATTACCCCGTCAAGAATGCTCATGCTCCTGAGACCAACATGAAACGGAACTACAAAAGCATTATCACCATTTCATTTACCTAGATTTCAAATCAAGCTTAAGTCAAAGAACTTCAACTTTAATACACATAATCACAGCCTCATTAATTATTTATGATAGAATCAATATACTATAGTCATGCTAATATCACAGAATCAATAAGTTGGAGTAAAGACGGGAAATACAAGAAGCATTTACACCTTTGACGCCTTGACTAAAGATTTGTGAGGTTAGAAGCCCCAAAGATTCGAGCCTCATCAATTATCATCTTTGTCGCGTCTTCATGCCTAAAACTGACTTAATAATTCTCTATAAGTCAAAATAACAACCTAAAATGAGGTTTAAAAGAAGACCAATCAAACAACCAATTATGGTCCCTAAATAATTGAATAATTTTCTACAATCTAGCCACAAACTTGTAGGCATACATATACTAATACATACCAATTAATATCCAAAATAACAATCACTTTTAGAAAACCACTACAATCACTCTAAAGAAAATAATCTATATAATCTATGTCCAAAAGGGTTTTTTATGTTAGAGGTGAGAAAAATATATCAATTTTATACATACACAAAGACCCTCAAGAGAACCAGTTAGAGGCCCTCCCATAATCCAAGTGCCAAGCCAGTTTTTAAGTACTCGAGAACGCCTAGGTGTTGCATAAGCATCCTAATGTGATGCCTTGAAATCACTGAACTCAATAGCTTGATTCAGCGATTGCCAGAAAAAAAAAAAAAAAAAAAAAAAAAAAAAAAAAACTATTTTTCTTGGAAAATAAAATTAATAATAGAAAAGTCGAACATCATATTAGCAGTAGGTAGGAGCACAAACCAAAAGAAACTTATTCATTTTGTTGATCCAGTGATAGATGCAACATTGAGAAAATCCATGGAAGTACACTTCTTAAAACAACTACTGAAGCTAATGCACTTTACCACGAAAGTGTCTTCCAGCTAAGTGCCAAAAACATTATGCAAACACAAATATAAAATCACCAATCAAATTGTATCAGACTAGTTTAAAGGAAAGTATGACCGCTGATTATGAATTATCAAATTTCGATAAAAAAAATTATGAATTATCAAACAGCAACAAGTGAACTGGAAAAGCCCTACTAAAGACATTTGGTTAGGTATATGCTTTTGTTTTTTTTTTTTCATTGCTTTTCCAACTTATCATCCTTTTAAATCTATTTAAATCATATTTTTAAATATATTTATATTAATTTAGATCTGCGCCTTTATATCACTGAGTATGTAAGTAGCTTAATAAAACCTTTCATCCACCCCGTTTCATCTATAGGATTTCCTCCACTCTCTTGTTCAAGCCAAATCCAAACTAGCTTCTGCAGTTTGGAATGGTTTCAGTTTGAGTAATCCTTTGGTCTAATTTGAGTTTATGGTTTAAAGAGACCATAAATGCAGCCATCTATATTTTCAACGAAAAAAGGGCCCAAAGAAGACCATCTCACTCCTATACTAGCTCCTGTTTAATAAATTTCATGATAATGATCAACACATATTTGTGCTGGAAATACAAGGAACAGTATTGATAGTAATACAAATGTAAAGATTCAGGCTTGGAAAATTTTTCTGGAATTCTGACCAAAAATAAAATAAAATTTGTGCTGGAATACATGGAACAGTTTTGAAAGTAATACAGATGTAAAGATTCAGGCTTCAAGAACAGATTGACCAGAAGAGACGAAGATGGTTGAGGCTAGGGTATTATAACAAGGACCTAGACCATGAAGTATTCCAAGAGCAAAGACAAAAAATGAACTAGAAGCAAAAGCTCATCAATATACTTTGTCAGACTGATAAATCTACATAACCTAGAGTTTGAAGAAATAATTCGTCAACTAATCACTTGCAGGACCAAAAACGAGTTTTCAACAAACAAACAACCATATTTTAATTAACAGTCGAAAATACCATTGAGAATTGAGCCACAATAACTTCATCAAAGAAAAAGAAATATAGCAAGAGTTTTTCAATGAGGCATAATCAAACATACAAAATGGTACCTGCGAAAAACAGGAAGCGGCCTTTGCACCTTTTGAATACATATTAAAGTTTTCAGAGAACCAAAAAAAAATTGGAAAACTGACCTAAGAATCAAGATAAGTGAAAGATCACCTAAGCATGTTGATAATGGTGCAACTTATACAAAAGTACTTTCCCAGCTGCATTTCCCATGGCCATAAAACCTCCACCAGGACTGAAATCCAAACAGCGAGGATGATGCAGAGTTTGGTTTGGTGGAGGCCAGTTTGAGAACACAGAAAAAGTGGGAACATGTACCAACTTCAAACTGTTCTTCTGCATTTTAGAACAAATAGCTAATATCTGGGAATCATGGTTGAATTTCATGAAATCCACACTGGTCGTCAGGTTCTCAATTGTCTTCAATGGTTTTTTCTTGCCCACAAGAAACATTTCGTTGTGGTATATGTTCACAATACCACTGGTTGAACCTGCAGCAAATAAAGCACCATCCGAGGAGGTGCAGATGGCAGAGCCGGTTACGCAACCCTCATCAACAGCTTTATGGAAGCATGTTCGTGTTCTAAGATCCCAGTGGTAAACATGGCCATCACCACCAGAACTCAATAGCTGCCTTCCATCATTACTAAAAGCCAATGCTCGTGCACTCCCATTCATCTTTAATGTCCCGATAAGCTCCTTTGTTCTACATGAAACCAATAGGATGTATCCTTCACTACCCACAAATGCTATGGTGCTAGAATCTGGTGAAACCTCAAACGTTTCCAAACTCTTCTCCTCTCTACCTATTAATGGGCCTATTTTTTCAAACTTTGCTTTCACTAGATCAAAGCTGTAAAAGAACTTTCTTCTACCAGCAGCAATAACCTGAGATCCAACTGGTAAAAAAGAAGCTTTTCGAATGGGACAATCCTCGAGGAATATGCTTTGGATCTTAGTATTCCGCTTACCATCAATCTGAAAAAACCTGAGTCTTCGATCAAGTCCAGCAGTAAGAAGTAACTGAGAATTCCTGTGAAACTGCACCGAATTAATTGGACCACTGGATAGTTCCTCGACATTTGCATCAACCAATTTTGAGTATTCAAGTATTCCCGGCAATAGTTTTACACTGCTCTTTGCAACAAATTCTTCATTAGACCTAAGAATGCTATCAAGGTTCTCTCTATCCTTGTCCATTTTGGTTGTTACAACGCCATCCTCTTCTTCAGAGTCTTCATCAACCCCATCTTGTGACCCAACACAAGCCCAATCCGTCCAAGGATTCAGCTTAACATGTTGGGCTCTTAATCTCGATACATAATCCAAACCAGATATCAAACTCTCATTATCCTCTGTTCTTAATTTTCTTAACCTTCTCACATTAGCAATGTTTACACGAACCTTCTCCTCTTCTTCATCAACCCACGCAGGTTTATTCTCCCTCACATTCACCAAACCACTCATTTCCTCAATCCCCTTCATGTCCTCGTGTAATTCCATTTCCCCAATTCCCGGAGATCGTTCCGAGAAGAACAGAACAGGGCTCTTCCTCCCCTCATCTTCAACATCTCCGTCTTCCTTCCCAAACTCGAGCGGAGAATAAAGAGACCCGAATAAAAAACCCTCGAGCCTCTTCATTTCCACTTCCTCCTTCATCACCACTTCCTTGTTTTCGCCATTCCTCCCCTTCTTCCTCTTTTTACTTTTCACATATCCCCCATTGGCATCAACTTCATTAGTTATCCCATTTTCTTCATTGTTATTCTCTTCAAGGCGCGGAATCTCGCCCACTTCATCTTCTTTAACTTTTTGAACTTGCTTTCGCTGAAGAACTTTCTGAGAAATCAGACTCATTGCCTACCAAACCAAACCAAAAAGAAAAAAAAATGAAACAAACGCATAAACTTAGGGTTCTTAACGATTCAGTTTGCATCAATTAGAGGTTGCGAAAGCAACCAAATGCGAATCCAGATAAAAATTAAATTAACAAACAAAAACCAAGGTGAAATTTAAGGAAGTAAGTTTGTTCACCTCGACACGCAGATTGTGAGCCCGGTGACTGTTAAGTTGGAGATGCAATTGTTCGGTGGTGGTGGTGGTGGTGGTGGTGGTAAATCTCCGGGAGGAGGGGCGCGGCGTTATGCGGCGGCGGCGGCAAGGCGTATGAGTTGCTGCAGTTTAGGGGTTGTGTGAGTATAAGAGATGAGTTGAGAAGGTTTAGGGTTTTTTATTTTTTATTTTATTTTTTATTTTATTTTTTTGTCGTCGTCGTCAAGCGAGAAGGTTTAGAGTTTAACCTCTCAAAGCCTCCACGTTTTGAAGATTTTCCAGTTTTTATTTGTATTGTAGAAAACTTTACTTATCAAGGTTACATCATAGGCGCATCATGCGCTAACAATACAGATACGCTAGATGGAGCCTTAAAGTATCTCCAATAGAATGTCTTAGAGTATCTCCAATAAATGTCTTAGAGTATCTCAATGTATCTCATTTATAATTAAATTGACATTGAGATGAAAAAAGGTCTCCAATAAAAATATGCATTTAAAATGTCACATCATCAAATTAGCGTTCAATCCATATCTACCGTTTTTTTTCACGTTGACGACGTGGTAGGAATCCACATCCACAATCCATATTTAACATTGGAGATGCTTTTATAAAATACACTATCTAATTCACTAAATAGAGTTTCTCTAGTTATTGTGTCGCACACGTATTAAATACATGTTAGACAGAAAATCCCCTTTCCCGGCTTAGGATATTGAAGATATCTTGAACAAGTAGGTCTACCATCTGAGCAGAAGAGTAATCACGAATGAGAGACACCAATTCTTAAGCATTTGACTCAATCTAAACTTTTCGATAGCCCTGTTCAATTGCCACATCCAGACCAAGCCTAACTCCCTAAAATTCAGCAAAGCAAGGTGAGTAACGACCCAAGAACTTATGAAACCCTGCTATAAATCTCCGTGTTCATCTCAAAATAAACCCGATTCTGCTCGTCCAGACTCTAGATTTACAACTCCATCACAATTGAGCTTCGAGCAACCTGGATCTAGAGGTCTCCATTTGCACGACGCTATCTCTTGTAGTGAGATTCGTGAAGTACTCAACAACAAAGAAGACCTAAGGATCTCCTTTGTTCTAGCCCTGATACATCTGATAGCATTTTGTGGTACTCAAATTTTTGTTCCAAATAGGAAATCATTCCTCCAAGACCAGAGTGACCAACATGTAACCGCAAATAGAGTGCCCCATCCCTTATCTTTATGATTGAGGTTAGTATCCAGCCATTGATCTAGAGGGTTTGAGAAAAAATTCACATCTTATCTTACTTCTGGAAGTTGATCCCATATCCCTTTTGCATGTACATAGTCCTTGATGGCATGGGAGAATGATTCAGGGTCAAAACCACATACCTGACATATCTCTGATGATGCAATTCGTCGCTCGAGACATTTTGTTCCCGTGAGAAGTTTGTTATGTCTTGCCAGCCACAAGAACGAACGAATTCGTTGTGGGCCTTCCCACTTCCAAACACGACTCCATCCTCTCTGTCGATTCCGAACATCATTGCCCATCACAAATTGGAAAACTTCATTCACTGTGAACTCCCCTTCATATTAAATTGTCAACTGATTTTATCTTCCCCTCGAGATGAAATTGGGGCAGGGATGGTTCTAATTCTTTCACAAATGTACATAGGTATTACACTTCGAAGCTTGGTGAAATCCTAACCCCTAGATGGAAGTACAAAATCGCACACCCTCTTCTCCAGTTCAGCTTCAGATAACTCTCGAGCAACATACAAGTGTAAAGGATCCAAACCCTCAACCCATCTATCCACCCAGAAGAATACCTTGGTGCCATCTCCAACATGTTCGGTAACGCCCTCCTAAAATAAGTCTCGATTACTATACGTACTTCTCCAAACTATTGATGTTGGTTTATTCCCCCAAAGTACAGGTCATGTAATATTTCTTTTACAATACTTAAACCTCATTACCTGAACCCATAAACTATCTTTTTTTGTATAAAATTCCCAACAAAGCTTCATAACGAATGCTATGTTATTTGCTTCTGTGCTTCTCAGCCCAATACCTCCTGATTCCTTGTCAAGACATAAAGTCTCCCAATTAATGAGATGTACTTTTCTTCTATCACTCGATGAACCCTAAACAAAACTCCTGACTAATTGTCAATGCCATTACAAATATAGATAGGAAGTTTAGTGGTTTGCATTTGAAACATAGGTATGGATTGTAAACAAGCCTTAGCCAAAGTAATCCGACTTGCCAATGATAGATTATTGGCTTTCCTACCTGATAACTTATTCCTTACACTCTCCAGAAGTGTTGCATAAGTATCTTTCCTTATTCCATGAATAATTGTAGAACCCAAATATTTTTTCCAAGATTGTATGTGATCCCATAATCAAACTCTTTACTAATCCGTTGCTGCAAGTTTTAACTAACATTCTTCGAAAAAAAGATTTTAGTCTTACTTTCATTCACCCTTTGACCCGAAACACTTCCAAAACTGTGTAAGGTTTCCTTTATTACATTCACTTGCATTATATTAGCTTCAGCAAATAAGAACAAGTCGTCGGCAAAGAAAATGTATGGATGATAACAGCCTATCTTCCCAAATTCATCCTTTGGCAAGCATTTCTTTATACTGCATCCTGGATGTCATGTGCTAATTGTTCCATGCATAACATAAACAAATAAAGAGATAATGAATCACCTTGTCTCACTCCCCTTGATGGAGTAAATTTGTCTGTCATATTTTCATTCCAGAGAATCCTCACAGTAGCGGTAGAAACACAAGTCATGACTCTTTCCACCATTTGAGAATTCATACTAATAGATTGTAGAGAGTTTGTAATAAAATCCCTGTAGCCTGTCATAAGTTTTTTCTAAATCAATTTTGATCGCCATCCAACCCTTCTTCCCTAACTTCCTTCTCATAGAGGACTACTTCTTGTACAAGTATCATATTGTCTGCAATCTTTCCCCTGGAACAAAGCTATATTGGGTTTTGGACATTAAGTAATCTATAGCTGGCTTTAGCCTATTAGCTATGACTTTGGTAATAGCTTTATAAACCACATTACATAGGCTAATTGGTCTTAACTCAGCAAAAGTTTGAGGAGACTTGGTTTTTGGTAAAAGAACTACTAAATTGTCATTCAAATCAGCTGGCAAAACCCCATTCACAAAGAAATCCTTCACACATCTTATGACTGAGTCTCCCACCACAGCCCATTGAGAGTGAAAAAATATAACACTCCATCCATCCAGACAAGGTGATTTATATGCTCCAATACCAAAAATAGCTTTTCTCACTTCCTCCGAAGTAATGTTAGCCCCTAGAGTAATAACATTATAATCAGCTAACCAAGGAAACTTATGAGTCCAAGGCAAGGATAGTACCATAGATGACTCCTTGGTATATAAAGTTATGTAAAAATGAATTGCCATATCTTGAAGTGTGTGTTGGTGCATCACCTAATTCCCATCAGAATCCTTCAAGCTTTCAATCTTGTTGCTCTTCCTCCTACTAAGAGAACTAAGATAAAAATATCTTGTATTTTTGTCTCCACATTGTACTTATTTTGCTCTAGATTTTTCATTTCCTCTTGAAGTAACACTTCCTCCATTTGTTTTTGTTGACTAGTTCTTCTATCAAACAACCAAGGATCAGATCTTCTATCTAACTTTTTGTCAGTAGCATCAAGGCGATAAGACAACCTTCTCTTCCTCAAGAATATATTCCTAAAGACTTCAGTATTCAATTTTAAGAGATTAGCATCCATGTTTTTAGACTCAACAAAAAATATTAAAAAAATTAGACCAATTATCTTTGATAAACTTTGAGAAATCATCATGAGTTGTCCAACAAGTTTGGAACCTGAAAGGTCTATGAGAACGAGAACTTTCAAATTTCAATACAAGCAAGAGAAGATGATGATCTAATTTGAACCTTGTTAGATGCATAAGTGAAATATTCAGAAACTGAACATGCTACTCCCAATTGCAAAGAGCTATATCCAGCCACGCTTATAGTCGTCCCCAACACCATGTGAATTTCGGTCCTTTAAACCCCATATCCATCAATTGACAATTAGATAGAACCTCATGAAACTCTAACATTTGGCTTGATTAGCAATTGCCCCTCCTTTCTTTTCATTAGAATCCAAATACACATTAAAGTCACCTAAAACTACCCAAGGTGTATTATTTGGAATAGGAAGACATGAAAGCTTATATTATAGTGCTTGGCTAGCCTTACGTAATGGTGATGCACACAATACTGATAGAAGCCCCTTATTTTTCCCTTTTTCCCATTCAAAATGAATCATCTGATTACTTAAATCAAGAACATTAACATGTATAGTTTGTTTTGACTAAAGTAGCCAAATACCTCCAAAAAGCCCATCTCATCAATCTTCCATGAATTTGTAAATAAGCTCCGAATTAGATGATCGGCTTTTGTACCGCTAATTCTCAGCTCAAGAATAGCTACCATATCTGGCCGATATGACCTAATAAACTCTTTTATAACTAGTTTAAATTTAGGACATAAAGCTCCTGGACATTTCCATGAGATAATAGACATATATAATGATAAAAATAGTAAATAATAATACTTGTGGAAGAGAGTCTTCCATCAACAGCTTGCTTGGTGATGTTGTCCCCTATCCACTTGAGTTGACGAGGACTTTAAATCATTGCTTCCTTATATAACATCAACTTGATTTGGATCCTCAATGATATTCACATCTAATTTTGAATTCATGTCATCCCGAATCCAATTTGAATCACTAACCCTGCTTCTTTTTTACCAACCTCGGCATTGTCAACCTCACTGTGGAATGGCAAGAAGATGAACTATGGTGAAGAATAAGTCTGCATATTATTATTTGGCTTATTTTTTATTACTTTCCTCGAGACCCTATTAGTGATATCACACAATGGGCCTGTTTGCAAAGGTTGTTACTTGGATTGGGATGGTGCTTTAGTATGTGCTGATGTAGATATATGACCAGCATTTGTTTCCTCCTGGGCCTTGCTTTTGCTTTTGCTTCCTTTAATAGCCTGCCCATTTTGAGCCGCACGATTGATTCTCGGTGTTGAGAATATGATTCCTGGTTTTGGGTGTTTTTCCAAAAGTAAGGTGGATTTACAATTTATTTCATAAAATAGGGTGGTGTACTTTGAAATAACAAAAGTGGCAATAACGCCTTTTGAAAAGACGTTATTGGTTTTGAAGTTGGTGAGGTGGCGTTGACGTGGCGGCGATTTGTACAGATAGCGCATTTTCAAAAGGCGCTATTTGTACATTTTGGCCGCCACCTCACCGCCACCTCACCAACTTCTAATAACGCCTTTTGAAAAGGCGTTATTGGTTAATTTTGATGTTTGTGAGGTGGCGGTGAGGTGGCGGGCCAAATATAGATAGCGCCTTTTGAAAAAGCGCTATCTATACAATTCGCCGCCACGTCACCGCCACCTCACCAACTGGACTCGTCGATCTGTCCACCACCGCCGCTGTCGCTGGTCCGCGACCTCCCTGCGTGCGTTGTTTCATTGGATGAATCATACGCCGCTTTGGTAGATCCTCTCGCCATTGGTCGTCGTCTGTCGTAGTTGAGCGATCTCGACAATGACAACCAAATTTGAATATGCATAGGAGGAGTTTATTTTTGTATAAAAAAAAACCAATTTTATATATATATATATATATATATATATATATATATATATATATATATATATACATTCGTTCCAACCTCCAACTCTCTTTTCTAATCTAACTAACCTTAACTAACCTAACCAAACTAAACTAACTAACTAACTAACTAAACTAAACTAAACTAAACTAAACTAACTAACCTTAACTAACCTAACCAAACCAAACTAAACTAACTAACTAACTAACCTTAACTAAACTAAACTAGCTAACTAACTTAACTTAACTAACTAACACTAACTAACCAAAGTAAACTAAACTAACTAACCTTAACTAACCTAACCAAACTAAACAAACTAACAAACTAAACTAACTAACCTTAACTAACCAAACTAAACTAAACTAACTAACCTTAACTAACTAACCAAACTAACTAACTAACTAACTAACTAACTAACTAACTAACTAACTAAACTAAACTAAACTAACTAACCTTAACTAACCTAACCAAACCAAACTAAACTAACTAACTAACTAACCTTAACTAAACTAACTAACTAACTAATTAACTAACTTAACTTAACTAACTAACTAACTAACTAACCAAAGTAAACTAAACTAACTAACTTTAACTAACCTAACCAAACTAAACTAACTAACAAACTAAACTAACTAACCTTAACTAACCTAACCACCTAAACAATACAAACTAAGTAAACTAAAATAACTAACTTAACTAACTAAAGTAACAACCAAAAAAAGTAAATCATTACCCAAATAATGAGTCATAACTGACCTAACCTAAGTCAACTAACAAACCTAACTTAACTAACTATACTAACCCAAAATTGCCCAACAACATAACTGAAGTAAACTAATCAAAAGTAGCACGTGTGATGCATACCTAACTTTGTGCATGACATTGTGGTGTTTTTTGTGTCGAAGTTCAATGAAAGACCGTGACGAATCTCACACAAACAACAAAAAATAAACTAACTTAATTGTAAACTAAACATACTAACTAAATGGAACTAACCAAACTAAACTAACTAACCTTAACTAACCTAACTAACCTTAACTAACCTCACCACCTAAACAATACAAACTAAGTAAACTAAAATAACTAACGTACCTAACTAAACAAACAACCAAAAAATGATTAACTAAACTACCAAACGAAACTAAACAAACAACCAAGTAGCTCGAGAGTTACTTGTTAACAACCCAACCTAACGTAACTATGTGAACTAAACTCGACTAACCTAACCTAACCTAACTATGTAAACTAAATTAACTAAACTACACTAAGGAACATACCCTAACTCAACTACACTAAACTAAACTAACCTCAACACCTAAACTAAAGTAACTTAACTAACTAAGCTAATTAACCTAACCAAACTAAACTAATATAACCTAACCACATACACCTAACTAACTAAGCTAACCACTTAAGTTAAAATAAACATATAACCTAAACTAACTTAACAAACTAAACTAACTATTGAAGAGTAATCACAGATACGACATTATAATAATATGGAAAACATGAGAAATAAGTTTATTCAATGACAAGGTTGTATACACGTACTTCGTGAACCCAAAATATAAGATATCTACAAATCACCATGACATCAAGAAAACTCATCATGCAGGTCTATTCCGGCGGTTACGTTGACGTTGTTGCTCGGTGATGCAAACCGGACGTACTCTTTGTCTAGTTGGACGATGTGTTTGTACATCCGGTTGAGGTTGTTGAGGTAGCTGGTCTTGCATTGAATCACGTCGAGTAGATTGATGCGTTTCCTCTGGTGCTTCACTCGACTCACCTCTGCTACTGATGCTCCCAAAAATAGGAGGTGGAACCATTCCAAAATACTCGCTTCTTGTATGGGGTTGGGGGAAAGGAACATGAGGCTGCGACATGGTCAACAAGTTCATGAATGAGGGACCTCCACTATATGGCATATTGTAATTATAAGGAGTAGGAGTATATGGACTAGGCATGTATTGAGGCAGTGACGGATACATTTGACGATGAGGCATTCCATGGTCCACATATGAAGACGACGGCCCAGGTGCGTAAGGATCAAAATGGTAAGGAGGAAGATTCACGAACGGCGGTCGGGGTACAAACATTTGAGGTTATGCTTGGGGTGTGGACGATGCAGGAATGTACCCATGAGAAGAATGAGTTGGTGGGGATGATCGTTGGCTACTCTCGTCAACAGTCTGTTCTACTCGCTCTCGAACGAGATGAACGTGTTGTAGGAGAACGTCTGCTACCCTCTGCAGCAATCTCAGTCTGAGTAGATGGACGTGGTGGACGAGGACGTCTGGTGCGTTCCCGCACAGGCTCTGGTCGTGTTCGTCTTCTTCTCACCTCTATGTTTCCTTCGCCCTGACCGTCTTCTTCATCTTCCTGTTCATTATCCTCATTTACGTCTTGTTCGACGTCAATTCCGTCATGCGAAAGAGTAGACCTTTGCCTTTCATCTTCGTCTAAAATTTTAATCCCTTCATTAAGCGCAGCAAGACCTTGCTCATACCCATCCTCAATAAACACTCGCCTCAGTCGATGCACCAAGTTACGCTGATATACAAAAAATATGAGCTCAAAGCACGCAAAATAAGATATTAGATGTTCGAGGAAAAGTAAGAGTTAGAAGATTACCGAGTAGTCACGTAACGCCCCATCGTGTCCAATGAATCTCCTAGTGACCGAGCGATACCACGTCATGTAGTCTTCATGATCGTGCCCTTCATTAAGTGTCGATGTGGCAATGGTGTCCCCACGATTTTCCCACATGTGTATGTAGCTTGCGTGAAAAGTCGCCCAATTTTCATGATGATGTCCACGCAATTCGAGGCGGTGCAGTTGGGCGTCGTAAGCACAATTTGGTGGCACCACTTGTACGATGCCGAATTGTCTCATAACCCTTTCCGGTCGATGCCACTCGACTATGTGGAAACAAATAAGGGGACACGTCGAAAGCCAACTACCGTGACCGTTAGTACAATAATCGGGAAGAGACCCCATGAGTTCAGTATATGGTTTCCATACCACATCATCCTCATGCCTTTGCGAGTCGAGTGCATCGCGGTAAGCCGATACGACGTGCGTCGCACTTTGTGAAACCGAAAATGCATCGAGCCATCTGTGTAGAAAACAATAAGTTAAGATAAATGAAATTGGATAAGATTGTTTAGCAAATTAATGGCATATCGACTTTAATACCTGTGTCCGAGTGGAACGTCCATAAGCATATTTTGGCCATCCATCGTTCGCTGCTGAGCTCTAGAAACACGCAGGCGTCGCGGTGCTATGAATGGAAATCTGTCCCATGCCCACGCAGGTTGTACAAGAATTGAGGCGCCAAAGAACCTCATGTGCCCCCGCGCGAGATCCGCGACACAACTCCCCGTACAAATAAGCCAAACATGCACTCCCCAACTATATTGTCCAACTACTTGGAAATCCTCCAAAGCAATGGTAGGAACATCAAATGTACGAATCGATTGGACTTGTCGGCGAAAAGACAACCACCGATGAGTTGTAGTATGTACGATCGAACGTAACGTTGGACCGACTCCTCATCGCTATCATCATCTATTGCTGGTACGTTACGGTCAAGCCAATCGACCTTAAGTTTACAACCAACGACGTCATCTCCACCAGGAGTTCGTCCAAGTAGCCTATCACAGACATCAGCATAGTCTGCGTCTGTCGTTCCCGTCACAGGCATACCTTCGATAGGTAATCCAAGCTGTACCTGCACGTCTTGGAGTGTAATTGTGCACTCCCCACAATACATGTGAAATGTATACGTCTCAGGGCGCCATCTCTCTACAAACGCAGTAATCAAAGTCCAATCAAGGCTGAAAAATGCTACCCGGGATATCCCATAGAACCCACTTGAACGAAGATATGGGATCATCCTAGAATGATATTGCATCGTTCGATCAACGACCCCACGTCTTCGACGTACGCGCATTGTTTCGTACACCTTGTAATTGATAATGTATTAATGTATGTTTTTGATACATTATTGCTGTAAATTTGACGTATTCAAGTTAAACAGTTTACCTCGCCCCTCCAGGTTCGCGTTGATCTGTGAGTAGATTGGAGTTGCAATAGTGATGGATCTGAAGGTCTTGTATCCATTGCAGTACAACTACAAATGAATGTTAGAAAAAGAAAATGAGTGTTGTACGAAACCAAACGATAAGTATTTAATAAATGTTCACACAAAAACAACTGCGTAAATGCTCAAAAGCAACATATGTACGAACTTAAGTTACTTCACACATTATACAAAATCGACTATAGGTTTTCATTCGATGGTTGAGGTCTGCTTGGACAATTTTTTTTGTTATGTCCCTCTGAACGACAAATACCACACCGGTTCTTCCTAGTTGGGACTCGTTGACGGTCTTTATTTGGTCATGTTGTTCTTCTATGTCCTTCTTGATGACATATCCCACATCGCATAGGTCTTTGGACATTAGGAAGATCCATCTCAGTATGTCTTCGCGATCCCTTAGGCCTCCCTCGGCCATGTCTGCACCCGGGGTCGGGTATGATCTTCGTCCCAAAAGTCGGCCAATACTTCTCATCTGGGATGGCCTTGAATTTGTAGGAGTAGCATTGTGCGTACACAACTATCCTATAGTATGGCTCGATTAACTGCGCGTAGCTCACTCGAATAAACGCACATGTTGCTAACACGTGTGAGCAAGGGAAACCAAACGACTGCCATTTATTACAACTGCACACCCGGTCCTTTAAGATGACGACTTGGGTTTTGTTGCCTTTATGCATGCGATCTCCATGTCTTCCAGTCTGCACTTCGAACTCACCAATGTCTCGATTGATCAACGTGACGTGATGCCTCCTTGCGGATTTCTCATTTTTCGTGAGTGCCTCCATTACATATTCCGTGTACGCTTGTCCGTTTGAGATTGCCTCATTGATTTCCTGGTTGCGTTGATCGTGGTACGTCACCAATCTGTAGTATATCATCTGAGTCAACGCCGTAATTGGCAAGAATCGAGCCCCCTTCAAGACCCCGTTAAAACACTCTGCAATTGCCGATGAAACTCGAGTAAGTAATATTGGTTCGTCGAATATTTATTGTATTTGAGTGCAAAACATAAATTGTATATCGTACATACCAACACCATTAGAATTCATCCATCCGTACCGCATGCCTCCGTCGTGCGATTGAGTCCAGAGTTCTTTGGGGATGGCATTGACATATTGCAGGCATGCCGGCGTTCGTGAAGATAAGTATGTGAAACGCTCCATGCACGCATTAAATTTTCGTTCTTGATGTTGAACAGCTGCTCGACCAAGGAGTACTTTCAATGGGTCATTTTTGAAGTAGGTGCCGAAATTACTAAGCAAGTGTCGCAAGCAATAACGGTGGTACCCTTTAGGGGGACAAAAGTCATTGATTGGGGTGTTGACCGCCTCCAAAATGCCAGGGTGACGATCAGAAAAAACGCAAATGCCTTCTCTATCTGTCACGTGTTTGCGCAACATCCGAAAAAACCACCCCCACGAATCAGTTGATTCGGTTTCTGCAACGGCAAATGCAACTGGTAATATGTGTCCATTTCCATCAACAGAGATCGCAATCATTAGCTTCCCACTGTATTTGCCATATAGGAATGTCGCGTCAATCTGACGCAGAGGCCTGCAAAACTTAAAAGCATGTATTGAAGCTTCAAATGCAAAAAAAAACCCGACGAAATTGAGGAGACGCAGTTCTTATTTCATCATCATGCCATTGTCTATGTGACCACTCGATTCTTGTCCCCGGACTCTTACTCCTCCCAGCCGCCAACCATCTTGGTAATTGAGCGTACGACTCATCCCAATCTCCAAAAGCCCATGCAATTGCTTTTCTTTTGGCATCCCACATTCGCTTGTAGCTGACTTCGTGTCTGTATTTTCCCTTAATTATTTCTACTAATGCTTTTATCGTGATACCTTGATCGCTCTTGACGACGCTTTGGATCTCTCGCGCAATCATGTTGGCGTCAAGTTGGACATGACCGCGTTGTACGTCGGGATTAATACACGTGTGCGGTACGTCTAACTGTGTTATCTCCCATAATAGTGTTTTCTTTCGCAAACATGCGCGAAGACGCCACATACACCCGTGTTGTGGAAATCGCACTTAATCACCCACGTAGTTGTAGTCGATTCCATCACATGGTATTGACAATGTCTATTAACATGCCACACTTTAACGGCATGTTGTAAGTCGTTTTTATTGTCAAAACACATCCCTATCTCCAAATCGAAGTTAGACATGTCCCCCCAAAATGTTGGGTCGCAGTTGAATTAGCCACCTCCCAATCGATTTCGTTATATCCCGGTATTGGTTGGTGAACTTCTTCGTCACTAGCTTCCTCCAACAAAATCTCTTCATCGATAGCAAATTGTTCATCATCTTCGACATTCTCCGCACCCGGAGGTTCATATCTTGGATCATCCATGCAAACATTAACGTCATCCCAAACGGCAACTGATGGAGCTTCTTCGTTGGGACGTATGTCCTCATCAGTTTCATTATTTTCGTCGTCGTTATCTTCATCGTCATTAGAGGCATTAATATATTCATGTAATGGACTAACCAGCCCCTCTTCCACGACCTCACCGTGTGGGGCTTGCATATGTAGCCTTTCCATCATTAATACTGCGTCTGGAGTGCCGTCGCGTTCATGACGAACTTGTGTATGAATCGTACAATTTTGAACTGAGTCGATTGGCTCAAATGTTAAATATATATCTACCGGTGCAGTTATAGGTAAATTGTCCACCGTCTCCCACATGAAGTCGATGTGTGTCGAATCATGCAACAACACATGAACGAAATATTGTGAGCCTCCGGGGAGGATTATCATGTGGCGATAAGTCATCTGAACTATAGTCTCTGTTGATGAGATAGTGAACGCGTTACACACGTCATCCATCATTTCACGGCCACTCGACCCAAACTTAACCATCAACACTGCTGATGGGGGTGAGCTGTACGCGATGCCATTTACCCCATTAACAATGGAGCCGTACGCATAAAATAGAAAAGGGATGTTTCTTTGTGACATGACCTACATAAGTTTGCGAAGTTTGATGTAAAAATGTTACAAACAAATGCACAAATTTGTTAAGGGAAATAGTTGACAATCATGTGGTGATAAAGCGCAATCGAACTTTCTGATGTAGAAGATCGCAATAATAGCGCAACTACAGAGCATACTCATTCTTTCGCACTTACATTTTCTGTGTAATAACGTTCAATAAATAAACATATCAACCATTCTTCATAAACACAATACATATGTCCCTATATATCATGCAAATCATAACCTAACCTAAATAAATAATTATGAAAATACTAAATTAATGAACTTACTTGTTTCCTCCGCTTTTCCTCTTCAACGTAATATTCCTGCAATAACATTGTATTTTCGTTAGTTTAGAACACAAAGAGTATAAAAAATCGGCTATAAGAAAACTAAACTAAGCAAATAAAAGTAAACCTTTACCCAAATAATGAGTCATAACCTGACCTAACCTAACTCAACTAACAAACCTAACCTAACTAACAGTACTTACCTCAAATTGCCAAACAACATAACTGAAGTAAACTAGTCACAGTTAACTAACCCAAATAATAAATGAAAACTAACCTCAAGTAACTTAACTAACTAAGTTAGCCTAATCTAACATAAAATAACCAATTACCCGTAGCAACAGAACAAAGATGGTATATTTAGGATAGAGTTAGACTATATGTCATCAATAATGTTTTGAAAACGTAGATAGAAAATAAGACAGTTTTCTTCTTATCAATTACCCGTCATGTTATAAAACATTACACCTATATAATAGCTACTTCTCTATCCGAGTTGTAACATTTCATATAACAACCTCACTTGAGTGTACGTGTGTAATAGTCCACTTATTTCCCATTCATATATTAAAACAAGTAAAAAATGAGTTAAAGCATATCCATCTGTTTAGTTATGGCAACATGAAAATCCTGTACATTATTTTCAAATACATAACAACTCGAAGTTGCATATATATATAAGCTCAGTTATCAGCATTAACCAAATAAATTCTTGAAACCTAATTAAGAAGCAGTACCAACCTAAAATTGCCCAACAACAGACCTTAAGTACACTAATCACAATTAACTAACCCAAGTAACCGTAGCAAACATGTACCCAAATAATAAATGAAAACTAACCTCAAGTAAGTTAATTAACTAACGTAACCTAATCTAAAATAAATTACCCAAACTATGTGAACCAAACGTAACCTAAAATAACCTAATAAACGTAAACATGTCCAAAAAAAAAAAAACACAAAATTGTAGATGTGTTCATGAAACTTAAGTGGATCGCAACGAATTCAAAGTCTAAATGAGCTTAGTCTACTATATATATGGATTCATAAGTTTTGGGGCTTTCCTTAACATAAAATAGAACATATATGTTTGTGCAGTTTTGTGTATTGGAGGTAGGTGCATCATGGGGGGAATCATGCGTTGAATCAGGGATGCACATGGTTGGCCGTGTTAAAACTGGCGTCTCTCTATTACTTTCAGATCATATAGTAATTCTAGCTTCTTATTAGCACGCATGCAGTTAGGTGTAATTGCGATTCAATATTGATTTGCGAATTAACAACACCTATGTCACTATATATTAACAATCTAAAGAACCTAAACTATACTAACCTAAACAAATTTGGCAAACATATCTTGCAACATTGTGATAACTAAACAAACTACATTAACTAAACTAACTTACCTAAACTAACCTAAATACCTCAACTACCTAAACTAAACTAACCAAACTAATACATAAACTTAAACTAACTTAAACAAACTAACTAAACTAACTTAAACAAACTTAGTTAACTAAACAAACGACCTTAAGTAAACTAACTAACCTAAAGACCAAAAATAACGTAACTTAATTGACTTAACTAACTAAACAAACTAACTAAACTAAACTAACCAAACTAAACTAACTAACCTTAACAAACATAAATACCTATACTAAACTAAACTAAACTAAACAAACTTAACTAACTAAACTAACCACCAATACTTAAACTAAACATCTAACCTAAACTAACTAAACTAACTTAAACAAACTTAATTAACTAAACATACCTCCTCCTTCTGATAAATTAACTAAACTAACTTAATTAACTAAACTTAATTAACTAAACTAACTTAAACAAACTTAATTAACTAAACTAACTTAAACAAACAAACTAAACTAAACTTAACTAACTTAAAAACAAACTAACTAAACTTAACTTAACTAACTTAAACAAACTTAATTACCTCCTCCTTCCACTCCATCTTACGGACGATGTGTATATATTGCGCGCCGCTCCTCCTTCCTCATTGCGCCGCCGGATATCCCTCCTCCGCTGCCTGAAACGGTGTTTTTCCTCCACGTACCACTGCCACGCGAATTCCTCCACGTACCACGCGCCATTCGCCGTCTTTGAGAGACGCCACTCTTTGCTCCGTGTGCCCCGCCAATCCTCCTCTCCTCCGTCTCCGCGCGCGCATCACACTCTCGCCGCCTGTCTCTCTCGCAAGCCGCCCTCCTTCTTCCTCCCTCCTATGTCTCTCTCCACGGATCGCTCCCCCCCTCCCCTCCTTAAATAGCCGACCCACCCCACTCGCCACAGTAATCCCGTGACCTACCACCCCCTACCCCGTACCCCTACCCTCCCTCACTGTAAAGCCGAAACCGACGCAGAGAATATATTCTCTGCGTCGCTTTCGGGAAGACGACAGTGGTGTGCAGATAGCGCCTTTTGAGAAGGCGCTATCTGCGCCCCTATGTCACGGGTTTTCCCGGTCCATGTGGATCCACGTGGATCCACGTGGACCGGGAAAACCCTATTTTGTCCACGTCGGTCCATGTGGACATGTCGACGTGGACATGTACACTGATAGCGCCTTCTGCGAAGGCGCTATCAGTGTAGTGCATGCCACGTTGCCCGGACACATGGATAGCGCCTTTTCCACATCAGAAAAAAACATGCCACGTAGATGGCGCCTTTCCAATAGGCGTTATTGCCTAGTTCCCGGAAATAACTACGTTTCACCCCTATTTTCCTCATTAAATTTAAAAACATGTGTACTTTGGTAAATTTTTCCCTGGTTTTGAGTGATTCCCCTTAATTTACGGTCCCACGGTTGGTAACTTTCCCACATTAGGTAACTTCCCCTCATGCATTAAGAGAGAAGCAAAACGGTTATTCCGAGAATCAGGAACTTTTCTTCCATATCCTTATTTCCTGGAGTAACCTTACTCAACTCCTCACCGGAGACTGACTTCACCGGACGATGACCCATCCTTCGTGCAATTATCCAAGGCCCATATTTATCATCTACTGGTTTTTGAACTGATTGTGTTTCAGCTATCTTCGTTGATGACTTCTCCCCTTTCTGGAGTTCTTCCACAACAACAGTATGCTTCGTTGCACAAGCAGTTATACTATGTCTATACCGTCCACAAAGAAAATAAATCAAAGGAATACCCTAATATTCAACAGCTTGCCAAAAGTTTGCAATATGAAACCTAGATAAAGGGGTTTGGTGAAATCATCTTCAACTGCAACTCCGGCGAATTGGATTCGATTAGCATTGCACGTATGCATATCAACCTTTACAGGAAGCCCTAACACTTTCACAAACTCCATTACAATATTCTCATGGAAATATTGTGCTGGCAAATCAAGAAAGCGAATCCATACAGCACACGAAGAAACCAACGACTTAGATGCTCTGAATTCTGGATACCACTTTTAAACAACAGAACATGTCCCAAAATAACCCAAGGGCCTCCAAAAAGAGCCTTATCCATATCACAATCCACAGAAAGCTTAATATGAAAGAAATCATTCTTAAGATCCCTAATATGGAATTCTTCTTTAGGATCCTAAAGTGCTTTGATCTAGTTACATAACATATTGTAACCCAATTTCCTTTCCAGAAGCTTGACGATCAAAGTGTTATCCGTATGTTTGTCCATCAAACCTTGAAGCCTGGGTGATATCATGACTCACGAACCAATTTCATCCTTGTTGATAATCATATCACCTTCCTCTAGCGAAATGTTAGAATGAAACACATTCCATTTGACATTCAACAAACTTTCCTTAAAAGAACCCATGTTGTCAACATCAACATTCTGTAGAGAATCCATAAAATCCACATAACCATTCGACAAAATCGAAGGAGCAGTCATCTCAGCATCTTTCTCACGAAACTTCACCCTTAGAACCGGATCTTCATTCAGTGAAGCATCAGTGTTCATTACAACCGAACTCGCCATAAAAAATTAAGAGGCCCACTATGGGCACCCCACCATTTCATGAAGGCACCATGTTGTTGAGGGCACTAAGTAATTTACCAAGGACACCCAGAATTTAGGCCCGAAATCCCCAAAATACCCCTCGTTCAAAACAGAGGCACCCCACCAACCCCACTACCGACCTCTTGAAGGAGCAACCACGCTGCTCTGAACCTGGTACCAGCGAGCAATCCCGAAAATCGTTTGTTTTCGTCCCTCTCCGTCTTTCTCCTCTGTTGTAGGACGTTTTTCGAGTTTGAAGGCTCTGGGTGTTGGGCGATTTTGTCTCCACATTAGGGCTCGGTTGAAGTTCATCGTACACACACTCAAGGCGTGAAATCGATCGTTCGAAGGTACGTTGGTAGTCTAATTAAGTTCCATTTGGTAGAGTAGTTGTAATGTTTGTGTGGCGGTGCATTCAATGGTTCAATTATTGGAAAGTCGTGGTTCTCACACAGGGCAGAGATGTTATTTACAGTCTCGGCCAAGCATGGCCGAGACAGAGGGTAAATATTTGGGAACTCGTCGTTCTCGGCCAGGCAGGCCGGAATAATTCATACAGTCTCGACGACGAATGGCCGAGCGTAATTGTGTTATCTCGGTCACGACATCACGAGAGTAACCTTAAGTGTTAGTTTATGTTCTATCGGTGGTGTACAACTAAGAATGTACACTATCTCTCGGTTGTACATTACCGAGACTTTTAGAGTCGACGCGGTCTGCACATCACGAGAGTAAGGCGAATTGAATAGTTTATGCCATGTCGGTGATGTACAACCGAGAGCGTAACATTTCTCTCGGTTGTGCATTGCCGAGACTTGTGTTCCATTTTCGGTTAGGCATCACCGAAAGTATTAGGTATTTCTCTAACCTGCTTGACCGAGACAATTGAAATGGCAGATTTTGTACTTTTTTTTTGAATTGTACTTTTAGTTCTGCTCCTGGGGCTTAAATGTTGTAGTGTTTTCAGGTATGGCTCGTTCGAAAACATCGGTGACTAGGGAGAAGGTTGGTGTTGAGGTGTCGAGGGGTAACCGGGGGCGAGGTGGCCGGAGACCCCCGACTGCATCTTACCGGAAAGAGAAAGAGAATGAGAATGTAGATGTTAAGGGAAAGGCAAAGATTGATGGAAATCGTGCAAGGAATTTACAATTGCACGATGAGGGTTCCAACATCGACACGCATCGCCGAAAAGATCTTGTTGTTGCCCGAGGGGAAGAGGAGGGTCATGCATCGGAGTCTAGTAGTAGTGACTCATCAGCGGCGACGAACACCACGGAAACTGATCGTAATGTGGGCGGGAGTAGTAGTGGTGGAGGTGGCCACGCAAGTTTCACCCTTCCCCTGCGCTTAATCCCTCCGGCATCAGAGTGCTTCGTTACTAACACAAACTTGTTCTCCCGACCTATCATTTGAAGCCATGAAATTGTCGATTCTCTAGAGGGGAATGGCCTACAAGGTGTAAACGCATCCTTGTAGTCTGGAAATAAAGTAGAAACTGGCATTACCTGCAATACAAACATTGTAACATTATGATCAACCAAAATGTACAGCACAATCACCAAAAAAACCAAAAAAACCAAGTTTTCGGTTGTACAGGTCCGATACTATAAAAACGGTTACGTTCATGTCCAACCGAGAACTACTTCATAGTCTCGGTCGTTCCATACCGAGACTGCCACTACGTATCGTTCACATCATGACGTGAACTACGTACACTTCTCGGTGGTTTCTGACCGAGACGTTTATATACCTCTCGGTCCTGCGAGGCCGAATCAATCGCGAACGTGAAAAATCGACTGAAAATTTGATAAACCGCAAATAAAACACATTACATTTCAAAAATTACCTCAACTTCTACCTCCTCTTGCACCATATCAGTTCAATCTTCCATTTTATAGTGCAAACAAGTTCGGATTGTTCGAATTTACCAAACCCTACGTTGACAAACAAATCATCAATTTCACAATTTTTTATCATAATTACAGTCCCATCGAAGCTTCATATGGTTGTCAAACATTGTTACCTCGTCGTTGTCGGATGATGTCAAGCCGCAAGAATCGATACACGCTAAAAACACAATTGTGGCTTTAGGGTTCACTTGTTCCTCAAGGTGGTGGGGTGCCCCAGTTTTGCTTTGCAAATGGTTTGTGGGGTTTGGGTGAGTATATATGAAGGGGCAAAATAGTCATTTACATTTTAGATTGGGAAATGAGAAAAAATATGGGTGCCTTCATGAAATGGTGGGGTGCCCATAGCGGACCTCAAAATTAATTGGTTTAGTTGGTCGAAAATGGGCTTTAATATTATGCGCATACCCACATTTCAATCCCCGAGATAAACATTGGGGGTGCAATGCATGTCGAATCTCAATGAACCATCCAACAGTTTATAATAATAATAATAATAATAATAATAATAATAATAATAATAATAATAATAATAATAATAATAATAATAATAATAATGCATGTCGTATCTCAATGAACCATCCAACAGTTTATAATAATAATAATAATAATAATAATAATAATAATAATAATAATAATAATAATAATAATAATAATAATAATAATAATAATAATAATAATAGTGCTAGTTGGGTCGTTTTTTTGAAGAAATAAAAGTTTTATTAATTTTCAATGGCTCTCAACACATTCATTTAGAAGAGGACGTATATAATCAATTACTTTGATAAAAAATACATTGATTCGTCAATTAATCATATAGTTGATTAATTGATTTTTAAAAGAATACCCAACAATTATCATATAGTTGATTTTACTGTAATAATTGAACAGTTTGACAATTAGTGAGTGTTCTGTTGATAAACGCTTGGACAATGCTGACCCATAATAAGAGTGAATAATACATACATATTTTGATTTAAAGGTGTATTTTGTATTTTTATGATATGCCCCTAGATTTTATTTTTTGATAAAAAAGAAACATTTTTACCCCCACTAAGGTTCGAACCCATGCAATCTCATACCCACCCGATTGGTTGGTTATGCTTACTTATTTAAGTTGTTTTTGGTTGTTGGAAATTGTTGCATAATATTTGATTCATATTGTTAGAATTATGACTTTAATTTAACGTACCCACTGAGCATTCGCCTTGGCGATTGAATGAACATCACGCAAAATAAAGGTTAAAGGTTCAAGTATTATGTATTCGCCTTGGGTTTTCTCCTCGGTCATAGAGTTTTGGAGACTCTTGTGAGAATATTCAAGCCTAAGTAGGGAGGAGCATTGCATGATGACTATTTTACTGATATGAACAAGTATATGCATAAATATTCGTTATCATTCATCATTTAGGGGTGATAAGTCGGTATTTATGTTAATTCTAGTCGTGTACTTAATATGATTTTAAGTTCAAAAGTCTCTAAAATATTGTACTAATAGCTCTTATTTGTAATTTACAAGTTTAAGGGGATACACGGCCGAAATTGGGGACGAAAAATGAGTGAAACAGCTTGTTTTGAAGATCGGTGGCAAGTTGCATTTAAAATCATGTCACATGTATCTCAAGACAACACTGGTGAGGTTTATGTAATGATGTGCAGTGTATATGCATGCTTGAAAAAATCGGATAAAGGACATGGTAGATGATGACCTCATAATGATGTCATGTGGCTATAGGATATGCATGAATAATGATGAAGTGAAACCATTTGATCTGCCAAGAAGCACGTGACATATTATTTGAGACAACATTTGGAGCCACTGATTTGCCTTGAAAAATGCGCATGATCAACAAATCAGTTCAGAAACTGAATTCGATGCCTTGAGAAACAAGAAATATAACCGAAGATTAAAAAAATAATTGATGATACTCTGTTTTATGTTATGAGATGATTTATAAACCATACATATTGGAATTCTATATCATTATCATCGATATTCTCGTTCTTTCTTTCTCGACTTTTACTCTCTCTTGTCTCTACTTTGTGTTTTCTCAACCATGAGACACTAATCTCATGGCCTAAATCAGACTACGAAGGAGCTTTGATCGTTATTATCCATAGATTTGTGAGATCTACTTTTTCTTAATTCAAGTGCTTTTGATTGTTTTTTTTTCCTTTATATTGTTTGAATACTAGGGTTAAGCTTGGTTACATTGTAAAATATCTCTTACATCCCGCTAGCTAGACATCCATTGCTAGTGAGTCGATTGCAGACGTAATCATGCAAGAAAACTCACACAAGTGGCGTTTGACTATATCGATTGATTCACATCTTTCGGGACCAGATAAATACCTGAGAGATCTATGCTAAATTATACACACTAGTGATCTGGTTGTCTAGGTTTAATGTCTTCACCAAACCTAAAGCGGTCGCCACATTAAATCCAAGGTGCGTGAGTCTAGGTTATATGTTTGATTAGGGTAGTAGTTAACGATCGTACCTTGACTACCGAATAGAGGAAGACAAGGAAACGGGAGTGCGTTTGGTTATATAGCTACACTATGATACAATTAATTAGCATGCATTTTGTAGAATTGACGCCCAAATCTAATCTTTTGTCGAACCTAACTTGTATGTCTTGCTCTAGGTATTTTTTATTAATTTGTTTTATAAGAATTTCCCTTGCTTTATTTATTTTGTTGCTAATTAGATTAGTTAATTTACTTTATTAGAAAAACCCCTTTTCTTTTTCTTTTTGACCTTAGAAAGATTACAAATCTTTGTGAGATCAACCCTCAACCACTATTTACAAATAGTTGGTTTAAGTAATATATTTTATTACGCGTTTGACACACGTCAATTTTTGGCGTTGTTGTCGGGGATTGATTTTTTCTTTCTTTGGTTTTCTTTATTTATTTATGTATTATTATTATTATTATTATTATTATTATTATTATTATTATTATTATTATTATTATTATTATTATTATTATTATTATTATTATTATTATTATTATTATTATTATTACTACTACTACTACTTGTAGTTTCTCTATAACCTGATCTCTATCATGTTTGCAGGTGACTCTGCTATGGCCACCTCTTCGTACTATTTTTCTAATTAGCTATATGCAGTGCAACCAGAACATGTCAAATGTTGTGGTATTTTTGGATTGTTGACTAGGGACTACAATGTTGATAATGACACAGAGATTCCTAAAGAAATGGGTTGTGAGCTTTTAGTTCGGAAATTTTTTCTAGAGATTGTGCAAGATATCGACCTTACTGAGCAAGCGTTAGATTGTTGACTATGAACTACAATGTTGATAATGACATGGAGATTCCTAAAGAGATGGGTTGTGAGATTTTAGTTCAAAAGTTTTATGCTAACGTGAATGGGAGTGACAATAAAATCGTAGCCACGGTCCGAAAAAAATCAATGGATTATTCACTCGAAAGAATAAACATGTATAACGATTTACCAAAATTTCACAAGAGAGAAAATAATGAATACCCAAAACCTGAATATGGATTCAGACATGGATTTCAGCATTAAACAATTAGGAATGGTTTAGAAGCAATTTTAGGGGATGGACTCATTTTGGATAAGGAAGGGTATCCAAAGCACATACAAAATAAAAATTTTAGGAAAACCACTAAAGCATGGAACTATTACATCAATGAGAGCATGCAGCTGAGTTTGCAGTACTATTAAGAATGTCATGACCACAAATAAGAATGAAGGGTTACATTTCCTCTTGATGATCACAGAATTTCGCAAACAAGACTAAGTTCCTATAATAGGTCTTGGATTGAATGTTCACCCTGATAGTACTATCACCAATGAATACATAGAAAGCGCAAAACAAATGCCAGGCTACGTAGATTTAGAGGAGTGATGGAGAAATGAGATACTCGGAAAAGAAACCACATAGTGAACAAGAATACGAGCAAAAAATAGACGAGTTTTGGAAGAGATGCAATTTGCTGCGTATAATGAGAGGATAAACCAAAGCTCAAAGCCACCTGCCGATGATTTCACTGGCATGTGACGACCCAAAAACCTTAAACACCCATCACATGGGTAATTTAGTGATTTTTGCAAAAACCCTACAATACTGGTGTTAGGATATTAATCACATTATAAACCCTAACCTCTTTTGTTCAAAAACAAAACACGTGGGAGAGAAAGGGGGATTGGAGCTTGGTTGAAGAAAATCCACTTGAAGGTATTATCGTCTTCCATACCTCATCTTCAATTGTTGAAAATCAATTTCAAGTTTGTGCTTGCTTCAATAATTATGAAAAACCTATTTTTCTTTTGGTTTAAATTTATGAAATTTTAGTGGAGAACCCCAAGGGGGTGTTGACACCGTCGAAGAGGGGGGAGGCGGCATCACCGCCCTTGCTACTGAATGGAGGAGTTCTTTTGGTTTAAATTTATGTAATTTTAGTGGAGAACCCCAAGGGGGTGTTGACACTGTCGAAGAGGGGGAGGCGTCATCACCGCCCTTGCTACTGAATGGAGGAGTGCGACAGCAGCGCAGAATCCGTCGCCACTGCCTAAGAAAGGGGCCTCCACTAGGTTGCCCTAAAGTGAAGGGCACGGGGAGGGGTGGCACTTGGGCCACCACCCATGACCGTCACTGCCAGGAAGAGCTGGATAGAGCGCACCAGCGCCTTTGGCTAGCCCTGGCAAGGCCTAAAGGGGCAGAGCCCCCTGTCTGCTGCAATGTAGCAATATATGTCCATGTGCCATTTAGCTTCTTGACCAATCAACAGGGGCCATTTAAATTCTTAAGAAATAATATATATATATATATATATATATATATATATATACTAAATAAATATAATATATATAATAAAAACAAATCTTTGCCTTCAAACTAGGCGCTACCGCGTCCTCAAGGGAGACCGACGATCGGGTCCCACCCCTCGACCCTCACACAGGGCGACTGGGGACTTCCGAGACCTACACTAGTAGGACCCAAAGTAAATTTAATGCCAAATTGGAATTTAAAAAGTGACTTTTCGTCAATGTGACATGTCTTAAATTATATAGATTCGCAAAACGGTTCACATAGAACCCCGTGTATGCAAGGACCGAGAGTTGATATCACGGTGAGTTGAGGTAAGCTGGGAGCTTCACTCAAGTATCAAATATGGCATGTTATTAGATAATTAAGATTCATGATTTGAGCTTAAGACTTGGGAATGGGTTGCATTATGATATTGACTTGATTTTACTTATCTATGAGATGTATGTGTGTTGCACCAAACTTGGGATTACCTCCTTCTGAATAAGGAGATGGAATTACCTAATCTTGGATAACGAGTTGGATTACCCTCTTCTGGGTAAGGGGTTGGGATTTTCCCTTTTGGATAAGGAAATGGGGTTATTTCTTCAAAAAATCTTAGTGGCTAATTACTAAGGACATGAACGGTAGTCAACTTCTCAAGGAAACCCTAAGTGTTCTTAGTGCACATTTCGGCGATGGCTTGGACGAACTTACTATTAGTTTGATGGGATAATTAAGGGGACACAATGGCCATTGTGTTCACTAATGATCTTCATCACCTTGAGAGTAGGGGAATCGATCACTGAAATCAAGTCAATAACTAGTATGCATTGAATGGAACAACGACTTATAATTATTATTATTCATTTATGGTATATATCTTGTAAGCCCCTTTGCTTGAATGCTTTGGTTTCATTTATGATTTGTGAACCTCTTGTTATTATGGATAAATGAATCTTGGAACTTGTCTTAAATGAATAGAATTGATGGTTTACACTTGCTTATAGACATGAATCTTATTTTCATGTTTTCTACTCAATGCTTGATGATTTATTTTCAACTTCATGTCAGACCTTGCATAATTATTAAGTAGTACACGCGTGTTTGATGTTTGAGTGAGGTTTTTCTCTTATTAAGCTCTATTGTCCCTTTTAGCTCACCCACTTACATTTCAGGGCCTTACACATATGCTTTAGACTGTGGTAAGGGAAAAAAGATAGCTGAAAGTCTTCCTTTACATTGTAAGCCTTGTGTGCTCCTATTATCTGATTATTTGATTTTGAGAACTTTTGAATTTGAGTTGTAACTTAATACTTGTTATGTAGTTTTAACTATTCATTGTCTTAATTAGAACTTATGGAAGCTTTTTGGGATACCATGAATTGAATAGCCTATTGGAAAACCCATATCATGGATTTTGCTATAATAGTTTTATTTATATTTTATTTCCTTGGTTCCACATTCATTATCCATTTATATAGCTATTGTCTTTCCACAGGTTTTGTTTAGGCGAGCCAAGCCATTGCTCGGGCCCTGTTCAAGTACTTGGGTTTGGCAGCAACCTGATCCTATGTCGGGGGAGGGTCGTCACATGGCATGCATGCTGAAGAGATGAATATAGCCATGATAGAGTTAACCCCGTGGAATCCAATACGAACTTTAAGAAATCAAAGTTCATGTTTCATAAAGTAGCATGAAATTGCGACGAACTTACACGGGTTCGAGAGACATATGACGAGGAGAATGCAATGTAGAGGAGTTAAAATTCCAATACCATCTACTCAATCTAGATTGCCTAATGAGGGAGTTGAAATCTAGAAAGTACTCCAGTAGCGGGAGTGGACTACAGGCTCTATGACCAATCCCAATAGTAAGAGCAAAGGGATTGTGGTGATGATGCAACTTATGGATGGCGGTTTTGATCTACTTTCTTCTCTGTTTTGTCTATCTTTGAGTGAAGCTGTGTGAGGTTTTATTTAATATGATATGGTGTTCTATGCAATGAAAGGTGATGTTATGCTACTATTGTTGTGGTTTTATAGTTGACTATGTTTGATGTGATTGTGCTACATTAATCCTACTATGATGCTTGGAATATTTTTTTTATTTGGAATATTTTCTTTATGTATGAAATTCATTCTTCTGATAATTCATTCTTTATTTATTTATTTATTGTTTTATATAATTCATTTATGCTTCATGGGGTAAATTTCTTTTATTAGAAACCTGACTTAATTTTTAAACCTTGAAGACAAGATTTTGAATGAGTTTGGGGGTATTTAGTTGAAGTGAATGACGCGCACCGAACGCGTCAATAAAATATAATTCCTAAACTAACTATTTCGTAGATAGTGGCAAATGGACGATCCTACAGAGATTGGTATTACTTCTAAGGTTTTAAAAGAAAAGAAAAGAGAAAAACGAGAGTTTTGAGAGAATGAACAAATTAACTAATCTAAATAGCAATAAAATAAATAAAGCAATGGAAATTGTTTGACAATCAATTAATAAAAAATACCTAGGTCAAGACATAAAAGTTCGGTTCGATAAAATATTGGATTTGGTCTTCAATCTATGTAAATTATGCAAATCAAAAGTATCCTAGTATAGCTATAGACCCGGTAATGTATGCGGTTCCTCGCACTTCCTAATCTCGATAGCCAATGTACGACAATGACTATTTCCCTAGCCAAACGTATAACCCTATACTCAAGTGTATTGGGTTTAACACGATGACCGCAATGAGTTTTGTGAAGGCACTACACAGACAACAGGATCACTAATGTGTCTGATTTAGCCTAGATCCCTAAGGTATTCAATCGGTTCCAAAAAGGCAAATCAATTAGTAGGGTCAGTTGCTACTAGTGTGGTCTTATTACATAAGAACGGATGCTTATGACTCACTGGCAAAAGAATTAGGATTTAACTCTAAATTTAACCGTAACTATTCAATCTATAACAAAGGGAATAAAATAACAATGAAAAGCAATGAAATTAAAATAAATAAATCTCACAAATCCATGGATGGGAATAGTCAAACCTCCCTCGCAGTCTTGCGTAGGCCATGAGATTAGTCTCTCATTGTTGAATAACACCAAAAACAAAACAAAAAAATAATAGAAGTAGAGAGAGAAAATCGAATAGCAGAGAGTGGGAGAGAAATATAGAAGTCTCTCCCCCTTAATAATACCATAAGTCCTAATTATTTAAAACTACTAAAACTGGTCTCCAGAGGAGACAAAAATTGATTCTCGTGGTATCATTCTTGACACGTGCGCCAAAGCAAATCAGATAGCTGCATAGAGCTGGACACGTGGCCGAAGCCAATTGGCTGAGCTTGCTAGCTTCGGTGACGTGGTGGGCACCAATTAGTAGAGAAAGGAGCAGTGAAGAGGTGTTGGCGTTGAGGGTGAATGGAATAGTGACACGTGGCACTGCGTAAGGAGTGGAAGAAAATTCACGACTTGACCAAAGAAGTGGGAGAGAGCACAAGTACATATCCCGAGGCAGGATCAAGCCTCTTTCGCATATGATGTGTGATCTCATGTGCGAATCTCGAGACTTGATTGAAGGCTCTGAAGCACTGTGCCACTGGTGTGTTACTTTCCTTCGTTACTCTGCTTGATGGTCACCTTTTAATCAACTTGTAATGAGTGTCTCGAGGTAGATTCTTTAGTAGCTGAACACACAACATGTAAATACTCTATCTTTCGTAGTTTTTTGCCCCGGATTCAATTGCACACTCAAATATCCCTGAAAATAATAAATAGATGCAATTGGGCTAATATTTTGGAGACTTAACAATAAAAATATATAAATAACCTATATATAATTACATAATTAATGACTTATCAGTGAAGTATAAAGAAGCGAAGTATGGAAGATTCAAGAGGTAGATACTATTTATTCAATATTCAAAGTTGACTGAAATTTTTTAATTTTTGAAGATTAAGGTAATTTTTCTTCATTTTACTTTATTTAGTTAGGAATATGAATTGAATATAAGTTGAATTTAAATAGAAGTGATATTTTATTACCCATGAAACTAGAAAAGTTTATGATAGAAAGAAATTGTTATACCCTATTTGACTTAACCTAAATTGTGTATGCACTAGAGGAGTTTAGAGGGGATTGATTGCTTTGTGTTAAACATTATAATTGGTAGAAAATCGAAAAAAAAGTGCAAGATAAATAGACATATTTATAAGAATCTTATTATACAAAGATTATTTGACAAATATTTTATATTTATATATATAATGGAAAGAATTTATGCCACAATTAAGGGAAAAAATGAGAAATTAGCCAATAAACTTTTACTTCGTTGGAAAAAAATGTTTCCTTGACTATAGTGAAAGTGAGAAGAGCTAAAAAGAGTTTTTAAATAAATAAAAAAATAGAGAGACCCACAAATTCTTAAGGAAATGGAGTAAGGGATTTAGTGGTGGGAAAAATGTGAGAAAGAATTTCTATAAAAATAATAACGGATTCCAAAGGAAATGGAGCAGGGAACTGTAAGAATATATATATATATAATATATAGAAGAAAGACGAATGAAAGAAAAAAAAAGAGATATAGCAAAAGAAAATGATTAAATAACACGCATTGGGTGCACACTTGAGGCATACACTTTATTTTTGAGCCATTCATAGTGTTTTGTTAGACGTGGGGCCAACGCCTTAGGAGATAAGAAAGAGTCATAAATGGCTAAAAATAAAGTGTGCGCCCAAAGTTTGTTATTTTATCATTATCCATTGAAAAAATGGAACGATGTTTATGAAAAACTCTTCAAATAAAAGATTTAGCTCGAGTGCTTATGACTAAATTAAGTGAAGTATCTTTTTTTTCTAACATCTCAACAATTGAATATGATAATGATAATTACTGGTGATTAAAAATTTCAATCGAATTGTTCAAAAAAGAAATTGGTTTAGTTATTTTTGTAACTTGAGATTCTATATTTGTTATCGTAAGCTTGATGCTTGTCAGTGGAGATTGAGAAAACCAATGTAGTGATTTGGCCTTGGTAATTGATTGAACTCTGAATTATGAGGTATATTGCATAACTAGAAAGTTGAGTTGTCAAATATGGGGCTGTTCTTTAAATTTTTCTATTCTATCATAATTTTTATTATTATGAGGGTAATATGTTTCTATTTGATGATCACTTGTGTTTAAGAATGAAATAAATAATTGTGAAATCAGAATAAGGAATGAAAAGAGAATATACTTGAGAGTATTCATTTGCTCGAGATAGCAAACTGCCGAGTTTGGGGTATTTGATAAGTTAATAATTAGATAGTATTTTATAGTATATTTTAAGGAGATTTTGGATGTAAAAGGCTATATTACTCTTGGTTTTCACTTGTTTTTGTGATTTCAAGTTATAATTAGAATATGTAAAGAAATTGATGAAAATGGTAGAAAAGGAAAGATTTATTCAAATGAAAGAAATGTACAATGAATCACCAAATGAACAAAAAATCAATGTTGCCGATTTGGCAGTGATTCACAATTTGTACATAAATCGCCTGACACGTTGGCGAAGCCCTGAGACACATTTGCATCAATTTGCCAGCAATTCACATTTTAAGTGGAATCGGTTAGGTATTGCTGGAGTCGATTTCAAGAATATTAAATAACTACGAAGAGTTTGAGTTAGTTTGGGATATATACTACCTATAATACTATGTATATGAATCTGCGGCTTTGAAATCAATTGCCCTTGAGTACCCTAGATCAATATTTCATTGCTTTTAGAGCTATATTTATTAGTTTTTATTTAGTTCGGTGATCATGTGTCGCACATGTCAAATATAACTCCTACAAGGTTACCAATCCTACTGGAATATTGTGAAATACAAGAATTTCAAAAACTTGTTTAGGCGACTAATTAAATATTTTCAGATTTTATTTAGAGTTTAAGTATCTGGGGTGGGACCCACGTATTATGGATCATAGATCATAATGTATATTTTATTCTTGTGTTTTGTGTGCTTATTGTATGTATTATATGGTATTTTATCGCGAAATCGGGTGTATTAAGATGTATCCTTACTTTGTCATACTTGGAGCTTGCAAGTGCGTGTCTGAAGGGCACGAGAGAAAATAAATTATTAGTTGCTCGAAAAGTAATTAACCAAGTGTTAATCCCCACGTGAAGATTTTGCCTCAGTTTGCATGCAAGTCAAGATCTGTGGTATTGTAAAATGAGAACAAAGTTGGTGCAAGACCTTACTTGGAAATTTATGTCGGTTGGCGATGGTCGAGAATGAGATTGGTTCTAAATTGTTGTAAGTTTGGTTTAGTATGGTAAAAGAATTGGTTAATTAAGGTTTAGTATGCCGTGGAAAAAGTTAAGATTTTTAGGGTTTTGGTGTTACCAAAACTAGTGTTATGAACGTTTTATAAAGATGGGCTATTTTGTTTAGAGTTTGGTTCAATTTGGTTCAATTTGGTGAAAAACCAAATCGAAAACGAGTGCCGAAAGTTAAAGCACGTCAAAAATAAGGATTTCGAGAATTAATAAATAAAAAGAAATTAAGCAGCTGACAAGCAGCTAAGGGTTTATATATATAATCAAATCAAAGTAAGAAAAATCAAAATGTAATGTTTTGATTTCAATAGAACGTCTATCCTTAAACCTCACAACTCAGATTTTCGCTCCGCGACCTCCTGACATTTGATTTTTGCTTAGTTTATTTCCATAAAATAATAGAGCGTTACGAGATGGTCAATTCAAGTCAAAGTTTCCGCAGAGGAAAACGAGGTATTCCACTCGAAATTTAGTAAATTGTCAATTTAAGGCATTTACCCTCAATTCAATTTGAATTCTCGCGATTTTTCGATTTCCGTCGCAATGTTTTGATAGGAATTGGTAGAGATTGTTGAAAATTGATATATTCGGTTGACTTGGATCAATTTACGATAAGTTCCACTGGCGTGGGTTAGGGTTTTGATGAATTGAACTAATGCAGTTAGTTGATAACTATTTTGGAGGTGTTTTATAGTTGATATTTATTTACGTTGGGTATCTGGATAAATTGATTGTTGGTTATAATCCAATTTGACTCCATAGGCTGCGGAAATATTTTGATGTTGGAATCGAGTGGTTTCATGGTATTTGTTGTACAGTTTTAAGGATTTAATTATGAAAATATTGATTAAGAGAAGTTTTTCAGTTCAAAATAAAAAAGTTTGCCTAGTTTATATGCCATATTGGAAAATTCATAACTTCTCCGTCGGTGATCCGATTTGAGAGTTTTGGAGTCTATAGAAAGTATTACATGGCATCCCCTAACTTGATTAGGGTGATACCCGGCCTGAACCCTAATGAAACCAAAATTACCCTTACTAGACTAAAGTAGAGCCAGTAGCCTTACCGCTTTACTTGATAAGCACTACTGTATATCGAATATCGAAATAAAACAATTAATAAACACAGTGAAAATTTAAAACCTTTTTCGATAATTCAAACCACAATATACAATATTAAAACAAACCTGAATAAACATCGGTTATACAACTCACCCATCCCTTGTGATATTACAAAACTTAATTCAGTACAAATATATAAGACCAGAGAGAGCCATCACATCGAAGAGAAGATTAAGACTCATATATCTTCTCCATCTCGTAGTCGTAGCGCTCGTCGGTTATCCTGTAATGTTAATTGGGGTGAGCGCTCCAATTTGCTCAGTAAGTAAGGATTCACATAACCATCAACATTCCAAATAGTAATCAAGAATATCATGCAATAACAATATGCACTAATGATATCTAACAAGAATATGGAAATCATATATTTCAATATATAACAGATGCAAAACAAATGTCTTGGACTAGTACACTGTGATCTCCATTTTATTTATAAAAATTAGGGTCGATTACCCACCAGCACCATTAATGCGATTGCTAGACCAACACATTGCGCATATGTGCTCTCTAGCCCATCCATTAATGCCCAATGGTTCTATTTCAAACCCTTTAGTGAAAATGTAACCCACACAACCTATAAACTGAGTAGGAAGTTACATATAGGCTGGGAAGGTAACTCATCTCCTATATAACCTGGTCTCAGTTCCAGGAACTTTCGTGAATCACAGTAAACATCATTTTTTCGTTTATTGAAAACCATAACAGTGTACATAGTCCCTCATTCCAGTCCGAAAACTATATGAGCTATACATATTAGAATAGCCAAGCAATATTGATAAATAAGCGAATCCATACTTACATCGGGTTTAAGTCTCCGTTACGCAAACTCCTAAATTTCCGGTCATCTCATACTTTCTCGGTGTTCCTCAACCTATCACCAATCATTTATACTCAATTTAAGTCTAATATACTCTATTAAGAACCCCTAAACCAGTCCCTAATTCCTCCAAAAATAATATGTAAAATACATCATACTTGTTGTTTTCAGGGGGTGGAGCGCACTTCGTCATTTGGTGGAGCGCGCACTAGAAGCTGGGTTCATCTTCATCGATGAAGTGAGCGCACTCCTCTGTGAGGTGGAGCGCGCTCCACCCTATGCTGTCTCGACAGCACACAGGGCAACAACCACTGTTTCACTCCAAATTACTACCACATCCTCTAAAACTCCACAATTTCATTCCCAAATGATTAGGGAGGACCTCTAATGAGGTTATAAATCGATTTCCATAAAAAACCAATGTACAGATAATTGATCATCACCATTAAATCCAACTTCAACAAACTCAAAAACAAAACTTACCAAAGTAGTGATCATTGGCTTTTGATCCATTTAAGCTCCTCAATTCATGTTGATTCAACTCCCCAGATCGTCCCCCTTCGATCTGAATCGAACTGAACCTCTAGGCCTCTTCGCGAATGATCGAATGAATTGAGATAACGATGGATTTTTATTATTATATATAGATTTTTCTCGAGATACATGTCGCGTTATCTCAAGACCGATCACGTAGTTGATGCGTTAAAGTGACATTTCTTAAAGTGACACCAATTTTGACACATCAAGTACTTACGCTTTGTTCGAGACGATCAAATGATCCATATATTTCTATTATTCTTTTATTTTTTATATATTTATATATTCCAAAAACATATAAATATATATTGAGTATTATTCACCAGTAAACTAACCGGGCGTGCATACAAAAGTCATTGAGCGTGCATATTCATGCCATGACTCCCTCGTCACACTTGGTGTCTCGGTAAATCATTATTTATTGTGTATTTTTTGTTTTATAGGCTTATGTAAAATTTCCTTATTATACCACAACCTATGTATAAATTGATTTAACAATTCAAACAAACACAATACATCATGCAAACGCACGCACAAGCTAATCGAGGTACGTCGAACTTAACCACGAGCCTAACTCGAGTTAATTAGGATTTGGATTAGTAATAATCACCAGCTTAAGGTAACAGGTCGTTAAAGTCTCCCCAATTTAAAGTAGTCTCTTCCTCGAAATTAAAATAAATCTGAAATTACTTGTAGTTTTGAAGAGAAATGGAAACTGTTAACTTCCCATAAGATTTCTGCTCCCAGGTTAGTTCGTCATCTTTGTGAATACCATTTCACTTTAACCAAATGAATATCTTTAGTTCTCAGCTTTTTAATCTTACGATCAAGTAACCCACTTGAATGCTCATCGTAAGATAGTCTTCCCGAAGATCAAATTCATTCCAATCAATCATTGGAGTGAATTAAATCTTCATTTTACAATGCCTTTACACATAGAAAACATTAAGAATTCCGACTAGCTGAGGAGGCAACTTTAACTTGTAAGTACCAAAATTAATCTTTTCCTGTCTTTTGAACGACTCAATATACTTTGAAGCTAGCTTACCTTGCAACCCAAACCTATACAACTCCTTTCATAAATGAGATTTTCAACAGAACATATTTGTCCTTTGAAAACTCTAATAACCTATGATATTTATCGGCGTATCTCTTCTGTCTTGTAGTCAAATGCTGGCGAATCTGCTACATTTCCTTTGTGTAAGTCTGAATCGATTTCGGCTCCAACAACTTGCATTTCAACCCCTGTCCAAACACTCAGTTGAATGACATGGTTGACCATACATAGCTTCTAAGAAGTATTCCAATGTTAGCTTGATAGCTATTATTTCAAAAGAACTCACACAAAGAAATGTATTTCTTCCAGTTACCACCCAAACTTCAAGACGCGAGCTCGAAGTATATCCTCTAGCTCTAAAAATTAATTACTCTGTCTACCATCGGTCTGCGTAGTATACCATATTGAGGTTAAGAACAGTTCCCGAGCTGTCACAGCAATTCACTCCACCATCTGGACGTGAATCTCATATCTTTTATCCAAAATAGTTGACACTGGAGCACCCTGAAATCTAACACCTCATGTATGTATATCTTACATAATTAGTTAAGAGCATTTCACATAGAAACTGGCAAGAAATGCACAGACTCCATCAACCTATTAACTACAACCCATACCGTATTATGCTTATGCTAACTTAAAGATAAACTGGAAACAAAATCCATCAATCTTTATTCCCATTTCCATTCAGGAATAGGCAGCGAATGCTAAAAACCATCCAGGTTTCCTGTGTTCAGCCCTAACTTGCTGATATTTCTCATATCTCCTTACAAACTTATCAACATTAGTCTTCATCCCATGTTAGCAATAAATAAAGGCGCCTCAATTCATGATATTTCTATTTTTATTGTTATATGGATAAATATCATAAAGAGATCTATGAGATTTTCGTAGCACTCCCCCCTCACCTGATCCTGAACTGGAATTCATAACCTACCCCTGAACCATAACGCACCATTATCAGTAACTGACCAATTAGGATAATCTACACTAGCTGTTAGTCTCTAATGCTCTATATAATCCTGATTTGCTTTTTGACTACCAATCACCACTGGATTATCTCCAATTCAGTTTGAATATGAATTCAAAAGATCAGATTAATAGCTCTAAAATTAGTTCTCTCAGTTGATGACATGTCAGCTAAACTTACACAAATCATCATCACCATCACTTCCTCATGAAGTCTAAAATGAGAAGCTCTAGCAATAGCTACATTTTCTCCATATACATGAGTTGCAATTGTATACTAACAGTCTGATAATACCTTTCTGTGTAGTTCTAAATTACTCAGGCTCAAACTAATTTGTATCTTGACTTTTTGTCCTCACATAGACTGACAACGAAGTAAAGCATACAAACTTTTAAGGTAAATACCTCAATATCATATATAGCCTGCTAAAATCAACACCAGATAACTCACATAGTAAATATTTCTTACAGTAACTAATATTTTCTTAGTCACCAAACTCGGGAATCTTACATTCTCTGGAAATTAAATCACCACATATATATATTATGTTAAGATTGAGAAAGGTCCCTCCCAGTTATTATACATCTTTTCCCCCTCAGAAGCAGACTTTCAGTTCCTTACCGAAACAGTAATCCTGGTTCTCCATAGCTCTCAACTGTTCTACACATATATATCTCGCTTACTTTTCCATAAGAATTTAAACCATAATCATGGCAAGAAATTTTTAAACTCTGTCAGTTTTACCATTATAACATCAATAATCTTCAGATGTCCCCACAACTTAGGTTGATCCAACATGAATTTATGAGCATGAAATGTTAGTCTTATAAAACAAAAATAATATAACTCTCCAGGTTAATATTATTTAGCTTCCTTATGCCTCACTTTTGTTTCAAGTTCTAAGAATTTTCGTTACATGCTCAATATTTTGATATGAGATTATCCCTTCCAACATCAATAATTAGTGGTCACCCTTGACCTACTTGATAATCTCAGTCAATTTCTCTCATAATTCATCACTCAATCAATCATTAACTCAACTCCAAAGAACAAACTTGTAGTTATGGATTTAGCCAACTTAGCTGATGATATGCCCGCACAGGACTTCAACTGGTAGCAGTAAACATCTCACTTAAGAGATATTATTGAGCGATTTTTATCATAATTATAGCCTCTGTCTTTTTCTTTATCCAAGGCATTGTCCATACAATCACCTTGATGAGTGATGTTTCAGAGTGAATTCCTAACACTTAGGAAATTTCAAGGTAACTATCTTACCTTTCTATTTCTATCACTCTGACATTTTCCATTTTTTTCAAACTTTCACAGTTTGAAATTCATTACTTGGGCCTTACACCAATCCATTGGTGTTATGTTTCCAATTTATATTTTATGATTTTTCTAAGACTCTCATAATCTCAAAGAATGATTAAAAGACCTTTGATAACCTTCCTTTTTTTATTTACAAGTGATGCCTTTCGTATTTGGTACAACTACCAAATTGGCTATCTCGAGATTAGTAATCTCTAATAGTTCTCCTCACACATCTAGAACTGTATATGTAGAAGTAATAACTACAATTTTACTTTCTTGTGTCATCACACATTCTTACCTAAATCAAAAGTCTTAAGATGTACCTCTAACTTTTTTTCACAATTTAGATATCGTTAAGCAAACACTGTAGTCCAACTATACTTCCACTTTCTTCCAAGGCATCCTTGTATTTGCTTTCAGGTTATAACAATTTAATACTTGGGTTAACTGAATAAATTATACAATGATAGTACAGATCCTTGAATCAATCGTTTATAATATTTAATTATTTCAAGCTTACTTTCCTCTTTTACCTTTTTGTTGAATACAGGACAACCTCTTATTGTCTTAATCATAGTCAAATTCCCTAATTTGCTGCTAATATTCAACAGTCATACCATTAGTTAATTTTGAAACTTAATACTTGCACTCGCAAAAATCTGGTCTGAACCAATTTACCGTTACCAATTTCCAATTCCATACGATAGTTGCTCGTGCATTCTCTAAGTCTTCAAAGATTCCATGTTATTATTGATAACATAATAACGAATTTATTACAATAGGGTTTTCCATACTTGACACCCTTAATTTACGAACATAACATGAGTTCTAGTAAGTTCTAGTAGTTTCATCAATCTATTTAAAATGAACCAGTAACCTCCTGAAATCATTTTATAAATATATTCTTAACTCTGATCATTTCACTATGACAATTAGTTCTTAATTGACTCTTGAGAACAAATGATTTCACTTTATTCTCAAAATGAGTTGTCAATCCTGGAAAATAAATATTCATTCCCATTACTATATGATATTCTTCAGATTTCTCAAATCCTCAGATTCATTGACCACTCATTCTCCCCAACTTAAACTATATCAGTCTAATAGATCAGACTATGATATCTTACCAACTCTCTGCTATATTCTTGATTAAAGTGTCTTTTATTCTCCGAGAAACCACTTCTTATTCCAATATGATTTCACACCACAACTGGAATATCGACTTCATAACAACTAATGAAGTATAACTGCATTAGTGGTTTCTTAACCTCCATTAGGATTTTATCATTAACCACTAATTTATTTACTGAATAAATTCCATTATTACTTAACTAGTCTCAATACTAGTATTACATCATTTCTAAAGATGGTACACCATCTTTGAGTTTCCCCCCAAAGTTATTCAGTAATCTATTGTTTCGACATTTCCATTCTCCTAAGACACATTTCATGGTCTTGATCTAATAAATACTTCTTCACTGACTATTATTGGTCTAATAATAACAGTAAGAACAAAAACCATTGAAGATGCTACTTGGAGAAAAGTTTCATTTCATATTTGTAACTTTTCTTATGTTTTTCCTTTTTGTCTCCCCGAGGTTAAGTCTTTCTTGAGCTCTTACCTTTAAGACCTTCTCATATCATGAGAAATAGATGGACTTCAACCATCTTATTATCTTTCAGGAAAAACATACTTTCATATCTACTGCATAGATATAGTATACACAACAAATAACATAACTCAATCTTTTATCTTTTGGTTACCCCCCAAAATCATGATAAAAACCATTTATCAAACCCTAAGCTTATTCATAGCTCGAGACAACTCTTAGAGTCAATATTTGGTTTCGTTATTAAGTATTTTGATACACCTTAAACTTTACAGTAAAGTAACATTCACTTCGAACACCATTCAAAAGTGAATTTAGGGTCAGAGCCTTGTTAATGATACCAAACTATATCATTGTTACCATTTTAACCCTAAAAGTGATAAACCTTAGACTCTGACACCAAAACTGTATTAAAGGTATCCAATGTAACAAAACCCTTAAAACCTTGTCTCTAAACTAAAGCTGTAAAATGAGCTTTGACCTAGACTTTAACCTCGAACTGTTTCGGGCTCTGAAGTAGGCTCTAACCTTACCTGACATGTGCTTTGATACCAAGCTATAGCATCCCCTAACCTAATTAGGGCGATACCTGGCCTAAAACCATAATTAAACCTAGATTACCCTTACTAGACTTAACTAGAGCCAACAGCCTTACCACCTTTACCTGATAAGCACTACTGTAAATCGAATATCGATGTAAAATAATTAATAAACACATTGGAAATTTAAATCTTTTATCGATAATTTAAACCACAATATATAATATTAAAACAAACTGGAATAAACCTCGGTTATATAATTCACCCATCCCTTGTGATATTACAAAACTATAATTCAGTACAAATATATAAGACCAAAGAGAGTCATCACATCGAAGAGAAGCTCAAGACTACTATATCTTCTCTATCCCGTAGTCATAGCACTTTTCGGTTATCTTATAATGTCAATTGTGGTGAAAGCTCCAACTTGTTCAGTAAGTAGTTTTTCACATAACCATCAACATTCCATGTAGTAATTAAGAATATCATGCAATAACAACATGAACCAATGATATCTAATAAGAATATGGAAATCATAAATTTTAATATATAATAGATGTAAAACAAATGTCTTGGACTGGTACACTGTGATCCCTATTTTATTTATAAAAACTAGGGTCGATTACCCACTAGCGCCATTAATACGATTGCTAGACCAACACATTGCGCATATGTGCTCTCTAGCCTATCCATTAATGCCCAATGGTTCTATCCTAAATCCTAGTGAGAATGTAACCCGTGCAACCTATAAACTGAGTAGGAAGTTACATATAGGCTGGGAAGGTAACCCATCTCTTATATAACCTGGTCTCATTTCCAGGAACTTACACTCGTGAATCATAGTAAACACCATTTTTCGTTTATTAAAAACCATCACAGTGTACATAGTCCCCCATTCCAGTCCAACAACTACATGAGCTATATATACTAGAATGGCCAAGCAATATCGATAAATAGACGAATCCATAATTACCTCGGGTTTAAGTTTCCGTTACCCAAACTCCTAACTTTCCGGTCATCTCACACTTTCTTGGTGTTCCTCTACCTATCACCAATCATCTATACTCAATTTAAGTCAAATATACTCTATTAAGAACCTCTAGACTAGTCCCTAAGTCCTCTAGAAATTATATGTAAAATACAGCAAACTTGTTATTTTCAGGTATGGGAGCGTGCTTTCTCATTTGGTGGAGCGCACTCCAAAAGCTTGGTTCATCTTCATCGATGAAGGGAGCACGCTCTTCTGTAAGGTGGAGTGCGCTCCACCCTGTGTTGTCTCGACAGAACACAAGGCAGCATCCACTGTTTCACTAAAAATTACTAACACAACCTCTAAAACTCCACAATCTCACTCCCAAATGATTAGGAAGGACCTCTAATAAGGCTATAAACCACTTTCCATTAACAAAAACACCAATTCACATATAATTGATCATCACCACTAAATTTAACTTCAACAAACTCAAAAACAGAACTTACCAAAGTGATGATCATTGGCTTTTGACCCATTTAAGCTCCTTAATTTGAGTTGACCCATTTAAGCTCCTTAATTTGAGTTGATTTATCTCCCCAGATCGTCCTCCTTCGATCTGAATTGAATTGAACCTCTCGGCCTATTTGCGAATGATTGAATGAATTGAGATAATGATGGATTTTTGTTTTTATATATAGATTTTTCTCGAGATACATGTCACGCGATCTCGAGACTTATCACGTGGTTGATGCGTTAAAGTGACACCAATTTTGCACATCAAGCACTTACGCTTTGTTCGAGAAGATCAAATGATCCATATATTTCTATTATTCTTTTATTTTCTAATATATATCGTGTATTGTTCACCAATAAACTCACCAGACGTGCCTACAAGTGTCATTGAGCGTGCACATTCATGCCACGACTCCCTCGTCACACTTAGTGTCTCGGTAAATCATTATTTATTGTGTATTTTTCGATTCATAGGCTTGTGTATAATTTCCTTATTGTACCACAACCTATATATAAATTGATTTAACAATTCAAACAGACACCATATGTCATGCAAACGCACACACACGTTAATCGAGGTACGCCGAACTTAACCACGAGCCTAACTCTAGTTAATTAGGATTTGGATTAGTACTAATCACCAACTTAAGGTAATAGGTTGTTACACTACAAGTTCCTTTAGGTCATCATGACAAATAATGAGGTTTTCAAGGTTAAAAAGTTTAAGTTGGCTTGTTGAAAGCCAATTGAAACAGTTATATAAATTAATATTTTTGAAAACTGTTCTCAAGCGTATTTTGGTAACTATTTCATTGGGTTTCATAATTTGGTTTTACTTAATGCTTGACCCATAATGTAATTGGGTATGCAGGAAAGCTATTGGAACCATTTTTAAGGTGATCCGACGCTCCGGGAACCCCCAAAAATTAAGCTCAAAACTAGTTGGTTATAAGTAAACCCTATAGAATTGTTTACTATATATGAAATTTTATCTTTACACCTGCATTTGTGTTTAGTCTGCATTACATTTTGCATCATTATTGGTCATGCATACATAACATCCGTATAGAGTTGCTCTTACTTTGGTCGTAAGAGTATGAGGTGCTCCACTCTAGACTAGACGTACTTCAGGTGTCTAAGGCGAGTAATGTCGACTCTGGGTAGCATGGATTGAACTCATAAGACTGTTCTAAGTTCATCGTGAGTGGGCCTACTTGTTATGAGCTTAGAACAGGAAATGAGGGATTCATATTGTTATATAAATTTGTTGTTATTTGGAAATGCAATTACATGTCTCCATGTATTCGAACTAATATTTGCAGGAATAATGAACAATGTAGGAGTTTACTTACCTGAAATCTTCGAGTTGTTTTTGATGATGTCAGGTTCTCTTGGAAGACAAGGAAGAACAGAATAACTCAAAAACTTTTGGTCATTGCTTTCAAGTTTTTAGTTTAATTTTCTTTGTTGTAATCACTTTATATATATATATATTGTTTTGGGCTTTGGAGTGAGCATAGGGCGTGAAACACCAGTGAAAGGCTATGAGAGTTTCCTAAAATAGTCGAAAGCAAGTTGAGAAGTGTATATTTCAGTTTTGGTTTAATTTTTTATTGTAAGGTTGTAATTGAGATATCGGAGACTCTTAGTTAGTTTAAATGATTTGAAATTGATATATATTGTGAACTACGGGGAGTTATGAGTCTTTCTAGGCTTTTCCCCATTTTAATGTCTATTAAGTGAAGTTTTTCGGCAGGCCACTTTTAGGGGAGGTGCTGTCTAGATTTTATGAAATACAGAGAATAATTTGTATGATTTCCATATTTCCTCCAATTAAACAAATTGCGAATTGAGTTTCAATAAGGATATAAAATTTAGTTTTGGAGCATTATTAAGGATTGAAATAAAAAGTATTTGGAGGTCAAAATTAATTAAAGGGATTAGGTACCTAATTAGGAGAATTAGACTACGTCAGGACTTAGTGAGACGGGCCCTGACAGAGTTGGTATCAGAGCCTAGATTTGACTCAATTAAGGATAAACTTTAGTTGATAACCAAAGAGTGATTGAGCGCGATTAGTTGTGAAGTGACTGTGAGATGGGGTATTTGAATTATTGTGTTAATTTATGATGTGTATTTATGTATTATCGCTAGATATATGATAATAAGTTTATTCTCATTGTCTGTTTGATACTTAACTCATAAGATATGACGAGTGAGATTTGGAACAATTAAAGAGAGAATATACATGAAATGAAACTGAGCATAAATGGATGTGAAATAGACTTGGGAAGTCTGAATTCATAAAGGTGTTGTAAATAGTTTGATGCCAATATAACTAAGGGAAATAGTCGATTATAAAACCAATCGAAAATTGGTTGAGTAAGAAGTCGTGATGATTCAGGAACGCAAGTACTGAAAATGAATTTCTTAGCAAATGAAAGTATCGAACTATTACAATTATAAAATGCTCAGGAAAATGCCAAAATGAACTTAAATTAAGTCTCAAACGATTGAAAATCGTTTTGTAAACTTGAAATAAAATTGAGACTTGTTGGAAGCACAAAATATAAATATTTTGGGGTTTAGAATGAGGTTAGTACCAGCTTCAGTAGCAATTGGGGAAAACCTATTCTGCAAAGTACTGCTTTAATTAATAACCAATTATGAGTTGCCTCGAAAATAGTCTCAATGAAATAAAAAATAAGATATGAGTTTTCGAAAATAGAAATTAATTAAACATACTGAGGTTTGAAAGGAAATCATAATGGGATTGTGATATGATCAGTTAAGTTGTCTAAGTCGGTTTCCATGAAAATAAAATACTTTAAAGTAAAGTATTGTCTCATTTTCGAAACGAAACACAAAGTGAAATGTGAAATAGACCCGAGGTTGAAAACAATCAAATGACTTCTAAAAAGAAGTATTGAAATTTTTGATTGGTTATTACTCAAGTTACTTATTCATAAGTTTACATAAAGTATAGTGGTTCTATGAGTTAAATAAGGAAATGATGAATGAATCGAAAATACATGAGTTATAGGTACGAAACAATGATCAACAAAAAACTCTACCCTAAAAAAAATGATGAAAGGTGTAATGATAGAATCAATATATTAGAAGGAAATATTATGGGAATGGTATGAGAATAGCTAGGATTAGTTATTAAATAAAACATAAGTAGTTGTGTTTTGAAACTCAAAATACCCAATAGTCAATTCTAACCAAATTAAAATTTTGATGCCTATCATTATGACTTTAAATAGAACAAATAAAGAGGTAGATATACTGATTGAGAATGTAAGTGACTTTTTATAGGAATCTAGTAAGAACTATATAACAAGAATTTATATTGAGAAGACCTAAATGGTTGATATAGCATCATTTAAAATTTTGATTAATCGTTAAGTTGTTTGAGGTAATGGAAATTCAATTTTTTATGTCTCTTCAGTTGAACAAATGAATTCATCAAAAAGTGAATTGATGATTAGTAAGATATTTTATTATCTTACATAGTCTCTTGAAAAGTACCAAATCTCTTTTTGAGAAAAAAAAGTTGAAAAATCTAAGAGAAATGGAAATAACTTAAGGCAACAACAAATAGTGGAACTGCTTGAGTTACAAAATTTCTCTATTTCGAATCAGAAATAGCTAAGGAAGACTTCCATTGATTGAATAATCATAAAAAATCACATCGTCCATAGCAATGTTTTCAAAAAAAGAAAAGATGTAAATGACCTTTGTAAGTCAAAACTAAGAAGCTGTATGAGGACTAAGTGTTGAACGAAGTTGTAATTCTGCAAAGGAACTAAGAACGAGATCAATGTGAGAATAGCCAATATTGAAAAAATCAAATGGAATAAACTCTGTGTACAAAAAAATGATGAGACGTTGAGATGACTTGTGAGTACTGGAAATGACACAAACGATCTCCTTTAGTCAAAGTAAGGCACTGGAGTAGTAGTGCATGAGTCTAAGTAAATTTGTTTCAAAATTACGATTCTTTCACATCGTAGAAGACTGGTGTGATGCATCCACTCGTCTTTGAATAATCCAATGAATTGATGATAGTCAGAATAAAAAAGTCTATAAAGTTTCGTTTGAGTTAATTGGAAGTTGAATTATAGGCAAATAAATGATCAATAAATTCTCACACACGCATGAAATAAAGAAAATTTCAAGTGAAAGAGTCCCGATAAGACTTAGGATATCAAACTATAAGGTTAATGGAACGTTTTATTTTTTTTCACAAGGATTTTATAAGGAACCAAGCTCCAAAGTTGAAAATGTTGAACCAAAGTAATATACAATTGATATTAATGAATACATTGATTCAAATGTTTTGCTACACTACGTGGTTAGTTAGTGATGAAGTTTGAAGTACTATGTATTATAAATTGGAGTTGGTGTAAAATACCTGTATAATGGTGAATATACAAATAAAAATGAAAAGAAAAGCACAACTTACAACTCAGTTAGTAAGTATTATTCATATTGGTTGAAAATATTGAATAGAGTACAATGTATCTAATTCGATATGTTTAAAAATCGAATATTCTTCTATACCGTAATTGAGTAGAGCAAAACATATGTATCGAATAGGGGCAAAAAGGGATATATATTTGTAACTTTTATGAGACACAAGTTAAAAGTTATACTGTGAGAGTATAATCAAGAAATATGTGGATCGTATTTAAAAACATATGTCTAATCAACTTAAGGATAATTGTCTCTCTTGAAGTAATGAGAGAAGTTGGTAAACAATAAGTGATTAAGACGGTGAGATGATGTGAAGTCTCAGAAATTGGAAAAATAATGGAAACCAAAAAAGTTATTAAGCCAATATGAAAGATAGTGGCAAAGTGAAAGTGAAAGAATGAGGTTCTTGGTAAACTCATGAATATAGAATGGTTCAAGAAGTTAGAAAAATTGTTAATTTTCTAACTAGTCAAAGGAAATGTTAAGTGAATTGGTTGATGAGTTAGAATTGGTAATTGCTTTCTAATTCACAAATCTAAATGATATTATGAATAGACATTTAGAGAATGAGTGAGAGTTGCATGATGTGTCCGATTTCATTTTTTGGTCAGATTTAAATTTGATATCTCTTATCATAGGATGACATATATAATTAGAGATCTATAGTCATAAGTTGACTTGTATAATTTCAGGCTTCTGTTGAGAAACGCTAAGATGGTGATGGATCAAATAGACACACAACTCTACTTTAGTATTTAATGTCATGATCAAATATTATTTGCATTACTATATAAATATTAAACTGATGATAGTCTAAGAATTAATCGGCCAATGATTCTAATTAGAAATGATCAATGATGAGAAAGCAAACTGGAATATGTAAAGAGTTTAGTGGATAAGGAAATAATTATCAATGGTTTGTGGAATAGTATTATGTTAAAAATGTAAATGGTTTAATTAAAAAGGAATATAGACTAGATCTTGCTAAATATTGATGCTTGAATGAGACTCAAAGCATGAAATGTGTAGTGAAGAAAAATAAGGTTATTGGATATTCCATAAAAATGATTGTTTAACTCATCAGAAATCCACAAAATGATAGGATTAGTAGAGAAGTTGTTATGACTTTTCATTAAACCAAGAAGTTAAAAATGAAAAGTTGAAATGTTTATGATCTCTCTCACTGAGTTGTTAATTACAATGAAAGTGATTGGGTCTAATTAACGGTTTCACCTTGGAAATGGTTTTTACTAGTTCGGATTAAAAGAGTTGTATTTCGAGGGATGCATTAATTAGGAGAGATTTGAATGGTTTGAAAAGCTCACCATCAATTACACGTAATCGAGCACAATGAAAAAGTTTGATCCATGTAGCCGACTCCAGTTAATTTGGGACTGAGGCTATATTGTTGTTGTTGGATTAAAAGAGTTGTATATGAAAGATCATATTCTCATATCTCTTTTGGTTTAATAACCTGTACATTTAAATTTTGAGGGCGAAATATTTATTTATTTGGGGAAAAAATTTTGAAATATGAGAATTTCAAAACTTGATAAGGCGACAAATTAAGTATTTTTTAATTTTATTTGGAGTTTAAGTGTCGGAGGTGGGACCCACGCTTTATAGACCGGAGGTCATATGGTATATTTATTTTTATGTGTTGTGTGTTTAATGTGTGTATTATATGGTGTTTTGTCGTGAAGTCAGGGTGTGTTGAGGTGTATCATTAGTTTCTCATACTCGGGGTTACAAGTGCGTGTCTGAAAGGCACGAGTGAAAATAAATTACCTCGAGCTTTATGTCGATTGGCGGTGGTCAAGGTTTAGATTGAGTCTAAATTGGTATAATTTTGGTTTAGTACGACAAAAGAACTGGTCCATAAGGGTACAGTATGTCATGGACAAATTAAGATTTTTGGGGTTTTAGTATAACCAAAATTATTGTTATGAATGTTTTATGAAGATAGACAGCTTTGTCGAGAGTTTAGTTCGATTTGGTGAAAAACTGGATAAAAATGAGCGCTGAAACTTAAAGAATGTCAAAAATAGAAATTACGCTGCTGACAAGCAATTGAGGATTTATATATAAATATATATAAATAAATCAAAATCAAAATAAAAAAGAACGTATATCCCTGAACCTCTCAACTCAGATTTTCGCTCCGCGATCTCCCGACGTCCGATTTTTGTCTGGTTTATTTCTGTAAAATAATAGAGCGTCATGAGATAGTCAATTCAAGGTAAGTTTCTGCAGCGGAGATGAGGTATTCGGCTCATAATTTTGTAAATTGGCAATTCAGGGCATTTTCTCTCAATTCAATTTGAATTCTCATGTTTTTTTTATTTCTTTCGCATAATTTTGATAGGAATTGGTAGGGATTATTGAGAATTGATGTATTGGGTTGATTTGGATCAATTTGGGATAAGTTCTACTGGTATGGGTTAGGTATTTGATGAATTGAACTAATGTAGTTCAGTTGATAACTGTTGGGGCATGTGCCCTAAGTTAATCTATAAACATTGTTTACCTTATAATTTCAGTTATAAAATAGAGGCTTTCATTTGCTATTTTATTTTAAGTGATTGCATGTTTACCTTATAGTAAGATCTATATGTATTTATTGAAATATCTTAAATGTCCTTGGTAAGTCATTATACTGGGATCTATAACGAATTAAGGCTAGTGTAAATCTTGATTGATGGTGATGTGATTATCATGCGTATAAGGATACGAATCGAGATCATGAGTACTTGTTAGGGAACAAGGTACTAGACCGACCTGTTATGAGAACACCACATGGATTAAGTCATAGGTGTTACTCATGATAAGTATATCATTTAGTCCTTCGAATTGAGATTACCATAGACTTTAATATTAGGAGCATGGTAGTTTGACACAATGAAACGTTGTTTTTAACCCGACGATTATAAAGATTGTGATTGGTTAGGATGTGAATAATACGTGAATGTGTGTAATCAAGATAGAATTTGTTCGTCTTGTATAGAGAGAGATATCAGTGGATCCCTCGATATGATAGATTGATAATGGCCAAGTCTATGTAAATTGATATGATCAATATCACTTAAATGTTTTCAGTCTACCTAAAGATCGAGATTAGTAAACTTAAGGCTTAAAATTGTAATTAAAAACCTCATAATAGCGATGCAATTAAGAAAAAAAACAGCAATAAAAAAATTAATACTTGAAGTGTATAAACCTCTCGAATCCTATAAACCACTAGAACTCAAACATTTTGGCCTAGATAGTGGAACTTAGCCACTCATTATCATAAAGACAACTCTGGAATTTATTCAATCAATAAATCAGAATGTAAAATATAAAAACGAAATAAAAACATACAAAGACTAAGCGGTTGAATCCCAACAAGACGTCTCTGCACAAGTATTCAAAAGTAAAACCTAACATAAAAGTTTTACTCTTTGGAATTATATGTATTTTTCGTCGTTCTGAGGTCTCCTATTTATAGTAGGAATATGATAGAATATGATCTAAACGCAAATATTGAGAAACAACCGAATTAGAAACTAATATTATTGATCTTTCCAGCGCCTTACGTTCACATGGCCACATCTCTGAGAGGTCGCTGCAATATCGCTACGACACACTGTTTATGTCCAATTTTGTTCCGAGTCGAAACCAGCGATTAGCCAGCATCGTACGTACAAATGAAATCGCTATAAATGCGCTGAAGTTTTCTTAGACATTCAAGCTTTGTCTTTCTCTTGGGGTCTTCATAAGGCTTTTCTCGCAACCTTTCCAGCTAGCTTCCTGCAATATAGCCAAGTTTGATCCAGCGACTCCTTGGCTTTGTATCGAGATCCCTGCTAAGGCGCTAGGCCTATTTTCAGCTTTTTGACTAAGTTTCTGTGGAAATCACTCATTTTTGTATAAAAGCTTGTTTTTGACCTGAAAATAGAAAAATAACGATTTTACAGCATAAATGATGATAAAAGTCATGAAATTAGTGGTAAAATCACCCTAAAGTATAGCACAAATGACGACTTATCAGGGTCCCCATCCCCTACCTTCCCCATTTGCATCTCTAGGTTCATCCCATCAGTTCAATTTTTTTCTCTTTTGGTAAATAGACCTACCTGTTCATGGGACTCAGGTCTACTCGACCCGCGCTTGTTGGTGTCCCTTGATAAATGTTGGGATGCACGCATGTACACATCGATGCAAAAATCAAGAGACGTCAATAGGTGTGTGTCTTTGTTGGATTACAAAAGCATTTTTCTTTCCTACCGATGGTTATATGTTTACATTACTACTATATTGATACAATTTTGAAGCACGTGACAACGGAGTTCACAATATTATCAAACTTTTTAACTATCAATTTGACTAATCGTGACTAGAAAGTAGGAGAACTATAACTCCTATAGTTTGATCTTGGCTCTTCAATAATAGTTAAAACTTAGTAGAATTTAGATGGGTTGTTCAAATGATAAGAGCGAGCTTAGGAATGTGTAGGTTAGGCACGCAATCCCATATTCGAATCTCCGTTGCGTCAAGATTGTTTGAGACACTGAAGTACGCTCAGGCCGATTGCACCATAGTCTCGTGGGAATGTCAGGCTCGCCCGAATATCCACAGATATCAAAATAAAAAAGAAGAACTTAGAACTTAGAACTATGACTCTAATAACTTGATCTCAACTTCACAACAATGGCCTCTAGAAAACAAATTTCTCTTATAGCTTAGCAACACCTTGATTAAAATCAATTAGTTTAAAAATCACCCCTAATACTCATAAGTATATAACCATACAAAAAACTCCCTACATATTAAGACAACCTCTTGATTGTCGATATGTTTTCTCCCTTTGAAGTTTACTTTTCAAGATGTTGAAAAGTTTTTTTGTTAGCATGTATACTTCTAGAAAATGAAAAAAGTGTTCGTTTGAGGTTGATACTAGTGAGAAGATAAAACATTTTTTTTTTGAGAAACCGATAAGTTAGACATTAAAAATAGAGTGTGGTTATGTGCACCCCGCATAATGATCAGGGCACCCAGCCAAAAATGTTGTAAAAATTGGGGTAAGAATGAAATGTCAAAACCGCCCTCCTAATCCAACTGATTCACTCACGTACCCAAACCTTTTCATTCCCACGCACCCCACCTTCAATCTTTCAAATTCTTCACAAGTGCAATCAATCCTAACCGTGCACATACGCGGAGTTGAATGAACTCAGTTGACTGATTTTGGAGGAGTCAATAATGTGAGTTTTGTATTGTAGGGTTTGTTAGATTCGGTATATTTGCATCACTGTTAACACATAATGACTGAAGAAAATGAGTGGGAGTCGGACGTAGGATAAGATACAGTTTGTTTTCTTGATTTTTCTGTAATTTTTCATTTTTCAAACTGTACGGGGGATGCGAAGTGACCGGCCACATAGGTCCAAGACACTACATAGGGTCTCGGTTGTATCTAGCCGATACTCTTGCATGAGTCTCAAACTAAAGCAATCGAAACCATATGTATATACTATGTAGTACTAGTCACGGTCATTGGGTACCGAGACTTAAAGAATGGTATCGGACATGTACAACCGAGACTGCTTGCTGTTTTTCAAAGTTATGGGACCGAGACAGTCAGGGTGCCTTGAGAAACAGTCGGGGTGCCTTGATCATCGGGGGTGGGGTGCTCATTTTTGAACCAAGGGGCAATTTGGGAAACTTGACTAGGTGCCCTGATTATCGGGGTGCCCTAAGAAACAACTATGGTGCACATAGCCGCACTCTAAAAATAATAATTTCAATGATTTTTTTTGGATACCTTCGTAAAAACCTTTAAAGTTAATCTAAAAAGACGTATTTGTCAAATAAGTACACTTTCCTCTGTACAACAAAAGTCACACCTCTACTTCCTAATAAGTTTGGCTCAAAAATCAACCAAACAAGAAAAACGGCAAGTTTTCGAGAACTCCATTTCACTTCCTCCCTCTCACTCCCCCAAATCAAATAACATACCACTATTTCTTCAAAAAAAAAAAAAAAAAAAAAAACATAGCACTATTGCAAGAGCTCGATTGCCTTTTTCTTCTCTCACCTAACATGGGGATCAATTGTGTCAACTAATCCATGCTCAGCCGGGCATTGTATGGCCCCTTTCATTTGAGACTTAGACCCATTCAAGTCCCTTCCCGCTCGGACCAACTTGTTGTTGATGCCACGCTCTTGCCAACTAATCCATGCTCCGCCGCACTTCAACTAATATTGAAATCCAAGTATCCAATTTATGAAAAAAAAAAAAAAAAAAAATCCAAGTATCCAATTAATGTCAAGACATTAGATCGAATTGCTCTTCAAACTCTCTCTCTCTCTCTCTCTCTCTCTGTGCACAAATGCGTTTATACGCCAACTACGCTTACTCAGATCCATCATCGCTATTTTTAAATGCAAGAAATCCCAAGTTTCGTTCTTCGTCATCCAATGCGACTTGGCGAATTTCTTTGATACGAATCAGATTTCCCACTCCCAGGCATCACCGCTCCAAGGTTCGATTCTTGTCTTTCAACTCGATTTCACGCTAAGTGTAGATTTAATCGTTGAATTGAATTGTTCGGTTTTGTGTGCTAGGTTTTCTGCAATTTGAACGAACAGATTCCAGTGATCGAGGCGAGGTACATGTTCATTCGATTATTTTTGATGCGTTTAGTTTCAGTGAATTGAATTGATTCGTGTTTATTTGAGGTTTTGAGATTGCATTTATGCATTTGAGTTCTTTGTATTTTGATGTGAGAGGGAAAGGTAACAATAACAGCTCTTAGGAATGTAGAATAAATATTAGAACAAAATAAGGCATAATAGGCAAATTTATACTAACGTTTCAGGAATTTTGGCAAATCTGTCCTTACTTTTCGATATTGAGTAAGTTGTACCCTTGGTCAAAATTTGTCCCAAAATTGATGGTGTGCTAATTAAAATTGATCACCTTGCAATGAAATACCATATCTGCGACTCTACTTAACACCACAGTTGACCCAAACAATCCGTTGACAAAAAAAAAATTGGTCCAGGAGATCAATTTTTGGGGCAAGGTTTGACAAGGATACAATTTACACAAAATCAAAACACGTTAGGAAAGATTTGCATATGAATCCAAATAAACAAGACCATGATTCAATGAGGTAAAACCTTGTTGTGGGAAATGCGCATTTTTCTTTTAAATAAGAAATTCTGCTAAAAAACTTTTTTTTGACAATATTTTACTGGTTGTCTAAACTCATCCCTAGCGATTGCAAACATGAGAGGTGAATCCCCTTTTCCACCAGTTGATAAAATTGACCCGTCACGTGTTTATTTTCTCAAGAGAAACAAGCCAAAGAAAAATTTAATTTACAGGGAATGGATGCTTTCCACATAAGCATATTTGGAGAAATGGGAAATCTTTTTCTAAAATGTTAAGATGCTTGAACATGGACTTACAAGTGTAATGACCATTCTTATCAAGACTTACAAAGTTAGAATTAGTGTAGAAACTTGACTACAAAATGTAAAAAAAAAATACTGAGATCCAGCTTTTTTTAGCCAAAAATTCAGCTTTTTAGTATTTCTTTCATCTACTTTATGTCTAACATTAATAACTACAACTTGAGTGGAGATCCTTTTTTTTTTTCCTTTTCCATTTCATTTTTGGAGAGGAAGATTTGTTTCCCCTTGGTCCCAAATGAGCCTCCTAGGGCCTTGTTTTAATTACATGTCCAAACTATTCTATCTCAACTTAGGGTTGGGGGCCAAGTTTGGGGTCGGTGCCTTGGCCCCCAACCCTAAGGTTTGTAGGTTCACTATATGTTACTAATGCCATGATGTTTTTTTAATTGATTTTCATGGGAGTCGAACCCATGACCAAGGGATGCCTCATCCATCTCACCAGATATGCTTTGGCGCCATGAAATTGTTTCTCTACCATGAAGTTGCATAGATGTTACCAATTAATTTCTAACAATTTTCCTTTCGCATGCGCTATTTGATATAGTCTCCCATAGGATTTTAGGAGCTCCGTAATCCTCCATTTATTGCTGGTAGAGTAGTAACTTGCTCAAAAGCAGTTCTTTTGGAGCTCTTTTTATAATTCCTAGGCATTGTGGCTTGAAAAGTTTAGCAGCAAGATACCATCTATAAAACCTGGAATAACACAACCATAAGTGATCATAAACATGAAGAGTGTGATATTGATATCTTTATGGAGCCAGTTAGTGGGCTGTTAGGAGTCTATTTGCTTCTTTTACGCAACATTGTTGGGCCAGTTGTTAAGGGTCTATTCGACGAGTTAAAGGTAGACCGAAGCTAACTTGAGGCATATTGATTAGAAGGGATTTTAATGATTTGGAAAGCACACCATCAATTGCACTAGATCGAGCGCAATGGAAGAGTCTGATCTATGTAGCCGACCCTAACTAATTTGGGATTGAGGCTAGGTTGTTGTTGTCAATTTTGTATGATTCCTTTTGCTTTTTTTTTAACTGCAAACATTATGGTTGGCTACCATAATTTTCAAACTGATATTCTTTTACTCATATTTAGTAACAGTTTTTCTTGCATTTCGATGGAAAATAAATTCTCAAGATTGAACAAAGAAGGGCTAATTGTGTGATCTCAAAACATCTTATTAATCTTGGTATCATTGAATATTCCTTCTTTACTTGTTATTCTTTATTGTTAGCCGACCCAGTTAATTTGGGACTGAGGCTATGTTGTTGTTGTTGTACTTGTTATTCTTTATTGTCTTCCCTTTTATTGTGCATGAATAATTGGCCTCTGCTTATATGAAGATGTGTTGAGGAGTTATATAAGGCTTTGGCTGAACGCCTTCAACCTGTGACAGCTACAGTATCAGACTTGGATTCTAAGTAAGTTTCATTTTCCTTTTGGTTAGTGGGAAAGAAATAAATCCCAATTTAAAGTCTGAATGCTATTTCTTTTTAACCTGACGAAACTTTTGCCTGTTTTGTGCTGCTCTACATTCTGCAATATTTCATATAATCCTCTGAGCTTTTAATGCTTCTGTTGCATTTTTCAATTATTATTTTTCGAATAAAATCTCTTATTAATTCTTGCCTTTAACCTTCAGAAGTGGTCAAATCTAGTCTCACACATTTGACTTATTCTATCAATTATTATTGCATATATCAATTGATTTTTCTCATTATTGAACAGTGGGTTCCATTAGTTATATTTGGTTTTGCTCAAGACTCAAGAGACACGCTTTCTAATGGTTTATGTAATGATTTGTTTCCTTATTTTTCTCCTTGTTACTTGTATAGTTATGTTAATTTTTCAGCTCAAAGTTTCTTCCCTTTTCTTTTTATCTTTATATTTTAAATACATGCACCCACATTCAGATCATGGAAGTCTTGATGCACTGCCTACTTTCAATAGGTTTGTCTTGGGTACCCAATGGTTCAATTATTCGAATATGTGACCACCACCGTTCTTTAAGCAACTTCCTTTCAGTCAAACAAATTCGTAGGTGTCCATTTATGCATTTGACTAGTTCACAATGCTCTCCATTAGATTAAATCATTCATTTGACATTTCATGCAGGTACATTGTGGGCTTAGCTGGTGCTCCTGGTGCTGGCAAGAGCACTCTGGCTTCTGAAGTTGTTTGTAGAATAAACAGATTATGGAGTCAACAGGATTCTGCAATAGACTCTGTAGTTAAGCCTCCAGATGTTGCTATAGTTCTACCTATGGATGGTTTCCATCTTTATCGTTCCCAGTTGGATGCTATGGAGGTGAGATTTTTCCCATTTTATTCTTGTTTTAAATTCTTCTCCATTTGTTTTTTGCATCTGATACAACAAATACACGTATAATGCATGATATGTACTTATTTCCTTTTCAACAATATGAACATCATACTGGCTTTTCTTTCTTTCTTTCTCATACTTGTATTTTCTTTTCTTTTCTACTTATGTGGTTTTTAGAATCCAAAGGAAGCTCATGCAAGGAGGGGAGGTGAGACTTTATTTGTTTGGTCTTTACCATATTAAGAATAGTACAGGGAGCGAAGGTATTGATCTTGCTATTGACAAATTCAGCACCATGGACATTTGATCCGGAAAGATTGCTTACCTGTCTTAAAACTCTCAGAAGTCAGGTTATCTTTTATTTATTGATTTTATATTACCATCTTATTTAGAGATTGTGAGTGCGCCATGGGCTGTCTGTGATAATAGCTTTATGGTGGTCTTTGATGCTTTCCATGTTTTGCACACTGATGAGGTGCTTCACACAGGGATCAGGTTATGTGCCCTCATTTGACCATGGCGTAGGCAACCCAGTGGAAGATGATATTTATGTGAGCTTGCAGTAAGTTTTTAATTTATCTGTTCAGTTTGTTCAAGTATTGGTTTTGAGTGCAAATACTTGATTCGGTTTATACCAAACAAAGTAGAACTATACAATGTTAATCACTCGAAGTTGCCCTATTTATCTCAAATCCGGATAAAGGAGGACTCCGAAGCCTATTTTCTATATTGGAAAATGGGGAAGGGAGGTCCCAAGCCCATTTTCTAGGGGAGGCCCCAAGCCCATTTTCCATTCGTAGAAAATGAGGGAGGGTGTGACAGTTGATAACCAGCGTAAAACTTTTGTCGCTCTTCATGAATGGATCAAGCTACGGGAGTTAAGACTTAAGTGTATAAATAGGTGTGATGTGAGTAGGTAGAAACAATCCTCATGAAACTTGAATAATAATTGGACACTCTTAGAGTGTATTTAGGAGAGAGTGAAATGTTCTTCCTCCTAGTTCTTCGTTTCGTATTTTCGTGAGTTTGTAATTTCAAGCTCGTTTGGGTTCTTCTATCTTCAATTTTTGTTTCTTGATTCAATTTTTTTTAGGTTCTTATTAGAAGATCAAAACTGAACATCAAACATACATACGAGATAGTTAAGAAATTATTGTTCTATAATTACTTGAGTTAGTCGTGATGAAGGGGAGATTGGAAAGCCGATACATTCAGCTTATCCTGTGAAGTTCGAACAAGGGTTTGTTCGGTTGAATATTATGTTCGAATGTCTTGTGTAGGCTTGCATTTGAACGTTTGATTTTTTTCAATTACATTTCGTTTTTTTATCCTACTTTCTCTTTTGCTATTGTAATTATTGATACTCTTTATAGTTTACAGCTCTTATTAACATTATAAAGCCACTGATCATTAGAAATCTTTAGTTATGTTTTGAAATTTCCTTTTTTAAAATGTCATCTTGATTTTATTAAGGCAAATAGAATCATTTGGTCCTGAACTTTCAAGTTTTTGTTGATTTGGTCCTCAACTTTCATCAGTTCACTTTTGGTCCCTGAACTTTCATTTCACTCTACTTTTGGTCTTTGTTAAGTTTCGAGAGTAACGAATAGTAACGTAACGGTTCACAATCGATTTTTTGGATTAATGAATCAGTTGGGAACTACCATTGAATTGCTCGTGAAGCACTTTTTAGTGACCGTTGTTCTCTAAATTTAACGAAAGGACCAAAGGTTGAGGGGACCTGAATGTTCAAGGATTAAAAGTGAAGCGATGAAAGTTTGAGAACCAAATCAACAAAACTTGAGAGTTCAGAGACCAAATGATACTTTATGCCTTTTATTAATTTTCCTCTTACTTTCATAAACTAGTCACGTTAAAAGGGGTTTCAATTATCAATTTGCTCTTTTGCTCTTCTGCCCATGACGCCAAGAAAGAGAGGAAGACTATTGATGACTCCGAAATATTTGGCATGAACAAATATTCGTCAATGTTCATGCCAAATTTGTGACCTACTTATTGAGGTTATTTTCAAACTTTATGTTGTTGTAGAAACAACTTCAGCACAATGTTGTTGCATATATTAATTAAGATTAAAAACTTGACTTCTCCTGAGACTTCGGTGACTCGGTCACACTGTCACATAAGACTGAAAATTGATTCTGGAAAGTCTTAAATGATTCAATGAACCTAATTTCGACATTGTAAAGGAGCATAATTTGATTTATTGATAACTCGGATATTTCAAGCTACCTCCGGTAAATGGTATTCGACATGATATTGATTTTTTCCTTAGCTTTCAATATTATCTTATGTTTGGGTTTAAGGTTTATTGTTTAGGATTTAGGCGCTGACAATAGGTTTCTAACTCATAATGCTAGTTAGAAGTTAGATCATATATTTCATGTTGTTGTACCAAATTCCATTTCACTCTCTTTTCCTGGCGTATCTCATCATAATAAAAATGTTCTGACATTTTATAAGAGTATCTTCCAGAAGGAATATCTATTTAACTAGAAAATCACAATTAAGGAAATCATAACAAATGAATTGACTGGTAAAGGTCTTCTTTTATACCGTTATACGTAAAAATGGAGTAAGGAAAGAAAAAGTGTAGGATAATTATCTAGCCTATTAGCAACTAACAATTTACATGTATCAACTCTATACTTTCCGAATATCCTTTTTATTTGGAATTCATGACTCATTCAATTGTGAGCAATAAGACCACTCATGCCTTTCTTTTTTGTTTGGTATATTTTTATTAATAACAGAATCAGAAGCGCTGTGAGAACTTTTACGATATGTTGCTTGAATTTTGTCGTATTGTTTTTGGAAAAAAAAAAAAAATTAAATCAAGTGGAGAACTTAATCTAACTAGTTTGTTTATGAAGAATTGCATTAGTTATGGAATCATGTGAACTAGGCTTTTGCTATTTTATATGAATCTAGTTGAAGAAAAGTAAAAAAAAAAAAAAAAATTAGGTTTTTGTTAGTTGTGTACTGCGAAGTCTGTGATGCTTGGAAATACTTTTGGAATATTTCTCGTATTTCAAAGAATTGCATCAATATGAAATTATGTGAACTAATTTTGCTATTTTAGAACAAACTAATTGGAATAACAAAAGTTGGTCTTCTGTTAGGATATGTATTGCCATTTTTGAGTTTTTTTTTTTTTTTTTTCCTCAAATCTCGACGTTTTCAGGCACAAAATAGTGATAGTGGAAGGAAATTACTTACTACTTGAAGAAGGTGCTTGGAAGGATATTTCCTCTATATTTGATGAAAAATGGTAATCATTGGTTCACCTTTAGGTAACTTTTGGGCTTTGAACCAAGCAGTTTACAACGAACAAAAAGAACTGCAATGACTAAGTAAAAAAAGAGGACTTAATGATTCATTTTCACAATAATTCTCTTTAACCAATTTTAGCTGCTAGATCTTTTTTTCTTATTAAAATCTCGCTCCAGCCAGTTTGTATGCCTTAAGCAAACTTACCTTTCTTTTTCTGTCTTTTCCTCAAAGGTTTATTGAACTCGATATTGACACGGCAATGCAACGGGTTCTTAAGAGGCATATTTCAACAGGTAAGTAAGTGATTATGGTCATAGCTTAGGCATGAACATTTTGAAATGGAATAGGAGAGTAACCCATCCACTTGTTTTGCCTTTCTTGATAGGAAAAAGTCCAGATGTTGCTAAATGGCGGGTAAGCGAACCTTTCTTGAACTAGAATTCAATTAATATTTTGTTCAGCATTTATTGTCTTACTTAATCCATTATTCCAGATCGAGTACAATGACAGACCCAACGCAGAACTTATAAACAAGTCGAAGAAGAACGCTGACCTTGTCATTCGATCAGTGGACTTCCATGCCTGTGCTGAACAATAACTTCTATGAAACAAGTTTGCTTCTCTTGTTTACTTTTCCCTCAAAATTATCTTTGTCGTTGATCCCACTCTCGTGGGACAGAGCTGCTGGACTAGTAATATGTATCTAGTGGTCAGCGCAACATATATTGAGGCATTATTTAACATCAAGGAATCTCCTACTCATGATACTGCGCCTAAGCTAAGTCTTGAGTCTTAACCATGCCCTCTGTTGGGTGCCAGTTTGCCTTTTCCGTTGCGTCTGCCTTTATTGTAATGTTCATATGTTGCTGAAATATCAACATGATAATACTATGTTTAACCAAAAATGCTCTTTTGTTATTAGAAATTTGTAAATACACTTGCAAACTGTGAAAATCATTGTTGCCGAGGTTGGCAATTTTTGTTGGCAACCTGTAGGCAGGCTGCCTTATTGTTATGAATGATTTTATTTTTAAGTTTGCAGTGTTTGAGTTTGTTGCAACTTGGAAGATCTTGTCAATCGCCGCAGTTAAGAAACTGATAGTTGACAATGAGATGGCCTTGGGCATACCCAAATCCATCGGTGTCAATCTGTCTGAAAACTCCGACATCCAAATCCAGTCCTCCATTGCTGCACTGGTCCATGATCCTCACTGTTGGCTGAGCGCCAGTCCTAGTGTTTGTTACCTGCACGCCATTACGATTTACTTGAATCAGGTATTTGTAGCATATTTTAAACTTTGCAAATACTGTGTTGTGTTCATCTTTAATCTACTGAAAGCACCATGATGGTAATGATATTACGATATCGATTTCTTACCCTCAAGCACCTGCCACAGGAAGCTTGGCCACGAGGACCAACAGGACCGCAGAAGGCAGTCCATCCATATCTCAGGCACCATGCAAGAGGCTTGTTGTCATCCCATGTCGCGCAGTAAGCACTAGCTCTGATCAAGTCCCATCCAATCTGTTGAGGATTGTATAAATGGTATGTTGCACGTACATTGGAAGCACTTTCACCTCCACCGCCTCTGCCGCCGCCGCCGCCACCACCACCACCCTAACAGTTACTTTGGCAGTTGTTAGATGGTAGGAAGTAATCAGGGGTATCCCCACAGTAGCCCCATTCGCTACAACAGAGGTTGCCCGCGCAGGTGCGGCCTCCAGCTTGGCGGCCGCATTGCTGGGCCGCTACGCCACCAATTATACAAAATAAAAATACAACATAGAGATTTTTATTTCCCATTTCGATTGCAAGAAAGATTGTGGAAGATAGGTTCAATTTACAGTTGAGGTTCTCTGTCTAAAATTTTATCCTTGGAGTTTGGCTAGTCTTTTTTGATGGCTGGAATCAGCTGAAAACCTGTACTGGTGGTTAGCTTTGAATTTTCAGTTTAGGCGAGAGAGGAAAATAAATTTGTCGTTGCGTCATTGAGGTCCCTTGTTCCTTGCATTCATTTATTAGATTAACTGCACAAGTGAACCACAAGGACTAAATAGAACTCGAAAGTTCAAGTTGACAGCATTTTTTTATTTAAGCCCTAATGATAAAAAAAAATATCCCAAGCAACCTTTTCTATTTAGTTTCAATTCGATCGTCAAATCACCTTAATCTTCTAACATCTTTTTTTTTTTTTTTTTTCATGATCATGATCATTCCCATTGACCACTTTATATTGAAATCTTTTAAGTTTTGTGTTTAAATTAAGTTTATGACGACAGAAATATACTAATTTATAAATTGATGATACATCAATTAATACTTTAGTTCAAATTTATTTACTCGTAAATCACTAATGGTAAGTTGAAAATCATGTGTATGCGTATGAAAATGATAGAGAACATACTAGAAGGTCACTATTTAATTTGACAAAAAAACAATGTACTTAGATTATGTATGTGATTGAATATGCACATATATACACAATTATGTGTATTATATATATGAATGCATATTTATCATGAATATCAAGTTTTAATGTATATGTATGAATAAATCATTAAAGGGTATGGGGAGAGAGTAGAAGAGAAGGATGTGTGGACATATATTATGAAAGAAAAAATGACCCAAAATTAGTTGATGATAGAATTGAAATTAAATCGAAAAGGTTAGGATATAATCGATAAATTTCAAAAGTTAAATTAAGATATAATTGATACAACTTGTAAAGGTCAGGTGGTGCTCTCAAAATTAGCTTATAGCACAGTATTTATTTACAGGGGCGTATTCAATTGAGATTTTAATAGACTTTTGGTTAATTTTATAAGTGAATGACTTTTATAAAGTTTTAGATTTTGGTAGACTTTAAAAGACTTTGATAAATTTTTATGTAGATTTCATTATGATGACTTTTATCAACATTTAAGATTTTTAGTGACTTTTGTGAACTTCTTAAACATGATTTTGATGATACTAATAGATTATTGTGATTTTTAAAATGAAATAAATATTTTGCACTTTATTATAAAAAATAAATAATTATATTTTTTTCTTAAGAACTATTACTAATTTTTTAAAAAGTATTTTTGTATTTTAGTAAAAAAAAAAACATATAGACATATTAATGAATTACTCTCAAGGTAGTAGCATAACAAATAAGTAAATAAATATCAACATAATAAATAGGTAAATAAATCATCCTTTAGTGGTAGAAAAGAATCAAGTAAGATCATCGGAATTTTTTTTTTTTTTTTGAGAAAAGATCATTGGAAATATTAGTGTAAAAATTTTGCACTTTATTTTTTTGTTTGACTTAAGCAAAAAAGTATATTTTTTCCTTAAATAATGATAGTTTAAATTCTAAAAAATGCACTTCTTGCATTTTAAAAAAATTATACAATTATTTTCTTCAAAAATAATAATACTACACTTTTTGAGATTATAATAATACACTAAATAAATGAAACTTCTTTGTCAAAAAAAAAAAAACTATCGAAAATGTATAGTGATGCAAGAATGAGATTTTGTTAATAATGACATCAATCCATTTTCATCAACATAGATATTAGAGTATAATGGGTGAGCAATGAAATCCAAGAGTTGTGGAGTGATTGGAGAAGTTGATAAAAATAATTGATAAGAAAAAGACATATTGTGAACAATGAAGTCCTTATCGAAAAATGTAACCAACAAAATTAGAAGTCTCTAAAAGTTTCTGGTTGAGGTGATGAGAAGTTGAAGACTTCTTTATGTGTATTTTTATACAAAAAGTCTACAAAAGTCAAGATTTTAACCAATCTACAAAAGTCACCAAAAAACTAAATACATCTTACTTTTATGAACTCTCTAAAAGTTTAAATCGAATACCCCAAAACTTTTGTAGACTTTTTAAAAGTCTATAAAAGTTCACGTTGAATACATCTTACTTTTATAAACTCTCTAAAAGTTTTAAATGAATACACCTAAACTTTTTTAGTCATTAAAAGTAACCAAAAGTTTATTAAAATCTCAATTGAATACACCCTTGAACCTTGTGATTCTTTCCTTTCAAAAATGTTCATTTTAATTCAAACTAAAATTACTAAGTTTTCAACATTTGAATAAATCTTAAAAAAAACGTTGACATCTTATTTTTTTCAATAACCTACAGATCTTAAAAGATTCGTAAAGAGTGAATCCATTCTTGTTGCGGTATATATTTCTCAACGATTGTTTATGGATCTGCGAGTTGTTGAGTTGATCTTCTTCTTTAATTTTTTTATTTCATAGATAGTTTGTCTTCCATTGTTGGAAGTTTAAAATTTTGTCTCCTCTTGTTGAAAGTTTTAGGTTTTCTTCAATTTTAGAAGTTTTGTTTCTTATTATGTGGTTATAGTGGTGTTTGTATTGTATGAGAGTAGCGGTTCCTGGTTATATTGTCACATTGTTTCAATATTATGGTCGAATTCATAGATTCATGACAATTCTTTCGAAGAAATTGTTGGGTTTTGGGGTTCGAAAACACAACAAAAATTTAAAATTTATTTTCAAAAACCCCGACAGGATCAAACAGAATCCATTAATCTGATTATCATAATTGAAACCATACATTGATCACAAGTTCTATGTTTGTGTTGATTGATCTTCAAGACGTTCACACGAGCACCCTTCGCTTGAAATCCACACAATAAGAACGGTTACCACGAGTTGAAGTACTAGCTCAGGAGATCTTGAAAACGTTTTCTCCTCTCCCCAAAGCCCGAGAGAACTCATGAGAAAGCCAAAAACAAAATCCAAATTCGTTTTTAAGGTTTCAACCTCTTTTGTATGTATATAATACTCACACTTAAACACCTATTTATACAACCGTTGTATCTAAAGTTTCAAGTGAATGACATATATGCCCCCGCTTAAATAAGCAATAATATAGCAAATTGTAAAGTTTTTCGACATAAATTTTATCCCATAAAATTCATCAATCTGGACCATTTGAAAGCATGCAAAGTCATTCTTTATGTGCGACCCAAATAGGTTCATGCAACATTGGCAAAGTGAATCAAACTCTTTTAGTACATAAGCCATAAACGGTCTCCAATGAATGTATTATGACTACTAAAGTTGCACGAATATCAAAAAATTGATACAACCTAATTAATAGTGTATATCACATCCTTTTGTCGTATAGTATTCTTTGATTAAATATAAGGCATGAAAAAGTCATCCTTAAGGTTTAATCATACTAGTCTTAATCTCAAAGTAGACTGAAAACATCAAAGTGACATTGATCATATATATTATCTTAGACTTAACCATTTATCAGTTTATCATATCAAATGATCCACTAATATCTCTCTCTTTACGAGACGGACAAATTTTATCTCGGTTACACACCTTCACACATTATTCACGAGTAACCAATCACAACCTTTATAATCATCCAATTGAAAGACAACGTTTGATTGCGTCAAATCACTATGCTCCTAATGTTGAAGTCTCTGGTAATATCAAGTCAAAAGACTAAATGATATACCTATCATGAGTAACACATATGGCTTAATTCATGTGATGTTCTCAAAGCAGGTCATTCCAGTACATTTTTCCCTAACAAGTACTCTTGATCTTGATTCGTATCCCTATACATATGATCATCACATGACCATCAATCAAGATTCACACTAGTCTTAATTCATTATAGCTCCCAGTATAACGATCGTTAGGATGTTTCAGTAAACGTCCATAAATCTTATTATAATGTAAACGTGTAAACCAATTATAATAAACACCAAATGAAATCCTCTATTTTATTAACCAAAATAGTAATATAAACAATGTTCATAGTTTGACCTAGGGCATATGCCCCAGGATTAGGAGTCAATGTACTTTTATTAATAGGGCAAATTGGTCCTGTATATCCGAGCCATTGATGATTAATGAAATTTTTATTTTACTTGAAAAAAAACTTTGAAACTTAATTTAAACCAAGGACATTTTTTGTCCCTTTTTATTATAAATTTATTAACAAACCACCACATTTAGAGGTGGTATTAATTCAATTTGAATTTAAAGAATTCTTAAAGACTTTTGAGGATGTTAAAGCTTCGTTAAATCATGTAGTGAGATGGATGAGACATCACTTGCTAAAAGGTAAGGTTAGGGGAGGTTATGAGTCCAACTCATGTTAGAGCATCTCTTGAACTTTCATGGCTTTGTTCGCTTCATGGTCTTAAGGTGGATTAACCCCTTTGGATGGCTAAGCTGTAGGTGTTCGCTAAAGTAGATTAACTAAGCCACGGGATTAACTAATACTCGGTAGAGGTGACTAAAGTAAACCACCAATTTTGGTTGGGACTAACTAGTCCCAACGCAGCCATTACTGAGATGACCAAATTACCCTTCCTCTTTACACACTTTTCTCTCTAACTCAATCGATCAAATGAATTGATTGTTGGCTTGGAATAAAAGAGTTTGGGTCCATGGTGGTGGATGCACATATTAGTTGTTTCTTTGAATTCAGTTTTGTTGGAACCTAAAATCGAATGTGAGCACCAAAAGAAGTCTATCACTTTTGTGATCTGCACAAAATTATTCTCTGATCAAAGATGCCACGAAACATAACGATCCAAAACATCAATAATTACATCTAAACTAAATTTGGACAAACATCAAAGTCGGTTTTTGTATACATATCGAGAGAGAGATTCGAGATATGAAATCGACTTACCTCTATTGAAGAAGACGCCCGGACGCAACAATACGATAACGAAGATGCAGAGGATGAATCTTGCGAGATTGCAGACTCGTCAAGAGGAGCGGAAATGATGAAGACCGAAATCGACTGTGATGATTTTATTGGAGATGTATGTTAAATAGAGTGGTAATTTGGTAAATGTGCCTTTTAGAACCACATTTATTCTCAAGCTTAAAACTCTCAACCGAACAAGTCCCATAAAATGGACTAATACATAAACTCATGTGTTAGTCCCATTACAAACTAATCCCATGGTCTTGGGTCTTGTTAAAATTTGAACCGAACAGGCCATCAGTACTAAAAAGCGAATAGTAAGTTATTACCAAAAAATTTAAAAAAGAAGAAGAAGTGTAAGTCAGATATATTCTTAGTGAATTTATTTCATTCATACAAATGAAAATATAAATAAAAGAATGAAGATAAAATCTTACCCAAGTAAACATGAAAAGCTAAAGTAAGAACTGAGTTTCGGCAAATCATTTGTATTTGTGTGTCTTGGGATAATACAAATCGAATGGATACAATTTCTATGAAGCTTAATTACTAACTTCATAAACAACTTTGGAAGTTGACTTCTCCTTCAAATAATCACATACCATTACTTTGTGATTGCAAAGGTCCTCTTGAGGCGATCTTTCTTAAAGTAGATTTTGAGATAAATGCAAATTCTAGGAGTCACCTCTCTTTATGACCATTGAGCCATAACAGTAGTTCAAGAATAATGAATAACCTTTCAATCCCCTCCTATTCACAAACTTCCATGATCTTTTTGCAAAATCAAACTTAAAAACCACGAAATGATGAGTATTCGAAATTAGTGAAAACTCGAATTACCAACATCAACTCCCCTTCGACTTTTACCAAGTAGAACTTGTAGATAGTTGAGTTTGGCATTGGCTTCCGCATTCGTGCAATATCTATAAGATCAACGAGCTTTATGGCCTATATAGGATGACAGTAATGGTGATCATGATTGGAAGGAGAATGAACATTTTCGTCACAAATGAAAACCTCCCCATGTTTATTTACGAAATAAAATTTTCCCATGTATAAGATGAGATTGATTGCTGAGGGTGGAGTTGGGAAGGAATTTGTCTCAATAAATGAACACTTTTCTTCACCTAATCTTATACATGCTAAATGATTGTCGTCGTAGACTAGACCGTAATGCACATCCCCCTCGCCGTCCTCAACATTTTTGATCAAGGGACCTTTACAAGTAACTATCACTTTGTCAAATGTTCTAATACAACTATCAACAAATGGTAGAGAAATATGAACTAGAGACAATGATATTTTCTATATTTTGGTATTTAAGTAGAATTAGGAAACTTTCCTTATTTTATACTTTTTCACTCTATAAATAAGAGCACCCTATTGTACTCGGTTTGCCCACATCAATACAATTCTTATTCTCTTCTTTGAAATCTATCATGGTATCGAGCTTGGTTTCTAGTATTAGGTCGGTTGACTTTCAAGTCGACGACCAATTCGTGGTGTCTCTTTCGATCTCTCGTTGTTGTTCTCTTCTTTGGGTCATAATAGGTTGAGTTCTCATCGACATTATGAGAAACTTGAATAAGATCAAGAAAGTCGCCATCTTTGGGTACTAGAAGAATCCTCTCGGTATCAACATTTTTGATCAATGTATTATCTATAATATGGGGGACCTTTGAATTGGCGTGCTTCCTCTTTGCTGGAAGGTTTTCTCTGATTTTCCCTTCATAAACCCACCTACAAAACAAATAATTAACTAAATCACTAAGTTGATTCAAGCACATGATGATTCAAACAAGAAAAAGCTGAGAGGAAGGAGAATTGGAAATGTTCAAGTATTACCATACTTACTTGGAATAATACAACTATCAAACAAATGGTCAAATATGTAAAGAGAAATATGAACTAGAGACAATGATATTTTCTGCAATGTCTTCTACAAACATATTTTGGTATTTAAGTAGAATTATTACCGAAAACACAAACTTTCAAACCCTAGGAAACTTTCCTTATTTTATACTTTGCTTTGGAGCTCGAGCTCCAGTTCTGGTCCGTCATTTCTCCGAATTGTGTCGAGCTTGGTTTCTAGTATTAGGTCGAACTTATTTCGACTTTCAAGTCGATTTTTGATCAAGGACCAATTCGTGGTGTCTCTTTCGATCTCTCGTTGTTGTTCTCTCTTTGGGTTGTGTTTTGACATTTTCAAGTCGACGACCACCTCGTGTGTCTCTTCGAGGTTCTCGTTGTTGTTCTCTCTTTTTGCGAGCCACGATCGTGGGTTTTCATTTTCACTGTCTCCTCCTGGTTGTGTGTGACACAACACCGTTTTTCTGTGTGAATGTTGTTTCACGTCTGTCACGTCGCCATCGTGTCCCGATCTCTTCGCACTCGTTTGTCACCTCGTCTCACGCACGCTGCCGCGTGTCGCTTTAAACCGTCGACGATCTGCTGTCGCTGCGCAACTGCTCCACCCAAACGCATCCGTGTATGTTGCATGTCGCTCACCAACCACATGTGCAAAATGCTTACCAACTGCGTTTGCCATCTCGACGCTTCTCTACTCGCCAAGTCGCAGCAATGCGATACCATCCACTTTGTTCGTTGTCTAATCTGTCACCACGGACACACCGCTCGTTTGATCTCGTCCCGTGATCATCGCTATCGTCATCGACTATGTCGATTCCGTTGTTTGTCTGCCGTCGACTACGTCAACTCTGATGCATGCCTGTTGACGACTATGTCGACTCTGCTATCCGTACATCGTCGACTTCTTCGACTCTGCTATCTGTACGTCGTTGACTCCGTCGACTCTGATATTCGTTGTTCTACAATTTCGTTGTTCTGACTCTGCCACATCTGAACCATTTTCATGTCGTCTTCGGTGGTCGTTGATCTGTTCCACAACGAACCTTAGATTTGTCGTCTTCGGTGGTCGTTGATCTGTTCCGCAACGAACTTTAGATTTGTCGTCTTGGGTGGTCGTTGATTTGCTCCGCAACGAACCTTAGATTTGTCAGGTTTACTGATTCGATTGACAACCTCAAGTTGAACCAACTTGAGTTTGAGGGAGGGTGTTAAGGAAATTATAGTAGTTGCTATATTTCGTAGTTTAGATTTTTAGGTAGTTTCTATATTTTGGTATTTAAGTAGTATTAGGAAACTTTTCTAATTTTATATTTTGTTCAGCTCTATAAATAAAAGCACCCTATTGTACTCAGTTTGCCCACATCAATACAATTCTTATTCTCTTCTTTGAAATCTATCATCCTTGATGACCCAATGAACATCTGGCAATTATCAGGAATCTGATAGGGGGTTTGTAGGGTTGATGGTTTGAGAGAGATAAGACCAGGAAAAAAACACAAATTAGATAGATAATTTTCTTCTTGTTGTCTCATTTGATTCAAGGGTTTAAATGCAGTGACTTGATTCATGCCTCAATTGGGTTTTTGTGTTAGGGTATCATTAAGGTGAGTGGATCTAACTACATAACAAAATCTGTAGTCCAGTTGGGCCTCCTGGTGATGCGCCTGGGCCTCGGGTCATAGACCTCCATTGAGCCGGTAGATGATTCCAGGTCAGGGCCCGATACAGGGGTAGGTCCAAGTGACCGATCGCATCAATGCTGCACCCATCGAGGACAATCTTGTCCTCAAGATTATAGTGGTTGAGCAGGCGTGCAAGCTTGTCCCAAGGAAGCCAACTATCGTCCGTCTCGTCTCATGCATCCCATTCCACTAGGTATTGAATGACCTCGCCAAGTAGACTCTTTGCGAGGCGCTGTCCGCGGAGAGCTCGAGGTATAGGGAGACGATTCACTTCTTCGAGCTCTAGAGGTGGAGGACGCGGAGATGGTGGAGGGTCACCCTTGTAAGGTTTCAGCAAGCTCACGTGGAACACGGGGTGGATCTTAGAGGATGAAGGGAGATCCAAGTCATAGGTGACCTGTCCGATTCGGCGGACAACCTTGAAGGGACCATAAAACCTCGGATATAGCTTCTGGGAGAAACGAGGCAGAAGGGATTTCTGGCGGTACGAGCGGGTCTTGAGGTAAACGCAATACCCTTCCAAAAAAACTTTGTATTTCCTGTGTAGATCAGCTTGTGTTTGCATGTGTTGTTGAGCTTTTCATAGGTTCGATTTGATGATCGTCGAGATCGCATCTTTCTGCTTCAGGAGGACTTCTAGTGATGCGAAAGAGACGGAACCCTCGATGAAGGAAGGAATGGATGGAAGTGTTCGGCCATATAGTGCCTGGAAAGGGGTCATTTCCATATAGGAGTGGTGAGCAGTGTTGTACCAGAACTCCGCCAAGGGAAGGAAACGAAACCAAAGCCATGGTTTGTCACTGGTGAAGCAGCGTAAATAAGTCTCTAAACACCTGTTCATGACCTCGGTCTGATCGTCTGTCTCCGGGTGGTAGGCGGTGTTATAGAGAAGGGTGGTGCATAGTTGTCGGAAAAGCTCCTTCCAGAACCGGCTTGTGAACAACTTATCTCGATCACTGATGATCGATTTGGGAATACCATGCAAACGGAAGATGTTGTTGATGTAAATGGAAGCCAGATCCGCGGCGGTGAAGTTGGTGGGCAGGCCAATAAAATGGCCGTACTTCTTTAGGCGACCGACGATTACCCAGATTGTCATCTTCCCTTGTGAGGATGGAAGGTGGGTGATAAAATCCATGCTAATGTCCTCCCAAACTTGGTTGGGAATGGGGAGGGGTTGCAGCTTGCCGTATGTTTTCTCTATGGAGTACTTGTGTTGGGAGCATGTATGACAGCGACTAATAACATTTTTGATGTCATGTAGGAAGCCTGACCAGTAGAAGGAGGCGGCGAGACGCTATGCGGTGTTGCGGATGCCCCGAGTGACCTGCCATGGGTAAGGCGTGTAACTCGTGGAGGAGTGATTGCGCAGGTTAGTCTCCGCTGGAACAAAAATTCTTCCTTTTTAGAACAGTAATCCCCCTTTGAATTCAAAGACATTTTGCTAGCTGGGCTTGATAGATACTTATGAAGTAATTGTTTGCACTGTGGTTGATTGGTATAGAAACTACGAAACTCGTTGATGAAGGGCAGAGTGACCGAAGAGATGGCAAATAAAAGTGGCGTGGTGGTCTCGGGCTTGCGAGACAAAGCATCGACCATAGAGTTGTCTTTCCCCGGCATATAGTAGATTTCATAATCGAATCCCAACAACTTGGTAAGCCACTTCTGTTGCTCCGGCTTCTGTATGGTTTGAGTTAGAAGGCTTTTAAGACTCTTTTGATTGGTATACATTTTGAATTTTGTGCCGATTAAGTATTGCCTCCATTTTTTGACAACCTTAGTGATCGAGTACATCTCGCAAAAGTAAGCTGAAAATGACTGTAAACGAGGCAGAGCCTTTTACTGAAGAAAGCAATCGGATTCCTGGACGGGACAGGACAGCTCCAATTGTGGAGGATTAGGCGTCTGTGGTGTCAAATCCAAAAAAAATTTAAATCGTTAATTACTGTTAATCAAGGATTAGGGGATCCTAATTATCGTTTTGGCCGCTAGTCGACAATTAAACACGGGTGAAATTGAGAATTTAAATTAATTTTATTTTTGGTGTGATAAGTGCCTAGTGTTCTGTATTATATATTATATTATTTTGCGAAATTCCAGTCGATTGAGTTAATTCGATGTTTCGAGGGGTTTCGTAACGGCCCAAATTAATTAAACTAGGATGAGTGTTAATCTCGAGAATTAACGGTTGAAATTGAGGTGTTACGTGGATCACTCGGTTGACTTGGATACGAGAATCGAAGAAATATGTTATATAGATGGTGGTTGTATATATGTGGTGTTTAAATTTATTATTTTTATATTGCACTGCATGTGTATATGTTCATATCGAGTGAGGTTGTGTGACGGGTGTTCGCATTGAAAAGCGTGTCGACACGGGTATCGAGTAGGCGAACTACGGGTACACTAGGAAACTCCACTAATTCACATTAAGATGATTATTTGATGAATTAAAATAGGTAATATGACCATAGGCTAAATTAATTCAATTAAAATGATAAGATATGGTGTACCTCGAATTTCGTGTCGGGACGCGGGGCACTGAGTGTCGAGTAGTCGAGGGTTAGTGGGACCGCAAGTTGATATTTTTTGGTGAATAAAATCATTAACCAAAGATATTATATGGGCCTGAGCTAAGGTGAATAAATTCAATAAATCAAGGCCTATAGTTTGAATAATTAATTGTAAACTATAGGATTGTCCTTGAGATACACCTAAACACATCTAGAAACCATGTGAGTAACAAATTGGTGTCATTTGAGTTTGGTTAGTGGGAGTTAGTGGGCTAAGTGGCAAGTGATGGATCACTATATAAACCTCGGGATACATAAATACATGAGGATCAAGGGTTAAAAATACATCTCATTTTTATATATATAAGATGATTGATCAACACATGCAAATTTAACCAACTACATTGTTGGGAAATCAAAGAGAAAAGAGAGACTTGGAGCTGGATTTCAGGAATTTGGAGGTCAAATTGTTGCATAAAACTTAGGTAATCTTCTTTTTCAATTCTACACTTTCATTTGAACCCATTTTGTGAAAAATTGATGAAATCTAAGTTAGAGGTTTAAATCCCTAGTCTTGCTGATGAATTACATATTTTATGAGCATATAAATGGAAGATTTACAACTAGTTTTGAAGAATTAAGCTTTTTGAACAATTTGGGAAGATTAGTGGATCTTATGAAATTAATTAATTTGATCTAATTGATGTTCTGAGGTAGATGTAAATGATGTTTAGGGGTCAATTTGATATGGAGAGGGTGTTAAATGAGGTTTAGTTAGCTAATTGGGGACTTTGGGACATAATTTTCGAGTTGAAAATTCTGTCACAGAGGGCAATTAACAAGCTAATAGGAAAAAGTAGCGTGCTAATGATTCTAGGCAGAAACTCGAATTTAGTTTCGCGATTAGCGCGCTAATAAGCCCTATTAGCGCGCTAACTAGACACCAAAAATTCTATAAAAATGTGTTTTATTAACGTAGCTAGTTGAAACCCACTTTTGACACACTGTGAAGCATTCTCAAGGGTTTTACGCACCTCAATCCGCGCTCCGACTTCCTCGGACTCTCGAATCCGACCCGACTAGCTCTCGATACCCGATATCCCTGAGTTTGATGTCTTCTCAGTTCAAATATAGTGGGTTTAAGATTAATTTAGTGTCCATTAACTCTTAAAACCAATATTTATTTCAAAACCTAAAAATTATTAAATAGTCTTTTATAAGGTTAATTCCTTCAAAATAAGTTAAAAATAGTAAATCTAGCTTATGCATGTGATGAGTGCCGAACTATTTTCCTTTACCGATTTGTCTAACTGATTAATCAATTTATCGGGGTTTTTATACCGGGATGTGTGGACAGACTTGGTACACTATACCATAGCACGTGTGATCATGCCCTCGGTGAATTGCGACCCGAGCTGCACCAATGCACATGTGTCGGTGTCTCAGCGGATTTGGCCAGCGCAAGGACTAAGGACGGGACAGTGGAGGTGGTGGGAGAAGCCCCAGGAAAGATCCTTAGCTTCGAAGTATGGTATAGTCCGCTACACGCGACACATCCTTGGGTTTTCATCAAGGATATTTACGTGTATATTGACTTAACTGTGGTGTGTTTACATTCTCGTTTATATCATTAACTGCTATTATGCCTTATTTTCGAGCATGTTTGGTTGTTATGTACTAGTTGTTAATCACTGCTTATTTGATTATTGTATGTTGCGTTGTGTTTGGTTGGTATGTACTAGTAGACCAGTGGTACGCGGTTTGACAAAATCAATTTCTTAAGCCTCCAGGACTTGGTTTCGAACAGTGGGAGGTGAAAGACTATGCCTATATATGTATTTCGAGGTGGGCTTGAACCCCTGGTGCATATATGGAGGGGACATAGAAGATGTATATGGCCTTACAGAGTAAGATGGGGGTGCATATACATCTACCTGGAGGTCCCAGCCCTTATAGAGTAAGATGGGGGGTATGGCCTTCACAACAGTGCCACCTGCGTTATAGTTTGATTTGCATACTGACGAGCCTGCATCATTGAGACAGAAGTGCCCTCTAGTGTGTTCTCATTACGGAGTGGAGAGGAATCATCGTTTCAACTGCCCATTGATCTTTATGCCGCCTAAATCAGCGATACCATTACGGGTTAGAGCTCCAGTTCAGGAAGCTGATATGTAGTATGTAGAGGTGAAAATTTTGAATGCCAGGTCATTTTGTATAGTTAGTGAGAACTTGAGGTTTTTGCTACATTACATGTATAAACTTCTTGTTAAAGAAGATAATGGTGAATGTAAGTGATTATATGTGGTTATTTCATGCTAAAGAGGAAAATAATGGTTTAGTTAGAGGCTACGCAGTCTATGCGCTTTTCGGACCATGACACGGATGTCGAGACATGATAGTTTCCAACCTAGTTGGCTTGGGATATGTAGCTTAGATCTCGATATGACATGGGGGTATGATGGCGAGGTCATATAAGCCATGAGTTGTAGGTCGAGGGTGCTTTTGATTGAAGATCTATAGAAAGACAATAATGACAAGACTTAAAATAAAGAGTTTCAAAAGTGTACAAGTAGGGGAAGTGATAGAGATATGGTACGTAGAGTCGTACTAGGATAGGTAGAAGATACGAAATAAGGGAGCAGCTTGAAGATTCATGGACAACTGATAGTGTTGAGATGACTCGGGATCTATATGAAAGCGATGACATACACATTTAGTTCCAGCCAGAGCACTGGAGTTAGTCTCACAATCATTACAATTCGAGTAACTCCACATAAGTTTATGATTGGCTTAGATAGTAAGGTCGATGAGGGCCCACACCGCCACCTCATTTGAAAAAGGACAATTCAATAAGTGCAAGCCAAGAGAAAGCTTACAATTGTGCGAAAGACATCGAACAAATCATTGACACCAGGATTTAAATCAAGCTCAACGAAAATGGACAACTAGGACCAAGGGCGATATAGGTTAGTAGGACAAAGTGGAACACATGAGATTGTTGGGAGAAATTTAATAGTTGTACACAGAGTAAGTGAAATGGATAGGCATCATGATAGAGAGATTGAAGCACCATATGACTTGCAGATCTAAGAATGTGAAGATACAAAGCTTTTGAAGACATGAGAATAAAAAGAATGAAAATCCTCACTAATGGATGAGTGGTACTCTCCATTAGGTATTGTATACAAGGTGTATAACCTTATTAGGTATACAATGTAAAATGCAGGAAGAGACAATACGTGACTTATACATGAACAAGAGTTATTAATTATGGCTATAGTCACAGTGTCATCAGATCATATTTCACTGCCTAAGTTAGAGTCTTGTGCTCTGGGAAATAGTAGAAAAATACTATGGTTGTGATGGTATGGACACAGGCAAAGTTAATCAAAGTACGACCAAAACATTTGGTATTCGACGCCTGATAATGAGCATGAACATTGTTAACTATGTTCGTGGACATGACTCGCCTTCAGATAAGGACGAGTAACAACTAGACCATAACATGTGTATTAGGAGTCCTCGGTGGATAACGACCCGAGCTACTGTACTGGTACCTATATAGGTGCGTCGTAAGTCTACGCCGACCACCTAGAAGACCATGTATTGGGCCAGTTGGGTGCGCTTACTGGTCGGAACCTGGGAGGAAACCTGAAGTATGGTCTAGTCAGTTTTGGGAGTGAGTTTGAAAATTGCGAGTGTTTCTTGCCACAGTTTAATCCCCACAAAAAGAAGAACATAAGACAAGGACTAACGCCGTTGTGAATGTTTTCTGCTACAGCTTCCTCCCCATGAAGATGAAGAGACGAAAGGATGTATAAAAGGCCTAGCTAGTCACATTGTGTGTGGGGCAACGCCTGAGGATACATTTATGCAAAGGTCTTGTTGGGCACATGCGTGTAGGGCAACGCCTGAGGATACAGTTATGTGAAGGGCTATTGGGTGATGGGCCAGTGGAGCAGGTCAGATGGGCTCACTGGTGGGTCCCCAATGTATTGAAGAATGGTGAGTAAGGATAGGTCGTGGTATGACATGGGATTGTCATGGTGAACTAGGAAAGGCTTACAGTTACGAGAGTAAGGTAACTGGATTAGAGAAACTTGAACACGGGATTAGAGAATAGGTTGAGGGACTGTAGGAAAAGAGTGACTGATTTTGACCACCTAGGAAAAATACACCTATCTCAGGGTAACATTACGATCCCATTGATGGAGTAGTGGAAGTGTTCAAGGGACTGTAGAGTGGGACTATCAAGGTGTGAGGCGAGGGAGTGTACTCGAGATTTAAGTTTCGAGGACGAAATCCTCCTAGTCGGGTAGAATTGTAACGGCCCAAATTAATAAAACTAGGATGCGTGTTAATCTCGGGAATTAACGGTCGAAATTCGGGTGTTACGTGGACCACACGGTTGACTCGGACACGAGAACCGAGGAAATATGTTATATATGGATGGTGGTTGTATATATGTGGTGTTTAAATTTATTATTATTATATTGCACTGCATGTGTATATATTCATATCGGGTGAGGTTGTGTGATGGGTGTTCGCATCGAAAGGCGTGTCGACGCGGGTGTCGAGTAGGCGAACTACAGGTACACTAGGAAACTCCACTAATTCACATTAAGATGATTAGTTGATGAATTAAAATAGGTAATATGACCATAGGCTAAGTTAATTCAATTAAAATGACAAGTTATGGTGTACCTTGAATTTCGTGTCGGGACGCGGGGCACTGAGTGCCGAGTAGTCGAGGGTTAGTGGGACCGCAAGTTGATATTTTTTGGTGAATAAAACCATTAACCAAAGATATTATGTGGGCCTGAGCTAAGGTGAATAAATTCAATAAATCAAGGCCTATAGTTTGAGTAATTAATTGTAAACTATAGGATTGTCCTTGAGATACACCTAAACACATCTAGAAACCATGTGAGTAGCAAATTGGTGTCATTTGAGTTTGGTTAGTGGGAGTTAGTGGGCTAAGTGGCAAGTGATGGATCACTAGATAAACCTCGGGATACATAAATACATAAGGATCAAGGGTTAAAATACATTTCATTTTGATATATATAAGATGATTAATCAACACATGCAAATTTAACCTACTACATTGTTGGGAAATCAAAGAGAAAAGAGAGATTTGGAGCTGGATTTCAGGAATTTGAAGGTCAAATTGGTGCATAAAACTTATGTAATCTTCTTTTTCATCTCCTACACTTTCATTTGAACCCATTTTTGTGAAAATTTGATGAAATGCAAGTTAGAGGGTTAGATCCCTGGTTTTGATGTTAGCTTGATGAATTACTTATTTTATGAGCATATAAATGGAAGATTTACAACTGATTTTGAAGAATTAAGCTTTTTGAACAATTTTAGAAAATTAATGGATTTTATGAATTAATTAATTTGATCTAATTGGTGTTCTGAGGTAGATGTAAATGATGTTTTTGGGTCAATTTGATATGGAGATGGTGTTGAATGGGGTTTAGTTAGCTAATTGGGGACTTTTGGACATAATTTTCGAGTTGAAAATTCAGTCACATAAGGCAATTAGCGCACTAATGAGGAAAATTAGCGCGCTAATGAGGAAAATTAGCGCGCTAATGATTTTGGGCAGAAACTCAAATCTATTTTCGTGATTAGCGCGCTAATAAGCCTTATTAGCGTGCTAACTCGACAACAAAAATTCGATAAAAATGTGTTTTAATAATGTAGCCAGTTGAAACCTACTTTTGACATACCGATTCTTAGATTTACTGTTTTTAACTTATTTCGAAGGAATTAACCTAATAAAAGACTATTTAATAATTTTTAGGTTTTGAAATAAATATTGGTTTTACGAGTTAATAGACATTAAATTAATCTTAAACCCACTATATTTGAACTGAGAAGTCACCGAACTCAGGGATATCGGGTATCAGGAGCTAGTCGGGTCGAATTCGGGAGTTAGAGGAAGTCGGAGCGCATATTGAGGTGCGTAAAACCCTTGAGAATGCTTCACATAATTTAGTTCTTTTTTCTTATGCGTGTGATGGGTGCCGAACTGTTTTCCTTTACCGATTTGTCTAACTGATTAATCAATTTATCGGGGTTTTTACACCGGGATAAGTGGACGGACTTGGGTACATTATACCATAGCACGTGTGATCATGCCCTCGGTGAATTGCGACTCGAGCTGCACCAATGCACACGTGTCGGTGTCTCAGAGGATTTGGCCAGCGCCGCAAGGACTAAGGACGGGACAATGGAGGTGGTGGGAGAAGCCCCTGGAAAGATCCTTAGCTTCGAAGTATGGTATAGTCCGCTACACGCGACACATTCTTGGGTTTTCATTAAGGATATTTACGTGTATATTGACTTAACTGTGGTGTGTTTACATTCTCGTTTATATCATTAACTGCTATTATGCCTTATTTTCGAGCATGTTTGGTTTGTATGTACTAGTTGTTAATCACTGCTTGTTTGATTATTGTATGTTGCGTTGTGTTAACTGTCATGATATGATGCCTAAATCTTTTGTATTGCCCTATATTCATGTAAGTATGTATTTCTGTTGCCAGATAGCATACATGCATGATTTATACTTCTATTTGATTTCTTGTTGAATATTGTGTGGACTTCTCTTGGGAATTTACTCACTAGACTCGTCACTTTATTTGTTGGGTGATTGAGTACAAACCTTTCTACGAGTAGCGGCAAAAGAAAATCTTGGGCGACTATCTCACTTTGATGACGGTCTTGGACATAATCGTAGGTGTTTATATTATTTTGATATTTTGGTTTTTATTTTGATTATTCGGGGACTTGAGATGACCTTGTACATGTATATACCATGTGTTATGGTACTGTCGCTTATATAGAGAGTACTTTTCCGGGTTTTCCACGGTAGGACATGCTCGTATAGATAATGTTTATCATGCTAAATTACTTTACCTAATTGTATCAATTAAAGTTTCCGCTGATTTAAGTTAACTTGTAAGATACAACCCACTAGTATAGTTAGGATTATAGTAAACTACAAATTAGTGAACATATTAAATATTTAACTACTTAAAGAGAATAGGTTAAGAAAATATGAAAATCTACTAACTAATTTAATAAAATACACGTGGACACGAATTTCGAGATATGAGAAGGACGGGAAGGTGCCGGACACGTATAGCTGGGCCCACCGGGCAAGGAGCGCACGGAGACACGTCACCCCGTAGCCGTAGGGTCGCTACAGTTTTATCTCGAGATAGGTGTCGAGACGAATGTCGAGATAATTAAAATGTCGACCTAAACACTCGTTTCAAATCTCGCAAAAAATTATGGTTTTAAATTTGAAAATTCTAAGTTTTGACTTTAAATGGATTTAACAGACCGACGTGGGCCCCACGTCTCGATTGCATGCGGAGACGAGTTGTTTGAGAGTTTTTGAGCGCTTTGGTAAATTCTCCAAATTTTGGCGAAATTGTGGTATTTTTCGGAGATTTATTCGGATATAAATTGAAAAGATAAACAAGAAATTAAATAAAATAATTAATAAATTAGTGAGCGTCTAGTGACACGTGGGGTCGAGAGTGACACATGTAGTGTATACAATAGTGTGCACGCTCGAGGATGGTTGTTGGCGTGCTTAGCGAAATTTAAATGAGAAAATATATAGATGTATATATTTATATATAGTTGATATATGTAAATATATAAATAACATATAGTTTGATTTAATTTATTTAAGTCATTGGATTCGCCTCGAGACACGCCTAGGGCGAAAGTTGAGAAATATTTGATTAAAGAACATATGAGGCAGTTATAATGGTAGGCTTCTTAATGGCCATCAAGTTTGAACTCGAGATATGCATTAACGTATTTTGAGAATAATCAAAACAAGTTAAAAAATATGAGCATCGGATCTGTCTCGAGATTCATGGAACGCAAATCTCGAGAAGATTTCATATTTATCCCTCACACTTATTTCGTCTCTGCCATTGTTCGAAATCGAACAATGAGATGAATATGAAGATTGAACGAAAGAGGGAGAAAAAAAGAAATCTCGTCCAAGAGGAAGAGACCGAGATGGAAAGGCGAGGGAGATGATTTGCAGGTGAGTTTGTTTGTTGATTTTTTTGTTGTGTTGTTGTCGAGAGGTTGATCATGGAGGTTGGAAAAGATGGGGGGATTCAGCTGCTCTAAGGACGGTCATCTCCCTCCCAAGGATGCTCTGGGGTTGGGGCCGAACCCAACCCAGCGAACCAAATAAAAAAAATTGAACGTGAGGGATCCCTTCCCCCTTAAAAAAAATAATAAAAAATATAAAATAATAAAATTATATATATGGTTTTAAAAATAGGAAAACAAGTAAATAAAATCCCTGGAAATTAGAAAAATTGTGAAAATGAGGTTTTTGGAAATTTATGGAAATTGGGAGTTTTATGAAAAATAAGGAATTTGGAAACTTTTTGAGGATTTATACCAGATTTTTTTATCGTAATGAGTGTTACAATACCCGAAAATGTCCAAAATTTAGAAATTTATTTTATGGTCTTGTCTAGGTTAATTTTCGATTCTGAATTACAATTTGGGGTCAAAATTGGGATCCGGACATCCGACATCCGAGGATATGATTCGGAGAGATTTCGGGGTTTTCGGGTCGACATTAGACCGATAAATATACAATAAATTGAGAGAAATTATATTTAAGCCTAGACAACGTAATTTTCGATGCCAAACCGTAAATTGGAGTCGAAAATGAAATTCGGGCATCGGATAATATATTTTAGAAATATTTTAAGGGTTTTGGGACACGATTAGGTCAATGAAACTGCAATTAATTTGAAAACAATGGTCGAATTGTTATGGAAACTTACAGGGCTTATAAATTAATTGTAGGACCGCAATTAGAACCCTGTGTGGACTAGTTGACCAATTTAGAGCGTAAGGGAACGTCAGTATCGCGTTTGTAAGGTTAAGTAAATCTCATGGTAACATTTACATTGTATGAGTATTTTCTCGAATATATTGCATGCACAGTTTATCGCTGCATATTCATTGATCATGCATTCACGGACATGAGAGGAAGGAGTCCTTTGGGGGTCCTATTGTGTTCATTGGCTACAAGTATGGTAGGATGAACACCGTGGTGCTCTGCGACTGGGGTTGCTGATCGTTGTAGACACTTGTTTAGGATGGATTGTGGTTCTGATGCGTGGCTTCTCGAGGGACTTCCTCTCAAACTCATGAAACTTTATTACTGTTTACCCACCACTTTTGGAAGAGACGTCTTCTGATTGTGGTCGGTCAACAAAAAGGAGATGGATTGCATACTTGTATATTTACGATTCCTTGCGATATGATTGTTTGTTTAAATTCTTGGAATATTATGCATTTGATTATTACATGTGTACTGGATAGTGTGGGATTTACTTATCTGACATTATCAAATTTCTATAATTGGGTAATGACACGTGCGAGTGATGACAAAGTAAAGGAAAAGCTGTTGAATTATCTGTGACTTGATTAGCACATTTCTCATTATGTATGTATTTTTTTTAATATAATATATTGTAAAAATGGGTTTTTGGGTTCGTGTGTGGTTAGGATTTATTTTGAAGGGATTGGAACAATATCGAGACGAATTAAGATTATTTGGAGCCAAAGTAATGTTATTTAAGGTTTTTTATCCTTTAAGTTAGGTTAGAATGAATATACAATTAATTAATGCAATATATATTGTTATGGGGTGGATTGTGAGTCCTTCGACATTTTCACCAAAGTTAAGCAGGTTTGTTGAAGATATTTGAAGGCCGGAATTTTCGGTGTAGGCTTAGAAATAAAGAAGGTGTTGTCGAAAATTTTTACGAAACTTTAAGGATAATGTAGTTAACGTAAATAAACTTTGAGGATTATATAATTAATTTTTACGAAACTTTGAGGTACAAGATTCGCTTTCGAATTCTTTGTGGTTAATGAAGTATCATATTCGATAATTACTCTGATAGATTTTATTTATTTATTGATGGAGGGGTTAAGGCTGCTAGATTATCAGGGGATTAAGATAATTTAGGCCGGTCAGATGCCCTAATTAAGTAGGGTCTGACATGTGGTGACGTCAAAGACCTCAGAGAAATTAGGGAGCTTGAGTGTAGGTAATGTGATCATCGCAGTTTCCGATTCTTCAAATGCCTTTGTAGCCGTAGGACTCCATGTAAAATTATTTGATCGAAGGAGGTCAGTGAGGGGGCTTGCTATCGTAGCGTAATTGCGCACGAACCTATGATATTAGCCCACGAGACATAAAAATCCTCGGAGAGCTGTGGGAGATTGAGGAATCGGCTAGGATCGATTAGTGTCAATCTTAGAAGGATCTACAAATACCCCTGCTGCGGACACGATGTGTCCAAGGTAGTCAACTGAGCTCACTGCAAACACGCACTTAGACAACTTAGCGTAAAATTTGTTAAGTTGGAGAACTTGGAATACTAACTTCAAATGGCGAAGATGGGACTCCCAATCCCGGCTATAAACCAGGATATCGTCGAAAAAAACCAAAACAGACTTCCTAAGGATTGGACGAAAAATATCATTCATAGCAGCTTGGAACGTCAACGGTGTGTTAGAGAGCCGGAAGGGCATGACCAAGAACTCGTAGTGACCGTCGATGGTTCGAAAAGCTGATTTGTGTGTATTAGATTCGGCTAATATGATTTGGAAGTAACCCTATCGTAGATCCAGTTTCGAAAAAGTTGTCGCCCTCGTGAGCTCATCGAGAAGCTCGTCGACTATAGGAATAGGAAACCTATCGTGATCTATGATTGCATTAAGTGCCCTGTAATCCAGGGTTTTTCTAAAAGTGGGGTGGAGATACAATTTAATTCCCAAAATATGAAAGTTTACTTTTAAATTCCAAAAGTAGGTGATAACTCCTTTTGAAAAAGAGTTATCACCGATGAGGTGGCATGCATGGTGGTGAGGTGGAAGGCAATTGTATAGATAGCTCCTTTTGAAAAGGAACTATCTATACAAAGCATGGTGGTGAGGTGGTGGTGAGGTGGATTAAGGAATTGTATAGATAGCTCATTTTGAAAATGAGCTATCTATACAAAACTATACACTCTATGAATGACTCCTTTTGAAAATGAGCTATTTATACAAAAAAATTTGCCCTATTAACGACACGTGCATATGGAGATAGACGACCCGCGTGGACCCGCATCACTCGCGTATCTCGAAGAAGACAACCAATGTAAACAACACGCACGCATATCGACGTGGACAACCCATGGAAACTTCACCCATGTATGCCGAGGTGGAGATTTCATGCAAATGTCAAGCACGTCTGTCGAGGTGGGCGACCCATGCAACCTCATGCAACTCATGCAAACGTCACGCACGTGTCTCGATGTGGTAAAGTCAATGTCAACGTCACACACGTATCTCTTGGTTGACAACACATGTAAACGTCACGCACGTATGTTGAGGTGGGCGAGCCATGCATCTTCGTGCAAACCATTCAAACGTCAGACAACATATCTCGAGGTGTGGACAACTCATGCAACCTCGTGCAATCCATGCAAACCATGCGAATGTGAAGCACATATTTCGAGGTAGACAACTCATCCAACCTGTTGCGGTCCATGCAAACCATCCAAACGTCATGCACGTAACTCGAGGTAGATAAGTAATGCAAATGTCAGACACGTATCCCGATGTGGACAATCCATGCAAACGTCATGCACGCATCTCGAGGGGGCAACCCGTGCATATCCACTAGACCATAGACCCCATGTAAACGTCACGCACGTATTGCGAGGCGGACAACCCGTACAACCCGTGCAACCCATAGGCGCTATTTGGTCGGCCCATGTCCATGTGGTCATCCTACGTGGACCGTCCACGTCAGCAAAAAATTCCAACTACTCTAATAACGCTTTTTGCATAGGCGTTATTGCCTATTCTGGAAAAAAAAATACAACCTTATTTTCCTAATTTAAACTAAAAATATTAGTACTTTTGTAATTTCTTCCTGTAATCCACATAAAACCTTCATGTCCTATCTTTCTTTTTGACGACATATTAGCGATGATTGTGGTCATGGCCTCTTTTTGGGAGTATGGGTCGCGATAACGTCGTATGTTGATGGGGTTGGAGTTGGGTAGGAGATGTATATGATGGTTGTAGGGGTAGGTGGGAGGTAGTCCGGCATGGAGTTGGAAAACAACGTGAAATTCGTTGACAAGGGCTTGAAGGGAAAAAATTACAAATGTACACATGTTTGTACTTTAAATGAGAAAAGTAGGGGTGAATTGCATTTATTTCGGACAAATAGGCAATAACGCCCAATGAAAAGGCGATATCACTGTGGGAAAAATTTTTTGATGACGTGGACATGGTCAGGTGGCGTAAATTACACAGATAGCGCACGTCGTGTAATAGCGCCTTTTCAAAAGGCGCTATCTGTGTAATCTACGCGTCCTAAGTGGACAGTGACGTGGATAGTGAGGTGGAAGACAATTGTATAGATAGCTCCTTTTGAAAAGGAGCTATCTATACAAAATTATACACTATGAATGACTCCTTTTGAAAATGAGCTATCAATACAAATTTTTTCCCCATGAACGACACGTGCATATGGAGATGGACGACCCGCGCCACTCGCGTATGTCGAGGTAGACAACCAATGTAAACAATGCGCACGCATATCGACGCGGACAACTCATGCAAATGTCACCCATGTATGCCGAGGTGGAGATTTCATGCAAATGTCAGGCACGTCTGTCGAGGTGGGCGACCCATGCAACCTCGTGCAACTCATGCAAACGTCACGCACGTGTCTCGAGGTGGTAAAATCAATGTAAACGTCGCGCACGTATCTCCTGGTTGACAACACATGGAAACGCCACACACGTATGTCGAGGTGGACCAGCCATGCATATCCACTACATACCATGGACCCCATGCAAACGTCACGCACGTATCTCGAGGCGGACAACCCGGGTGAGTTGCATGCTTACTATGGATATGCATGGCTGGCCCACCTCGACATATGTGCGTGGCATTTCCATGTGTTGTCAACCAGGAGATACGTGTGTTGAAAAGGCGTTATCCGTGTAACACAGTCCATGTATGATGACCGCGTGAACATGAGCCTACCGAATAGCGCCTATGGGTTGCACGAGTTGTACGGGTTGTCCGCCTCGCAATGCGTGCGCGACGTTTACATTGATTTTACCACCTCGAGACACGTGCATGACGTTTGCATGAGTTGCACGAGGTTGCATGGGTCGCCCACCTCGACAGACGTGCCTGACATTTGCATGAAATCTCCACCTCAGCATACATGGGTAACATTTGCATGGGTTGTCCGCGTCGATATGCGTGCGCGTTGTTTACATTGGTTGTCTACCTCGACATACGCGAGTGGCGCGGGTCGTCCATCTCCATATGCACGTGTCGTTCATGGGGAAAAAAATTTGTATTGATAGCTCCTTTTCAAAAGGAGTCATTCATAGAGTGTATAATTTTGTATAGATAGCTCCTTTTCAAAATGAGCTATCTATACAAATTGCATCGCCAACTCAACGCCACCTCACCGCCACCTCACACCCATGAAACCTAGTCATCTCATATAACGCCTATTTAAAAGGTGTTATCACCTAATTTTGAAAATACAAAGTAAACTACCATATTTTGTGAAATAAAATGTAAATGTCCCCCACTTTTGGAAAAACACCGCTTGAAGGGCTAGGTGTAGTTGGGTTGGGTGAGTAAGGTCCGATAAAAGGGGGAAGGTGTCGTGGGTCAGCTGTTAGGGATTAGGGAGAAAGCATAAAAAGAGGAGGGCCGCTAAGGGCACCCCACCTTTTCATGAAGGCACCCAGTTAATGTGGGCACAAACCAATTTACCTAGGGCACCCAAAAATTAGACCCGAAATACCCAAAATACCCCTCGTGCAAAAAACTCTCGCACCCCACCACCCCCACCACCACCACCACCTTCACCGAAATCTTGTGGAATAATACATTTCTTTTGAACCGACCTGTGAGAGGAATCTCCGAAATCGTGTTTCCCGTGTCTCCCCTTGTGTTTCTCCTTCGTTGTACGAGTTTTTTGCAGTTCGTAGGGTCGGGGTGTGAGCCGATTTCGTCTCCAAATTAGGGCTCGGTTGAAGATCGTCGAACACACGATTTTGCGTGAAATCGATCGTTTGAAGTTACGTTTATAGTATAATTAAGTTACATTTGGTAGAGTAGTTGTAATGTGTGTGTGGCGGTTTGTAGAATGGTAAAAAAATTGAGAAATCGCGGTTCTCGCCACACAAAGCCAGAGATTGTGTTAAGCTGTCTCGCCAAGCATGGCCGAGACGGAAAGCTAATTTTTGGGAACTCGCGATCTCGGCCACAAAGGCCGGAAGAGTTCACGGTGTCTCGGTTACGCATGGCCGAGAATACTTCAGTTATCTCGGCCGAGACATGACGAGAGCTACAATTAGTGATAGGTAATGTGGCGTCGGTGGTGTACAACCGAGAATTTTCTCCTACTATCGGTTGTACACTGGCGAGAGGGTTAGAGTAGGCTCGGTCCTCTATGACCGAGACATTTCAATATATCTCGGTCCTGCGAGGCCGAAACAATCGCGCACATCGACAGAAACTTCGGATAACCTCATAAAAAACACAATAAATTCGTAAAATTACCTCAAGTTCACCTCCTCTTGCACCGTAGCAAGACAATCCTCCATTATATAGTGGAAACAAGTTCGGATTTGAGGAAATTACCAAACCCTACGTTGACAAACAAATCATCATTTTCACGTTTTACCCAACTAAACGGTTCTAAGAAACCATCATATGGTTGTCAAACATTGTTACATCATCGCTGTCGGATGATGTCAATCCGCAAGAATCGATAAACGCTCGCCAAACGCAATGTGGCTTTGTGGTTCAAGCTTGGTGGTGGGGTGCCCTTTTTCTTTGCCAAAATGATTTGTGGGGTTTGAATCATTATATATACAGGGGCAAAATGGTCTTTTCCAGTTTTGCTGGAATTTTTACGAATAATTTGGGTGCCTTCATGAAAAGGTGGGGTGCCCTTAGCGGCCCTAAAAAAGAGGCGATGTAATTTGTGGTTTGGAGGCGGCGTAGATGAGATATGGACGTGGGCAGGGGCGTATCCAGGTGTGTAGCCCAGGGCAAGGCCCAAAAAAAGCCCAAAAAAAAATTACTATTTAAGGCCACATGGAAGCCTCGCGCGCACTCCATCTCTTTCGGCATCTGTACTATCTCTCTCCTTCTCTGGTCTCTACTTCTCTCTGTTTCGTCAAAACCCTAACTTTCTGTGTTTGTTGTTGTTGTTGTGAATGGTGTTTGGAGAGTAGCGGGACCAGAAGGCTGGTTGCGGGAAGCGAAGAGGAATGCGTCGAGGTTTCGATAGGTGATAGCGCCGATCGATGCCTCTCGCGAGAGTCTCGCGCGCGCGTACTCGATGCTAAGTATGAAAAAGCTGTTATTTTTGGGGAATTGGTGTGTGTTTTGGATTGAATTTGATTTTGTTTTGACAGCCTGCCTTGAATCTCGAGAATCGGCGCGCGAAAGAGAGCGCGGCGTCGTTCGTGATGATCTCGCCCTCCAATCCATCGAGTACGTTCGTCGATGCCATTTTCGATTCTTAGGGTTTTCTGTGTAAATTTGGTACTTTTGGTTGATTGGTGAGATGAGGTTTTGAGATTTGTTGTCGATCTGTTATGGACGAGTTTCCTTGTTTCAGTTGTTTGGAAGATCTCTGTTTGCCATTATTTTGTTGGTTTCATGCCCAAACTTCCAAAACTGCCTTGCCGAGATCTTTCTTTCCTTGCATTGGATCGAAATTGAATTAGGGGTTTGTTTGGATTGTTGTTACACTGATAAAGATCAATTCTTGCTTGGTTTCATGCAAATCTTTCGGTCATTGATTGTGTTTAAGTCTTGATTGGAATTTGGGATTGAAGCACAAGCAAATTCAGTGTTGGTTTTTGTTTTACATAAGTGTTTATGTTTCACATGTTTTTTTATATCTTTGATCATATACTATTTACATTGATTGAATTAGGAGAATAAAAAAAGTTTTCATGACTTTAATATTTAAGGAGACATTTTTTCTTTTAAGGATAGCATACTAGCTTTGGACTAAACTCTATGGAGCGTCATGGTAACAAAAGAACGAAGACAATTTTTTCCTTTTTTAAATCAAGTGGGAGGCATCTAAGGTTGGCAATCTTTCTCCATCGATTGTTGAGGCTTCATCTCGTGAGGAAACGAGACCTTTAGAATCTCCAACTCGAGAAGTTTATAATGATTATAATTCTCTTGAAAGAGATCGGGCTTGCGTACTCAATACGACAATATTCCTTCAATGTGAGAGATGAGATTAGACGAGCATATATAAAGATGGGCCCTTATCAACCTAGGTTGCGAGAATACCCACGAACTCTATTCGGAAATCAAATATCGTCGCTTTCAACCAAAATGGTTTGGAGAATTTCAATGGTTGGAGTATTCTCCTTCAAAGGACGCGGTATTTTGTTTCCGTGTTACCTTTTTGAAAATGGTAATACACCTGTTGCACATTAACTAATGGAGGACTTAAAAATTGGAAGAGAGTTAATCGGGGTTAATTGTCCATTCTTGATACATATGGGAAGTATCAATTCGCCGCATAGAAATTTGTACAATCTGTTGAGAATTTGTCGAATGTTACTCGACACATTGACGGGGTGATAAATGCACAAACTTGAGAGGATGTTCGAAAAAATCGGTTGCGGCTTAAGGTTACAAGTGAATTTGTTCGATGGCTTAGTTTACAAGGATGCGCGATTAGAGGTCATCGTGAAGGTTCAACTTGAGAAAATGAGGAAATCTCATAGAAATGTTGAAGCTTATGGGTAGATTAAATGTTAACATTGAGGACGTTATACTCGACAATGCTCCGGGGAATGCAAAGTACACCTCACCAAATATTCAAAAAGAGATTTTGCATATTATGGCTAACATGGTGAGAAAAAAAATTCGTGAAGAAATTGGAGATAAAAAGTTTTGTCTATTAGTTGATGAAGCGAGGATGCGGGAGGCAAAGAAGAAATGGCAATTGTGTTGAGATTCGTGGATGGTCAAGGCTCAATTAAAGAGCGTTTTTCGATATTGTCCAAGTCGAAAACACATTTGCTTCAACACTAAGAAAAGTGTATGTAACTCTCTTGCTCGGTATAACTTACTTATAGATGACTTGCGTGGTCAATGATATGATGGTGCTAGTAACATGCGTGGGGCATGGAATGAGTTGCAAGCTTTATTTCTCAAAAAGCTTGTCCATATGCATATTATGTGCATTGTTTTGCTCATCGACTACAACTAGCATTAGTTGCGGCTTCTAAAAAGGAACAGTCGATTTGGTTACTCTTTTCAAAGTTGTCTTCTATCGTTAACCTTATAGGTTCTTCTCCAAAACGCCTTCTTGAGTTGCAAGCCTTTCAAGTGTAGAGATTGCACGTAAAGTAGCTAGTGGAGAACGTGAAGCTGGTAAATGAGCTAATCAAATCGGAAGTTTACAACGAGCGGGGAGAAACACGGTGGAGCTCTCATTTTGATTCTATTTGCGAGTGTGATTGATATGTATTGGGCAACGATGCAAGTGCTTAAAAAAATGGTTAGTGATGGATCTACGATGATATTCGTGGTGAAGCAAAAGGTGTTTTAATGATGATGGAAACTTTTGACTTCGTATTCATGTTGCATGTAATGCTAGAATTTTGGGAATTACTGAGATATGTTTTAGAAACTTGCAAGAAAAAACTCTAGATATTACGAATGCAATAGATTCAATTGCATGCAACAAAAGTACTTCTTCTAAAATTACGAAATGAAAGCTTTGATCACCTTTTGATGTGTGTGAATTTAATTTGCATAGAGTATGAAATCGAAACACCGATATGAATGCTTGGTACAATGAGGGCACAAGTCGTTCTTATCGGCAAAAAAGTCTCGTCATGAGTTGAGCATCATTACCACTTTGATATGTTCAATTCGTGATTGACTATCAATTGGAAGAGTTGAATTACTGATTCAATGATGATGCATTGGAAATCCTTAAGTTGAGTTGTGCTTTACAATCAAATGATCAGTTCAAATTATTTGATGTTGATCAAATATGTATTCTTGCAAGAAAGTTTTATCCTGCTTGATTTTAGTGATCAAGAAATGCATCATTTGAGATGTCAATTGGAGCATTATGAGATTGATGTACTTCACCACAAGTGTTTTCAGAACTTGTCATCAACTTCTGAGTTATTGGAGATATTGATTCGAACAAATAAGTCGCATCACTACAACTTGGTTGAGAGATTGATTCGTCTTATTTTGACTCTACTACTGTATCCACGGCATCAACAGAGCGAGCATTTTCAGCTATGAAGCGTATTAAAACCGATTTGAAATAGAATGGAAGAAAAATTCTTGACAGATACTATGATCATTCATATTGAACGAGAATTCGCTCAAAATATCGATATAGATGAAGTAATTGATGAATTCGATTCTTTAAAGCAAAGGAGGGCACAACTTAAATAGGTTATTTTTCTTCATATTCTGATTTTTATATAATTTATTATTTAAGTATTATTTTTATTCTTTACCCACCAATATAATTTATATTTGATTCTATATTGTTTGTGTTTGCAGCTGATACACTTTTCATTGATCGAGTCATGTTTGTGACAAGTAGACAACAATTTTTAATTTAAGGTACTTCAGTTGAACTCATTATCTATTGATTTGGTTTCGATTTGATCTATTACAAGTGTTTGTGTTCAAATGTTTTTTTTTCTTTGCTTAATAGTTTGTGGCTTAATTTATGCGATAACCATGCTAATTTTATGTTTGTCATGGATGTATATATATATATATATATATATATAGTGGTATAATTTATTTAAAGTATACATAATAATATATAAAAATAATAATTTAAAAAATATTTATAGCCCAGAGCTATCAAAAATGGGTAGGTTGCGATCCCCTTCCAATGTGACGAGTTGGTCATTGTGATAAAATTGCATCTGAGGCACCTTGTAGTCGGATAGGAACGGTCCGATGGCTCGAACCCAATCGAACCCTAAAACGACGTCGGCTCCTTAGACAGCCATGACGTAGAAGTCCACCAGGAATGTGTGTGATTGTATGACAATCGGTGTTTGTGGGCAATAACCCGAATAAGGGATAGAAGCTCTGTTGCCAACCATGACGGAGAACTCTGAAACATGGATAATAGGAAGGTTTAGGTGGGTCGCAATGCGGGGTTGGATGATATTATGGGAACTCCCATTATCGACTAGTATTGAGACTTGTAGATCTCCAATGATGCCTTGTAGTCAAAGAGTGTGATGGTCGACGGAACCGGTGAGGGCAATAGGGGATAGGTGAAAAAGAGTGGTGTCTGGTTCTGCTGGTCTGATAGCGGCGGTTTTAGTGACAGTAAGTTTGGGGAAGGGTTAGGGAGGGTTTCCAGGGAGGGCAAATCCTCACTGCAGGCGCGTCCTCCATGAGTAATAAAAACTTCTTCGTCTTGCAGTGGTGGCCAGGGACGAACTTGTCGTCACAGTCAAAACAAAGCCCCTTTGAGCTGGTGTTGGCGTTAATTGAAGGGATTGTGGTGGTTGGGGAGGTAGGAACAACCCTTTGGGCTGGTATACAGTCTTCCTTACGTTTGCAAATTTAAAATCAAATAATTTTGCCATACCAGTCGCATCAGTGAGTGAAAGTGGTTTGAGGATCGCCAGTTCGTGTTTCAACTCTGGTTTCAACCCGGCAATGAAACATGAGCGTGTGATCTCCAGCGGTAGTCCGACGATACGGTTGTTGACCTTTTCAAACTCGGTGATGTAGTCGAGTAGGGGGCCTGTTTGGCGCAGTTGGAACAACGCTATTTGATTATTTTCAAATATAGAGGGCCCAAATCTGAGTTCGAGAGCTCGTGTGAAAGCCTCCAAAGATGAGAGTTGGTGATTATGGTCTAGCAATTGGAACCAACTCAGTGCCTCACCCTGCATAAAGAAGGCTGTAAGGTCTAGGCGGTGTTCTAGGGCAATAGAATGGAGGTTGAAGTATTGCTCGGCCTAGTATAGATAGTCGAGGGGTTCGTTCCGTCGAACTTGTCAAGGAATACCCTCGGGGGTTTGAGCTGCACAGGGGTTGGTGGTTGGAATGAGAGCGGAAATGGAGACGACGACGAACCCAAAATAATATGGGGGTCTCGGTTGGAAGGTAGAAGGGTCTGTCGCAGTTGGCTGTGTTGGTGTAGAGGGTGCAACACCGGTTGCATGAGGTCGAGGCTACTCTTGGGAGGTCGGGGGTGTCTATAGGCCAAATTAAGCAGTCTGAGGGGGTTTGTGTTCGGGGTAGGTTAGTGGTATCAGGTCGGGATCGGAGCTCGGATATGGCGATAGTTAAAGTATCCATTCGGGCTTTGTTATCTTGGTTAATAGTCTGAATGAGTTGCAGGTGGGTTTGAATCTGTTGTTGGATGGCAGCGATAGAATCTTCTAACGCCGGTGGTTGTGGTGGTGTTGGTTGTGTGGCCGGAGCTCGCGGGCAGGAGCCCATGTTCAGATGAAAGCACCAATTGATAGGGGGTTTGTAGGGTTGATGGTTTGAGAAAGATAAGACAAGGAAAAAAACACAAAACAGAAAGATAACTTTCTTCTTGTTGTCTCATTTGATTCAAGGGTTTAATACAGTGACCTGAGTCATGCCTCAATTAGGTTTTTGTGCTAGGGTATCATAAGGGTGAGTGGATCTTACATAACGTATCTGTGGTCCAGTTGGGCCTCATATTGATGCGCCTAGGCCTCGGGTGAGAGACCTCCATTGACCTGAATGGGGGCCCGGGAGAGGGGTAGGTCCAAGTGACCGATCGCATCAGAATCTTGCTCTTGTAAAATTGCTTTTGATTGTCAAGTCCGTAGAGGTCATAAACAGTTGGACGCGATGGATTCGTCGATGAATAATTAGCAGGCAACATGAGCCATGGTGGCGGAGGAGGCACGAGATAAGAGTAGTGTTGTAGGAAAAACGATTTCCAGGACTTGCACACTGACCTGAATGCAGCAAAGGCTGCAAAGCAAACCAAGGAACTTAGCCCGCGCACAATCGAATGCAACGCATCGTCTGGAAGCTCAGGCATGTGGTTGTAATCCATTAACATTAAACAAGATGCAACAGTGGGAGCGGTAATTGAATTTAGAGAGGTGGAGAGGTGGTTTCATAAAGCTAGAGAGTCAAAATGAGCTTTATCACGTAATATAAATGTCATACTAACAAATAAAAATCTGAATCCCTATGCTCACTCATATCCTAACAAAAATCCTTGACTTTGTAACAAACAAATTAAACTCTAAGAAAACAAACAAATTAAACTCCTAAGAACATACGCTGAATGAATAAAATAAGGGAGCGGCCAAAAAGACCCTACTTTTTCCCGAATATACCTGTCACCAAATCATTCCCAAACCAACTTTTGATTAGTCCAGAGACCTACTTGACCATTGGATACAAAGAAGTCGGAAGACCCAAAAAAAAGAAGAGCCAGAAGCATAGAATGATACCACAATGGCACAACGAAACTCGTCAAGCGTACGAGACCTCTTAGGTTAGAAAATATGGCTTTGGTTGCGTCTTGGAAGTGTTATTCTAGCTCTCCTCTTAGATCTCTTAACATAGAATTGAGAAAACTTATCCCTACTCATCTGCCATCAAAACTAATTTCCTTATCTACTATATCAGATACCATAGATCTAGTACTATTTCAAGGTACGTTGCACATAATCCCTGGTTTAAACTAGCTGAGGGCCTACACAACAATCTTAATTTAATTTATGTGCCTTACAGAGCAAGAACAATCCCAACAGAGCAAAAAAGTGTTTTGTGGATTAAGAACGGCAGATCAAGATTCACGACTACTAGATTCAGAAGCTCTGGAAAAACAATGAAAAAAAAACTCCACAAGCAACTTGAAATGGAAGTCTATCTTACAATCCCATGCTGAAAGAGGGCACCCTTTTCTAACAATGCACCGTCGATTGACAATTGGATCAAGAACATGCCGAAGCTTTTAGAAAGTACTGTAGTAATAGGATGACCAAAGCAACTGATGAAAAACAAAATGCACTTCTTCCCCAGGGATTTCCGAAGCTTGTTGAGCAATAGCAGTGTTTTGTAGAGTTATGGATAGCTACTGCAACAAAATTAGGTGGTCTACTCTTATCGTCTGGCAGCATTAACACCTCTGCTTTGTGCAGAGGCTTCGTATGCTGGCGCAGCACGGGAAGGAGGTGTTGCGGATCCATAAGGTACATTACTTCCAGGAGTTGCCGCTTGCCCTTGAAGTCCTGCAGCGCTTCTTGCTGGTGCTTCATATCCAGAGGCTCGAGTTGGATCATAGGTAGCTCCTCTAGCTGCATCATAGCCAGGTGTTCTTGATGTATCATATGGAGTAACTCTTGCAGGATCATAAGCAGGTCCTCTAGCTGCTTCGTAATTAGAAGCTCGAGATGGATCGTACTCTGATCGTTGAGGTGCAGTTCCAACAGAAGCTCCACTGTAAGGAGCAGCAGATCCAGCACGAGCTGCGTTGTAAGTTGCAGACACAGCCGGTGCTCCAGTGTAAGGAGCGGAGCTAGCTGAAGCTCCAGCATAACGAGCAGCAGCAGCAGCAGCAGCTCCAGAAGCACTTGCACCTCCCTGATTCGAAAAATACACAAGGTAGTCATATGAGTTCATATTGGAAAGAAAAGGACTGGTCGAAAAGCTTCACCATTCAATAAAAATACAGATTTAAATAAAATGTTTTTGACTAAATGTTTGTTCCTTTATCATCCTATTTCTCTTTTCAGTTAGAAAGTGCTCACGCTAAACCTACGGGTGAGTTGTGGCAAACTGCTAACAAAGTAACAAGAGTGGACACTTGACAAATGCTAACGATCTTAGAACCAATTAGACTCTTTCCACTAGTTTGAGATGAAATCTACTAGACACTTGACAAAGAGTGGACAGTTCATATGCAAGTACATGTTCAACCACCTCATTCGTTCAAACGATGACCCACCCTTCTTACCTTAAAACTTCATTTGGAAAGCTCCAACCCCTCACAAAATCAAAGTTTTAGCTGGACTTCTTTCCCTCAAAAAAGATCATCACGTGTGACTGACAACCTTCAAAGGAGATTATCTCACTTCTCCATTTCCCCTAGTCGGTGCATTCTTTGCCAAAGGGGAAACAAAACCTTGGATCATTTATTTCTTGAGTGCAACTTTGCAAGAGCGTGGACATCAATGCGAACAGACTTCCACAAGATGGACGTGATAATCAATGAGAGGGATGTTGTCTTTACAACTAAAGACATTCATGGTGCAACCAAAACTTTTAAAGTTGCTTGGAACGATTCGATCTTGACGGTCTTATGGTATTTAATGTATGGATGGAGGAACAGAAGAATATTTGAGGATCGATCATGGATATACACTAATGGAGGAACTATGGGACTGCATCAAACATCAGTTGCAATGTGGCTAGTGGCATCTAAAAAATCCAATTTATCTATAAATGAGAGGAGTAGAAACTGGAATAAAATTGTTGGATGAGATCGGCTTAACAGTTATGGCTTGTTCGCTTCAATTTTTACCAAGACCCAAGACCATGGGATTAGTTTGTAATGAGACTAACACATGGGTTTATGTATTAGTCCCTTTTATGGGACTTGTTCGGTCGGGAGGTTTAAGCTTGAGAAAAAATGTGGTTATAATATGTACATTTACTAAAGTACCCCTCACATTAACTTACATCTCCAACCCAATCAACAGAGCCGAAAATGAAGCTTTGTTTCTAATGGTCGTTTTCATATGTTAGGCGATTTGTAATACGGTACTTGATAATGTTGGCAAAACTTTTCACTGATTAATTGACTTTTCATGGACGAGGCTTGGTTTTTAACTTGACTTATGCACTGATTAAATGACTTTTCATCAGGCTTTGTTCTTGTTCATGTGTTCTTCACCATAATGAACTAGTCTGCAACAACGGATGTATGAATTCTGGAGTGTATTAACTGAACATAAGTTATTCAAATGAGGTCCTCAGACTTCTGTTTCATGGTAAAAATGACGAAATTTCTACTTGGACTAATATTGTGTCCTCAAATGAGGTCCTCAGATTTTTGCAACAACAGATGCATGTCTTCTCGCCCTTGTCAATGAATCGACAACAGAGGCACAACTTAAATACCACGAATCGAAGACCTGCAGCAGTTCCTTCTCCCAAACTTGGCGGATCAAAGTCTAGGGTTTGTGAAATTTGCCTTGTTTCTCGCCTTGTCAATGCATTTGATCGATTGGGTTGGAGAGAAGAGTATGTAAAGATGAGGGGTAATTTTGTAATCTCTAATGGCTAACCATTGGGACTAGTTAGTCCCACCAAAATTGGTGGTTTACTTTAGTCACCTATACTACGTATTAGTTAATCCGTGGCCTAATTAATCCGCGAAGCGAACACCGACTTAGCCAGTCCCGTGGGGTTAATCCACCCTAAGACCATGAAGCGAACAGGCCATTAATGTCTTGAGAGGGATTACATAATGTAGCGTCGTTTGCAAATTTTGATCTTGTTCTTGCCTACCATAAAATCTTATTACTAATACGAAATCCGTTTCTGATAAAAAAAAAAAAAAAAAAAAAGGGAGCATTTGGATAAGACCCTACTTTTTTTTAGAAGGATAAGACCCTACTTATTCCTACATCTATACTAGTAAATTTTTAAAAAAATATACTCCCCCATGAAAAGACCATATTGTCCTCCAATATAAACCTACCACACTCACTCTCACTTGTCTCTCCCGCACCATCGACCCCACCCATTCTGGCCAAACTCCAATAAATGCATCTCCGTTCACTTGGTAAAAGCATTCTCTTTTTAGCATTCAATTGAGAGGCTTTTTTTGAGTGTTTTTGGTGGTGAATTTGTGAGTTGTTTTTTTTTTTTTTTTTAATTTAGGGCATTTGATTTAGGGCTTATTCAGTGTTGTTTGGATCAAAATGACGGTAGATTAGACAAAAGGAAGTGATCTGGGCTACAATAAGTTTTATTTTTTTGTCGATTTAGTGCATTTTTTGGTGGGTTAGAGTTCAGAAATCGCCCGAGTTGTTCGGCTCTATGTTGTTGAACAATCACATTGAGGTTTAGACATTGCCGACTAAACCATCATGCAAAGGTTCGAACAATGCTAGCCGAACTTCTTTATGTACCCCACTTTTTCTTAATGTACACCATTAGTTCAATGAAACTTGTCTCGGCGAAAGTCGTTCTATGAGACAGGGTTGAGACAATAAGTGGATGATTTGGCATTCTACAATCAAACCTCTTTATGTACCCCACCTTTTTTTGACATATACCCCACCACCTTCGACCTTCAAACAACGATGAAACAGTGTCGATAGTCCTTCCAAGAGACTTTGCAAATGCTAGAGGTGAAGAGTGGGTGAAAGAACAAGGGTTTCGTGCGTCGGGAGTTTGATGGAGATGATGGGGTGTACGTGGTTAGGGGCGAGGGTATTGGGGATCCTTGAAAACAAAGTGGGGTAGATGTAGAAACACGGATTCGAAATTGGGGGTATGGAGTAGAAAGTGGGTAGATGTAGAAATAAATGAGGTCTATACAACCTCTCTCTCAAAAACAAATGTGGCAAACTATTGAGTGTGGGAAGAACCAACCGCCATTAACATTAAAAAATGACATAAGGGCAAGGTTCGAGACTTTGACTTCACCTTAAGCTTCACTCACTTAAAATTCGAAAGTAATTCGAGGAATTAACTTCGACGAGGGAAGTTTTACAAAAATTCGTTGGTGTACAGAGGTTCATGGAATATTACTTTAAATGCTCGAAAACTCAAATTTCTCCTTAAAGATGTTAGAAATATACTTAATCATACAACAATAATGCATAATAATCACAATACAATTATTTACAACAATAACTTTGCAATAAACACGCAATTCGCAATACACGTGACATTAATATTTATTTTTATATTGGTTTATATGATAAATTTTGATTTTATTTGCTACTTGATGTGAAGGGAAGTTAATTTTAAAATTTTGTTTAGGGGTTACTACAGTAACTTCCTTAAAAACTTCAATAACTTCCCCAAAAACTTCGGTAACTTCTTTGAATTCTTGCATATTTTTTTCTCTCTTTTTTAATGGTTTCGATGGAAACCATCAAAGTAAATCGAATTTTGGTGAAACATGTCGAAGTTTCAGGCGAAACTTTGCAAGTTTTACATCGCCACGTAGTTTCACTTCCCCATTTTCATTATCGACAAATCTTTTAATAGCCTTATCCGAAACCCTTAGGCAAGGTTTGAAAAATCGTCAAACTTCGGCGAACTTCGACCGAAGTTTGTCGATTTTTCAAACCTTGCCTAAGGGTTTCAATATAGGCTATTAAAAGATTTGAAATTATCCGAATTGATTCAAGTGTTTCATTTTCCAAGAGAACAACAACAAAGCCTCAATCCCAAATAAGTTAAGGTCAGCTAATGTAGCAAACTCTTCCGCTATGATCAATTTAATGCGTTTGATGGCATGCTTCAAATTCCTCTAAATCCTCCTTATCAATGGGTCCCAAGTTATCTAAGGTCTACCCCTAAATCCCTATAGCGTCGAATATCTTCAGTTTCTACTACCTCAAGTTTTCTAACCGGGTATTTTCAAGCTGTCTTTGAATGTGTCCAAACTATCGTGACTGCCCCTCTCTATTTTTTGTGTCAATTGCTGTGTGACCCCTACGTTTATTTGAATCTCCACATGGCATATTCTGTCTTTAAAAGTTTTATCACACATCCACCAAAACATTCTCATTTCCACTACACTCATTGTATGAATGTGTTGTTCCTTTTCCGCTTAACATTCCCTTTCATAAAGCATAGTTAGTCTTATTGCGATCTAAAAGAATATGCCTTTCAGCTTAACAAGGACACTTCGATCACATATGACATTGGTTGTACCCCTCAAATTCTTCCATCTAGCTAGAATATTATGTGTAACTTCAACCTCGATATTCCTAACAAAAAAAAAAAAAGTCACCCTCAACATGACCATTTTTCTATGATTTGTACTGTATATCTAAAATTGTTCACTTTAAGAACTTCTACTTCAACTAATTTACTGCATTAACTTGATGTCTAATATTTGTAAATTTACCATGCATGTATTCGGTCTTAGTCCTGCTCAACTTAAAGTCTTTAGAAACTCTAATGTATTCCTACAAAGTTCTAATTTCTTATCCACTCCAAGGAAAAAAACATAACTAAATTTATACAAAGACAACTATTAATTTCAGGTGTACATTTCAATCAATGTCTTCATATTTTCCCGCCCTAATTCATTCTCCAGCCATATATTCTTATTAGTTATTACCTACAAATGCAGCATGCCCATCATGCCTAAGCTAAAGTAGGCTCTACAAAAGTGCCTTGCATTGGGCTCATCTGCACCAGACACCTTTTTTGTCGGCTTTTGCTGATATCTACCTCTCCATGAAATATATCGCCTATTACTACTACAATAAAGCCCCATTCCTGTAGGACAATTCAGCCTCAACACTCGGCAGCACCTTCTAGCATCAGCAGTCATAAGAGAGCCCAAAAAACTCGTTTGTATAAATTGAATATTCAACATCACAGTCGCACAAGAGGATTTCGGGTGAAATTGAGGTATTTAGAACTTCAGCAGAGTAAGAGATAAAAACCTGTGAAACTCCATAACCATCTTCATATGCATTTTGTCCCGCAGGATGCTGTCCAACTGTTGTCTCAGTGTCCTTGTACGAAGCAGTGCCACCATATGGAACAGTTGCATTTTGATTGCTTACGGCTGCAGGTTGAAAATCAATATAATTATGAAGCATTCTTCATATGCATTTTGTCCCGCAGGATGCTGTCCAACTGTTGTCTCAGTGTCCTGTACGAAGCAGCGCCACCATATGGAACTATTTAAACAATACAATATAATTATGAAGCATTCAATACTGAGTTGAAAATATAAAAAACACAAAAGATTTAAGAGGCAATAAAATCTCAATTAACATTTCGTACTTCTCCTCTCTAAATTAGCAGCATTAGCCAACTCTGCCCTAAGCTTTTCCACCTCTCTTGACATGGCATAATAGTTCTTTTCCATAACCTGCAGATTCTGATAATGATCATTGTATGTTTTCGTTTCCATGTCGTAAGTAGCCCTGCAAAAATGGAAGAAGTAGCCTAAGAATCTAAATCAATACAAAAACATGACAAAGACAAAGAAAAAAAAAACTGTAAGCATACCTGCAATGGTGGTATTCTTGTCTGAGGCCCTCTAATTCTGACATTAGAACAGGTACATGCTGGACATCTGAGAGGGTCTTTTGGTGGTCCTGAGTCAATTCTTGCACTTTGATGATTAGTTCTTGTCTTGCAGCCATCAAGCTTTGGGCATCAGCATGTGCTTGCTGCAACTCCATCTTCAGGGAATCTGCTGCTTGCAGATCAACTTCCATCTTAGCCATCTTATCCATAAGCCCCCTCATTTGCTGGTCCTTATCATTTCTCATAGCACCAATTTGAGCCTGCAGTCTCTGAAGCTCCTGTTGAGCAGCAGCAAGCTCTTGTCTCAAAGTCACATGTGTTGCCGCAAGCCTTTGATTCTCTGTTGCCAGCCTTTGGATCTCTACATGCTGTCCAGCAAGCTTTTGCTCCATAATTTCTGGAGGAGGTAGCATGTCAAAGGGAGGGTACGGGCCAGGTGGAGGATGAATACTTGGACCAAATGGATCGGGATGCATCATTCCAGGTCCTGGAAGAGGTCGCCTACTATGAGGTGGAACACGGCCTTTGCTTCCCATCTCTAGTCACAACAGAAAATACCTGGGGATCATCACAGACAGAAATGTCACCAGTTAGAGACGATCAAGTTGAGACAACACACCAATAATAGAAGCTAAGAACGCAGGTCTCATAAATTAGTAGCCATAACACCGGCTCTAATCATCATCTAGATCATTTATCATTCAAATCACGAATAAATAAGTAAATCAAAGTAAACCTACAAGGCGTAGGCAATAAGCTTTCTATTTTTATTTTTCTAGTCAGCAAATATAGTTAATAGGTTCACATATTGAATAAATTGAATAATCAGAAACAAACAATACCAACTGATCGCATGAAAACACAAAAACTTAATATACCTCTGCCATATACCACTATAGAAAGGCATAAAGTTTGTTATGACAAATACAATGGTAAATTCAAAAAAGCCTATGGACAAAACAGTTTGCAATAGTAAGAACACATTGTTAGTATACTAAAAACTGCAACATATAAAGGTATATGTAAAAAGCTTTCAATTGTTTCTTTTAGTTATCAGATAGGGTAGGTTCACATATTGGATAAAAAGAAACTAACAGGACAAATGAATCACACATAACCAGAAATATCAGCACACCTCTCCATACGTGATAAGTTTACAAACACTACAGAAAGGCATAAAGTTTGCCATGACAAATCAAAATAATATTGTAAAAGCCTATGGACAAAAGATTTATTTATTTATTTTTTTGGTAAGAAAGAAACCATAAACTTGCTTCCATTGAAGCTCAAACCCCCAATTTCTTACACAAGTGATACAAAAGAATTTATTTTTATATAGTTACAAAGATATTGCTAATACACTAAATATAGAAACAAACTGAGGTGTTATTGCATCTTATGGTGGTGGTGCAAAAGACAAATACAAATCAATATACTTTTGCCGTTTAAACCCCTAGAAACAGGCAAAAACTTTGTTCTAAAAATAAAAAAAGATGTATACATAGAAGCCTATTGACAAAAGAATTTTTGATTGTTACGAAAATATAATATACAAGCACTTCCAATAAATTGAGGTGTTATTGCTTCCTATGGTGGTGGTATGAAGGTGGGTGTCACGTGTGTGGCTCTATTTTAATCAAACCGTGTAATTCATGCCTTTTTTTTAGTAGTGATGTATTTCAAGGTCAAATTCATCAAAATGGATGGAATTAGGCATTCTCCTGGTGCACTTCCTATTATCCATGTAGATAATTACACCAATACAAATTACTTACAACAACAACAACCGCCCGACATGGATCAATCACTTCCACTTTGCTCAATCAGCTATACAAATTACTAACAAAACGAAAAACCTTTCAGTTTTTCACCCCTTTAATCACGCTATAACCTCTACCTTATTAGCCAGAAAGCATCCATCTCGCTACCATCAATTAAAAGGAGTCCCAAAACTTGTTCCCATTCACTGATTCACTAATATTTTTAAGTTTAGTTAACCCTTTTTGTACCACACTGCCCACAAAAAAAGCTCCACATATGATGATGCACAGTTGTTTATAAGCAGCTGAGTGCCAGATGCCAGGACCTAATCACTACAGACACAACCAGTGTTTTTAAGGCAGTCCTGTCCGTCAACAGAAACATTTACTTAGAAGGCCCCAAGTATCTTATAATTTAACTAGAGGCCCTTCAATAGTAAATCACATAATTTCACCAATATGTTTGCATATATCCACCCATTTATTCATCCTAAATAATATTTAAATGTAAATTAAAGATAAAGACAACACAAATTAAAAATCATAATAGAATTCACAATAAAATAGAGAAATTGGAGAACATATATACAGAGTCATAATGTGGACTATATATATAATGAAATCTAAGTTAAATTAATAATAAATCTAAGTTGCTGCAATGAGAGAGAGAAGAGGAGGAAAGAATTGCTTCGCATAGGTGAGGGCAAGAGAGACCTGATGAGATTCCTCATAAAGTCTTCTAGAATTAGTTAGAGGGAATATTATAAATAGGGAAAGAGAGTTCTTGTAAGCTCATTCAGTACAATTGTCTTGGTTGTAGAAACTCATTTGAGTTC